>CM053770.1:166313470-166441636 GCA_028658325.1 Potorous gilbertii
ATCACCTGGCAGGATAAGGTACCAGACATTGAAGTCCTTGCTTGAGCTGAACTGTCAAGCACTCAAATTACTCTTCAGAGAGCACAACTCCAGTGGGCTGTTCACATTGTTCAAATGCAAAATGTACACTTGCCAAAAAGACTATTTTATGGAGAACTCACATGGGGCAGGTGATCACATGGTGGTCAGAAGAAGCAATACAAAGACACTCTCAACGTCTCTCTCAAGAACTTTGGGTTGGACTGTGTGACATGGGAGACACTGGCACAGGATCGCTCCACACTCTATGAGCAAAGCAGAATTGAGACAGCACAAAGTAAACATAGGTTATGCAAATTTGGAGTACCCACCTCAAATATTCACATGGACTATTTGTGCCCAACCTGTGGTAGAGCACTCTGAGCTTGTATTGGTCTGCTTAGCCACAGTCAGACACACTGAAATTTTACTTTATCATGGTGATATCATTTTGGTCCTCTTCTAGAATGAAAGACAACAACCAACCAGTAGTTACCGTAGTATAGAACAATACTTTTGTCTGTCTCTTCAATCAGTCGACAAGCATTTATTAAGCACCTCCTATAGGTTGGGAGCTGGGGAATATAAATACAAAAATTAGATAGTTCCTGCCCATAAGGAGCTTACATTCTATAAAGGTTGCATAGTCATTTACAGGCTATGTGGTAGACAGCATAATATAATGCAAAGTGCCCTGGTTTTAGAATCAGAAGATACAATTTTGAGCCCTGACTAAAACTTTGTGACCCTGGATAAGTCTTAAGGTCATAGATCTAGAGCTAGAAGGGACTTCAGAAACCATCAAATTCAGCTCTCTTGTTTCATGAATGAAGAAACTGTGGCCTAAAGAGTTTAAGAGACTTGCCCAAGGTTGCTTAAGTAGTACATACCAGAGGTGAGATTTGAACCTAGCTCCTCTGACTCTAGAGCTAGTATCGAATTGTTCAATCTCTTCCAGAGAGACAGTATGATATAGTAGAGAAAAAAGCACTGGATTTAGAGTCTCAGAACTGTTTGAACCCTCTTAGTCCAGTATCCTTTAGTCATATTTTACCACCTTGGGTATCAGTTTTCTAATCTCAAAATGAGGAAGTTGGACTAAATTATTTTAAGACCCCTTCTTTCATCCTGTGATGATCCTGTGGTTCTCCCGTCTGTAAAATGGGGGTGATAATCCACTTGTCCAGTGACCAACAAAGGAATATATTGATGGAAGAATTGACTCTCATCAATCTTAACATGCTTGCCATAAATGAAATAGAAGAAAGAAGTTGCAGCTAAATGGATTTGGCTTACAAATACTGTTTAGATAAAGACAAAGAAAGGAATGAGCAGAATATGTTTTATCATACCTCCCAAGACTAGGAGAAATATTATTTCATGGGAAGACAAAGTTAAAAACAAAAAAAAAACCCAAAATGAAAACTCCCAGGAATATCATAACCAAAAGCCTATATAACCAAAAATTCTACATCAAAGAAAAAAATACTCTAAGCATCCGAAAGGAAAAGAATTTGAGTACCAAGGAGCCACAGTCTACTTCGGTGCTGTCAAATGTAAATGGAAGTGGATCCCTAAAGGATACTGACTTAAGAAACCACAAATCAACGTTATCTGTGTTGTATTTTTATTTCATTTTGTTTAACATCTCTCAATTACATTGTATTCTGGCATAGCCAGATTAAATTTTGCGGTGTATTTGGGAGTTTTGTAGTCTGTGAGTTTGACATCCCTGGTCTTCATTCCATAAGAGTACATGAGAAGAGAACTTGGAATATTTGTGCAAAAGACAAAGGCTTACAACCAAAAATAACCTATCGAACAAAATTAAGTATAATCCTATAGCAGGAAAGTGGCCCTTTAATGAAATACATTTCCAGACTTTCTTGATGAAAGTACCAGAGCTGATTACCTTAAAATAGAAACAAGAGAAACATAGAAAAATGCAAACACTTGTTTAATTGAAAGGGACTGTACAGGACAGACTGTTTACATTCCACCAGCTGGTTACGAAACAATTGTCTTATGAAAACCCTAACATATTCAAGAGTTATAGAGAAAGATAAATATGACAGAGAGAGTCTGAGAATGATTTTGTTCTCTTTTAATGACCTTAGGAGGAGGCAGAATTAGGAGGCATAGGGATCTATATTGGGGAAGAAAGGAGGAAGAAGGGTAAAGAAATCATCAGATAATAAAAGTATGTAAGATGAAGAGTGTTCATTCAAGGAGTAGAAAGTATGAGTGCACCATGAACCTCATTTTTATTTGAACCAGAGAAGTAGTTCTTAGTCCTTGGTGAATATATGAAGTAATAGGTTTAGTCTTTTCACTAAGAAGAGGGAAACTATCCAATAGAATAGCTTTGTAAATTAGTTGAACTCAACCAGAATTTTAATCTACAAAACAATTTTACTAAATCCTTCTCATGTTAAAGAATCTTATATTCTTTTTAAATAATATTTTGTTCATCTTAATAAGAGATGCCGCTTCCCCTCTCTTTCAGCAAATCATTTTGTCTGTAATTCTGTTTACCGTGCTTGATAAAAGACCATTTGATTAAAATTAGAAATAAATGAAGTGATATCCTTACAGGGCAAAGGTGGTTAAAAGTAGGGACATTTGCTTTCTTCCCTTTAGAAAATGGTCATAATTTTTCATGTGACCAAAAATGTTGATGTATTTGGGACTTTAACTTTTACTTTTCCGTTTTAAAATGTATTTTGGTTAGATGATCTCTAAGGTTCTTTCTAGCCCTAATGTTGTATAACTGTAAAAAAAAAATGTACTTCTAAATTATAGACAAAAAACTGTGTATATGCAACTTATGCAGGATGGTGGTAACAAAAGGCTGTGTTTAAGGTGTCATTTACCCAGGTAAATAAATTAAGCCGACTATTCCCTTTTTTTTCCCTTTCTGGTATTTGCTGCTAAGAGACAGAAGCTAAATCTCTAGTTAGACTCTCCTACAAGCTATAGTCATAGAGAATTGCATAGTCCTAGAAGATGGAGAGGTTGTCCTCAGTCACACAGTCAGTATTAATTAAAGAACCAGAACCAAGGTCTTCCTGATTCTGAGGCCAGCTCCCTATTCTCTAAATCTTTCTGCCATTTGGACTGTAAAACCACATTTCCTTGTGACTTGCCTGCCAAATCTTTATGTGTAAGAGAGTATTTGTAATTGTGCAGCGTAATTGTTTTTCATGTGCAGTTTCAGGGTATGTGGAGTTGCTTATTTTTTATGTGTTAAATCTTCATATTAAATTTGAGAGTTTAAATGAGTCTTTCTCTTTTTATAGAAAAGAAAACGAAGGGAAAAAGAAGATGATGTTGTAAGTCTTAACAGCCTGGACTTTAAGGTAATTGGTTTTGTGGTTGTCTCTGCTAAAGCAAAACACTGTAAATATTCAAATCCTGTCCAGACCTATGACTTTGTAGTAGTGAGGAATTCTCAGTGAAGAAACTCCTCAATCAAGGTAGTTAGCAATTCTGTAATTTATGGTGTTAGATAATTGTCTGAATATTTGAACATATTCTGACAACATTTTATTAACACGCTGTAAGACATTAACTTGTAGTAATTGTTGTATTAGAATGTAAAAATGGTATCTGAGTCTTCTCGAGTAATACAGGTTTCCTTTGTTTCTTATTTTATAGTTAACAGCATCCTTTTTGAATATCACTATCTAAAATAAAAAGGAAAGATAGCAGAGGAATTTTGAGGTTTAAATGATTGAGTGACACTTATATGCAAATATAAAGCAAATCCAAAACCCCAACACTGCCCCACCCAGGTCTACACGAACTTGACAAATGATGGAGAACATGTTTGATTGCAGCAAATCAGTTTTTTAAATATATTCTCCAAAATTGTGCATTTTAGAAAGCAGACACTTTTGTAGAATTTCTTCATACTTATTGATTAGGAGTTAAATATTTTCAGAAATGTTATTTTGTGAGGAGGCTGAGCCAAGATATTTGAAAAAAGCTCTTGCCAAAACCCCTCCAAAAAACTTTAAATAATACCTCAAAACAAATTCTAGAGCAACAGAACCCATAAAAAGACAGACTGAAACAATTTTTCAGCCAAAAACAACTTAGAAACAGGAAAGGTGTGAAAGTGAGGTGAAGGCTGCACTCCAGCAAAACAGCAATAGGACTTGGGGGGAACAATGAGTGGCAGTAGTGATGGTTTCTTATTATTTTCATTGTAATCACAGTAATAATTGATAATGTTGATATTTATGTGTCATTACAAAAATGGCCAGCATGTAAAAATTGAATCTTTTCAGATTTACCTAAATCTAGTTGAGAATTTTTTTTAATTGTTACTCTGGGGGGGAAAGGTGGGTGAGATTCTTCTTCAATATAATGATGAATTCTGTTCAGTATGAGTGGGCCTACTGATTTGTGGAATTATTTGTGATATTTGTGGTTGTTGTCCTTCATTCTCAAAGAGACCAAAATGCCATCATCATAAAGTCAAGTTTCAGTGTGTCCAACTATGACTAATCAGACTAATATGAGCTTGGGCACAGGTAATTCATGTGAACGTTTGGGATGGGTACTTCAAATTTGCACATCCTGTGTTTCCTTTGTGCTATTTCAATTCTGCTTTGCTCATAGAGCACAGCATCATTTCTGATGCAAGCACACCATGTGGAGCGGTCCTGTACCAGTGTCTCCCATGTCGCACTGTCCACCCCAAAGTTCTTGAGAGAGACATTGAGAGTGTCCTTGTATCACTTCAGACTACCATGTGATCGCCTGCCCCATGCAAGTTCTCCATAAAATAGTCTCTTTGGCAAGCATACATTTTGCATTTGAACATAGTTAGCCCATCAGAGATTTGTGGACTTGTTTGCAATATTCGTGCTATTACATTGGAGGAATTGGTATCCTTTCTCCTGCAGTGATGGATCATCTTTTTATACATTTTACATTATTGTGGTATTGCAGGTCACAAATCAGTTAGAAATTTTGACATCAAATTTTCAGCTAAAAATCATATACATATATATGTATATAAATAATTATTGAATTAATATAATGGAATGATTGTCTTTCTTAAACTAAAGCAGTAATAATTGAACTAAAAATTACACGTGCTAAATTTAGGTTCCATTATATTTGTAAATTAGAACAGGAAACAACCAAGTTCATATTTGGATACCCATGTTGGAGGTTACTCTAATGCCAGTATTCTCTTAGATATTATAATAGAATGAGACTTTTCAGTTCATTGAATAGTTAACAGATGTATGTTTAAAAACATGGAGAAAACATGTAATGGAAAGAAAATAAACATTTGGTAAGTGCCTACTATGTACTAGGCACTGTACTAAGCACTTTACAAATAATATCTCATTTGATAAATAATTTTTGATCAACAGGATTGGCACTCAGCTTCTCTAGATGTAGTCCTTTTTATCTCTATATGGAAACTTCTCTGGTCCTCCAGGAAGGACATGATAAATAGAATGGTATTTATAAATCCACCTTAAATCTAAAGACTGTCTGTGACTGGGACTTTTTATGCCTCTAGGTATCTGAGCCACTCAGGTCCTGGGGACAGCTTCATCCCTTTTTAGGAAAAGCTAATCTTTCAGGTTTAGGGAAGGAAGAGGGAGCTATAACCCATGTTATAGGTGGGGAAAAGGAAATGCTTCAGAGAAACACTGATAACTATTAGTTCTATCACACTACAATTCTGGTGAATCAATTTGTGAAATTCTTGGTGAATCAGTTTCACAAGTAAAAGATAGATGAGGTGAGGCCACTCAGTAATTCATCTGAAAAAGTGTTAGTAGACTTTAAGTTCGATGTGAGTCAGCAGTGCGGTGTGGCACTCAAAAAGGCTATGTCGGTCTTCCATTACATTTGGAAAGTAGTATGTACTCTGCCCTGCTCCGACTACATCTGGAATACTGTATTCTCTTCTGTATATGATAGTTTTGAAGGGTCATTGCTGAGCCAGAAGTCATTTTAGAAATTCACCTAGGATAACAAAATGTCCTCAATATATAGTTCATTCATAACATATAATTATTAGCTAAAGGAACTAGGGATATTTAACCCGAAGAAGAGATTTCTTTAGTGAGATATTAGTTGTTCTCAGGTATTTGGAAGGATTATTATATAGTAGAGTATTAACCACTGAGTTTAGACAAAACATCCACATGAGACTCAGTTTTATTGTCTGTAAAATGAGAGTAACTGGGCAGGAAGAAAGTAGGAAGCGGGGGCAGGGCATGTAGAGTAATACATAGTAAACTGAAGTGGATACTAATAGCAGGGGACTGGGATAAGAAGAGGAAGTAATGAAAGTGGGAGTGTACTCCAAGATGCCTAGGAAATGACTTACACTTAGGAGGAAGGTAAAGCTTCAGATTGGGGCGACAGTCCATTCTGGGTGGTTCCTAGAGCATATGAAGGGTCATCATACTCTGGAAAGTTGACGTTGGGCGTGGCTCAGAGTTTATATTCTAGGTCTGAGTCAGTAGGTATATGGAGATCAAGTACTCAGAGACCTCATTGTAGCTTTGTAAGAAGAGATCCTTCCAGAACATATCTGTAAATGAAATATCCAAGCTCTATGTCAGGGAGAGTCCATACTCAGGTAGTTGTGTACATAAAGTACAAAACACTTATAAAAATGTAAACTGTTATTCCTTTAGGACTTCACAGATATGAGTCCATGCACAGAGATTAGATTCTGCTACCTGTTTTGGTCTTAGAGAGTTGTTATAGTCAAAAATTCGTCAATCTGTAACCAACCTCATGATAAACCTCTTATATTTTAATTAGGTAAGTCAACAAATATTGACTAAGTTCTTGCTATGTTCCAGGCCCTGTTTTAGAGATACAAAGCCTAAGACATAGTTCCCTACCCCAAAGAAGCTTCTATTCTAATAGGGAAGATAACCATGTAATATAAGATGTTTAGAAGATTACTTGGAAATAATCTCAGAGGAAAGGCATAAGCCGTTGGAATTGGGGAGTGGGGTCTTGCAAAAGGTAGGATTTTATCTGAATCTTGAAGGAAGATATGAAGAGGGAGTGCATCCCAGTTATAGAGGGTAGTCAGTGAAAAGGCACAAAGTTGGGAAATGAGGAAAAGTAAGAAGGGGCCAAGTTCAAAGTTCTTTAAAAGACAAATAGGATTTTATATTTGATCTTATTGTTAGTAGAGCCATGATCAGATTTTTATTTAAGAAGAATTACTTTGACAACAGGGTGAAAGGTGGACTGGAGTAAGGAGAGATTTGTGACAGACAGACCTTCCAGGAAGCTATTGCAGTAGTCTAGATGTGAGGTGATGAGGGCTTGCCTCGGTCAGCATCCAAGGAGAGAAGGAGGCAAGAGAAGTTTGTTGTTCATTTTCAGTAGTGTCTGACTCCCTGTGACCCCATTTGGGTTTTTTTGGAGAGAGATACTGGAGTGGTTTGTCATTTCCTTCTCTAGCTCATTTTACAGATGAGGAAACTGAGGTAAACAGGATTAACTGATTTGCCTAGAGTCACATATCTAATAAGTGTCTGAGACCAGACTTGAACTCTGGAAGACAAGCCTTCCCGACTCCCAGTCAGGCACTGTAGTCATTGCACCACCTAGCTGCCTTCTTAAGAGATGTTACCAAGGTAAAATTGACAGGGCTTGGTAAAAGATTGGATGGGAGATGAGGGTGAGAAAGAGTAAGAATTGGAGGATGATGCCTAAATGAGGAACCTGGGAGACTGGGGGTGTGTTAGTGCTCTCAACAGTATTAGGGAACTTTGGAAGGAGGGAGGGTTTGGGGGGATGGTAATAAGTTTGGACTTGCTAGACATTTTGAGACAGGTGAACTGATGCAGAGTGACGTAAGCAGAACCAAGAAAACAATATATACACTCACTTCAACAACGTAAATGGAAAGAACAACAATCAAAAGTAAATGTTGCAAAATAACAAGAAACAAACATGGTCCCAAAGAGACCTTTGCAGAGGTGGGAGTTCAGTGGGCGTGGAACACCACATTTGTTTTCAGATTTTTTTAGTGTATTTATTCGTTTTGTAGGTGTTTTTTCTTTTTTTCCTTCCTCTTTTTCTTTATTGTGTGGGATGAGTCTTGGAGGGTTGAAAAGGAAGGGATATTGAGATAAGTTTTGTTAATGCCTAAACAAAAGATAGCAATTTAAAAATAGTTATTCTTTGCAAACTTGGAGAGATAATGACTGAAAGGAAGCAAGCAGGTTGGATGGTATTAGAATATGAATGCTGTTCTTTGGGTACTCATAGTGGCCGTGTGAATTGTCTGTAATCACACTTAAGGTACAGGGGCAAATAGCACAGAAAGTTCAGAGACAGGCAGTGAAAGATTATAGAAATAGACCACGTGGAGACTGGGAAGAGGTGGTGGAGGAAAGCAGGAAGCTAGAGAAGAGAATGGGGAGGACAGGTACAGAGTACCTCACATAGCCATGTATTAGAGTTAGAAGCATCCAGCATCATGGACCAAGATGGAAATGGAAGAGGGTGGGGGAAGGAGGTAAGAATTCGAGGTTTCATTTTGATAGGTTTTTCTTTTGGGAGAAGGGGGCCACAAACTTATTCATGCCACCTTGAGGTTATGCCATTAACAAATTCACATCATCTCAGAATTATCAGTAACCCCATTAAATGCATGCTGATCTTACTATATATATCTGGAACTTATCTGAGATTTACATATCATGGGACAAACAAAAGGGCCCTAAAGCCTAAATGACTTTCCCCAATTTAGCACATAATACTAGGATGTGAGTTTTGGCAGATTTTTAATACACTTTGCAAATTATGCTCCTTTGGTATTTGGAACAGTCTATGAATTTGTAGGCTTCCCTTTGCTTTCCATTTAATTTCTACTATTGTTACTTTATAGAAGTTACTTACAAACTTTCTACGCCCGGGGAATGCAAAGGGGGGCAGTGGTCAGGGGGCATAGAATAAGATACAGATTTGATATATTAGGTCAAATCTTAGAAAGTATCTGTTGGTATCAGCAAAGAATAAATATGGGAGAAACTAAAGGCTCTGTGATTTTGTCTACATGAGGACCTCTCTCTGTGATTTCCCACTTGTATGATCATAGTTTCAGAGCTGCAAGGGACCTTAGAGGCCTCTGAGTCTAAATCATACCATTTTACAGATTAGGAAATTGAAGTACAGAACAGTTAAATTCATGTACCCAGGGGCAAGATATTCCTAACTCTGAGCTCAGCAGTCTGTCCAATAGAAAGGAGGGAAGAAAGGGAGCAAAGAAATTAAAAGCTGGGGATATTATATAGATAGAAATATAAATATCAGTTAGGTGGCACAGTGGATAGAGTGCCTGGCCTGGAGTCAGGAAGGTTCATTTCCTAAGTTTAAATCTGGCCTTAGGCACTTACTAGCTCTGTGATCCTGGCCAAGTCACTTAACCATGTTTGCCAGTTTCCTCATCTGTTAAATGAGCTGGAGAAGGAAGTGGCCAACCACTCCAATGTCACTGCCAAGAAAATCCCAAGTGAGGTCATGAAGAGTCACATGAATGAAATGACTTAACGTCATAATAAATGGAGACAGCTCAGGTTCACTAAGAAGCTTTTACCAGGGGAAGGTAACACATAAAAGAAAATTCCGCTCCAAGCCATATGGAAAGGCCCAGCTCTCCTGGATAGGCTCTTTCTCCGTCTCCCTAAGGGATAAAAAAGAGAGGCAAGACAGGAAAGGGCATCTTCTCTGGTGAAAGAAAAAAAGGATTATGCATCATAACACTTTTTCAGTTGTGTCCAACGCTTTGTGACTCCATCTGGGGTATCCTTGGCAAAGATATGGGAATGGTTTGCCATTTCCTTCTACAGCGCATTTTACAAATGAGGAAGCTAAAGCCAACTGGATTAAGTGACCTGCTCAGGGTCACACAGCCAATAGGTGTCTGAGGGTGGATTTTAACTTGGCCTTCTGGACTCCAGTCCAGGTACTCTATCTACTGCACCACTTAGCAACTGGAATTATTTAAAAGCCAAAAAGTTGAAAATAGTTTCCAGTTTTCAGTCTTAACTAGAATAACATAAACATTACATAGAATAGGTATTACACTGAAATAGCATGTAAAAAAAAGGTTGACTGTTTTGAGTAAAAATGAAACATGACCCATTTATTATTATGTATAACCCCTATAACAAAAAATTAAAAATTAATTTTATTATAATTTAATATTCCTCCTATTTTATCTTATAAATAAATCATCACTGAACTATGGTCATTTCATTTTTTTTTTCTTAGCTAACGTTTTATTATCCTCAGTTGTAAATCCACTTTTACTATTTTATTAGGTTTTAAATGATTCATTTTGAAAAGAACACAATGTTTATCTTTCTCAAGGTATGTCCTTGTTAGCAGCCCTGGCCTTTGTTATCTCTAGAAAACACAAAAGGTACTGTTCACCTTCAGGAAGTAAAATGATACTACGTTGAGAAATGGTGAGTCAGACTGTTTCTTGACCAAAGTTCATCAACTGTTAGCGTCAGTTATTAACCTAGATTTCTTACAAAATAAACTCTAATACTTAGGAAATAAATGTTAAAAGATAATGTTTTGTGTTAACACTTGTTTAAATTTTCATTTTTAATTTATGGAATAAAACAAGCATTTCCTTGACAGTGCAATAAAAAAGATGATTGCACGTGAAACTGCAAATCTACTGTACACAACCTGCTGTTCCTTTCAAATATACAACAAAATTATCGTATAAATTTCTTTTTTTCTTCCCTCCTGCCCCCAGAGATAGCTATCATTAGACCCAAAAAGGTATATGTGTGTGTGTGTGTGTGTGTGTGTGTGTGTGTAAAATTATTCTATACTTCTACTTATGAGTTTGTTCTCTTTGACGCAGATAACATCTTTCTTATATATACTTTACAGGGAATTTGAATATTTGCAATATTCAGAATAACTTATTCACCCAAAGTTGTTCTTACAGCAGTATCGCTGGTTCTGCTCATTTCGCTCTAGGTTACTTTGTGCAAGTCCTTCCATGTTTTTCTAAAATTGTTGTGCTCATCGTTTCTTACAGCACAGGAGTCTTCCATCACCATCATAAAGCATAACTTGCTCAGTCATTCCCCAAATGACGGGCATCCAGTTCTTTGCTACCACAAAGAGAGTTGTTATGAACATTTTAGAGCATAATAGGTTTTTTTTTCCTTTTTCCCTAATTATCTTCAGAAATGGACTAAGGTGATTTAATAACTCTTTGGGAAAAATTCCAGATTTCTCTCCAAAATGGTTGGGTCATCTCACAATTCCACCAACAATGAATGTGTCCCAGTTTTTATACATGGTCTTGCAACATTTGTCGCTTTCCCCTTCTCTCATTTTAGCTGATCTGGGTAGGTGTAAAGTAACATCTCAAGATTATTCTAACGCGCATTTCCTTAATCAGTAATGATTTGGAGCATTTTTATATGACTTAATTATTTTGATTTCATCAGAAGATTGCCTTTTATCATTTATCATTGACCATTTATCATTGGGGAATGGCCTGTATTCTTACAGATTTTACAAAGTTCTTTATGTAGTTTAGATATGAGACCTTTATCTAATAAACTATGTATAAATTATTTCCCCTAATTTTCTGCTATCCTGATCTTGGCTACATTTGTTTTATTTGTACAGAACTTTTTAAATTTCATGTATTCAGAATTATTCATTCTACATCTACATTTTACACTTTGCTCTCTACCCCTTGTTATTCATAAATTTTTTGCCTCTCCATAAGTCTGATAAGTAATATGTTCTATGTTCTTCTAATTTTCTTATAAAATCTCTTTATATCTCGGTCATATGTCAATTTTGGCCGTATATGGTATAAGATACTGGTCTATGCCCAGTTATTTTTTCTCACTATTTTTCTTCTTCAGCCTCTCTCTTCAGCCTGTCCTTGTTATATTATTTTCTCCCCTTACCCTGTTACTCTTTATTTTACCTACCCCTCTGAAAGTCCCTTCCTTATCAATTATTATCTTATCTCTTCACTCCGCCCTCCTAATCTTAATCTGTGTACCCTTCTGAGACTCTCCCACTACATCCCCCAATTTTTTACTTCTCTAGAAATTCAGGTTTCTAAACTTTAAACCCAAAGAAGGCTCCAATATTATCAGCCCTTTACCCCCCCCCGCTTCCTTTGTATTAGTTCCTCCTTTCAATTCCTGTTTTCATGAAATAATTTCTCCTTCCTACCCATTTTTTAAAATTTTAATTTATTATTTTATTTGTTTTCAGTTTTCAACAGTCACTTCCTTAAGTCTTAAATTTTCTCCCCCTCCCTCTACGCTTCTTCCCCAAGATGGCATGCAGTCTTATATGGGTTCTACACATACATTCTTATTAAACACATTTTCACATTAGTCATGTTGCATGGAAAAATGGAATGGGAAAAACCAAGAGAAAACAAAACGAAATATGATACAGGAGAAAATAGTCTGCTTCATTCTGTGTTCTGATTCCATAGTTCTTTCACTGAATGTGGATGGCATTTTGCCTAAAGAGTCCTTTGGGGATTGTTTTAGTTCCTTGCATTGCTGTGAAGGGTTAAGTCTATCAGAAACAGTCCTTGCACACTGTGGCTGTTACTGTACACAATATTCTCCTGGCTCTGCTCATTTCACTTAGCATCAGTTCATATAAGTCCTTCCAGGCCTCTTTGAAGTCCTTCTGTTCATTTCTTATTAAACAAGTATTTCGTTACATTCATATACCACAGCTTGTTCAGCCATTCCCCAGCTGATGGGCATCCCCTCAATTTCCCATTCTTGGCCACCACAAAGAGTGCTGCTATAAATATTTTTGTACATGTGGGACCTTTTACTATTTTTATGATCTCTTTGGGATACAGTCCCAGAAGCAATATTGCTGGGTCAGAGAGTATGCACATTTTTGTAGCCCTGTGAGCATACTTCCAAATTACTCCCTGGAATGGTTGGATCAACACACAGCTCCACCAACAAAGAATTAGTGTTCCAACTCTCCCACATCTTCAACAACATTTATCATCTTCTTGTTTTGTCATGTGCCAGTCTAATAGGTGTAATGTGGTACCTCAGAGTTGTTTTGATTTGTATCTCTCTAATCAGTAGTGATTTAGAACGTTTTTTCATACAACTATAGAGAGATTTAATTTCTTCCTCTGAAAACTACCTGTTCAAATCCTTTGATCATTTATCAATTGGAGAATGACTTGTGTTCTTGTAAATTTGACTTTTAGAACTACTTCATCATATACAACTTAGCCCCAGCTTTTCTTTCAAACTAGTAAGGGTAAGTTTTAAAAATACTATTACTAACAATAACTAATATTAATAACATTTGTGTGTATCATAATTAAACAACTTTAATCAGTGCCATATGATCTTTAATGATTTCCTTACATTTCTTCTAGATCTTATATCAGATTTTCCATTGACTTCTAATCTTTTTGTTACAAATTCCTGAAAGTCTTTCAGTTCATAACATGTCCATTTATTTTTCATTCAGTGTTATACTCAAGTTTGCTGGATAAGTTCTTGGATGCAATCCCAGCTCCTTTGCTTTTTGAAATACAATATTTAGGAAAATGGATCTCTCTTTTTTTTAAAGCTAAGTGGTACGTTTAAAATATCCCTGTTCAAAAGTCAGTAAACCTAGAATAAGAAGGGAAGCAAGGGTGGGAGTTGGGAGTGTTAGGAATATCTTGATATTAACTATTTCTGATAAGTGTCTGATATCCAAGCTATGTATGGAATAGAATTTACAAGACCAAGGGCTGGCCCCCAATGGATAAGTGGTCAAAGAATACGAACAAACAGTTCTTAAAAGAAAACTTGCCATCTGTTAACAGCCCAATGAAAAATTGTTCTGCATCACTAATAAGAGAAATGAAAATGAAAACAACATTGAGGTTTCAATTCTTATGCAAACAAAGAGATTGACAAATGATAGAAATAGGTAATATTGGAGGGGCTACAGAAAAGTAGACCCTGTTGGAGCTGTAAATGGAGCTTTCCATTCCTAAAAACAATTTGACCATTTTTTTTTTGTTAACTAAAATGTTTGAACTCTTAAACCAGCAAATCCCACTACTAGGCATAAACACCAGCAAGGTTAAAAAACAGAAACAAAAGTCCCAAAATATTCGTAGCAGCACATGAAAACAAATGCACAGTGATTAGAGAATGGATAAATATGTTTCATTAGTGTTTTATAATGTCACTACAGTGTAAGAAGTGTTGAATTTGAAGTCCGAGAAGCATAGGAATACTTAGATGAACTGATACAGAGTGAATTAAGACAAAATAGTAAAACAATGTTTACAGTGACTATCGTGTTGTCACTGGAAGACTACAGTAAAAAATAAAACTTAGATCTGTATGATTTTAATAAGGAAGTTTAGCCTAGAAGAAATGAGTATCTTACTCCCCTTTTTGCAGAGATGGTGGATTATGGATGTGAAATATTTCCCATATTGTCAAGATTCTACATACCCACCCCCTTCTTTATCAGGGAGGACTCTCTGGGTATGAAAAACAAAGGGAGAAGGGTTGTATTTGATAATGAAGATAGTAGAAAAACAAAAGCTGTCAGTAATAATTTAAAAGGTACAATCTGTTTCATTGTATTAAGGCAAATCATTTTTTTAGATATGCCACAATTCTGAATGGATTATAATTTCCTTTTATTAATAGAATAAAAACAAATTTATGAGCAAGTGAGATTAGTTAGTCAAGACCATGCCTGTACAACCTGAAGCCCATGGGTTGTGCAGGCCTAGTCATAAAAGATTCCTTTATGAAGGGAGTGTAAGAGATGACAAACAGAGCTCTGATTAATGGAAAAACCAGTGAAGTTCTTAGAAAAGAGATAAGTGAAACATACCCTCATGTCAGAGAAATGGAGAAAACTACCAGGACAGAAAATGTATAAACTCTTTTTAGATATGGTCACTATTAGGAATGGTTTTGTGTGTGTGTGTGTGTCTGGTCACAAGAGAGGATTAAATGTAGGGGTGATGGGGAAAGATAGAGAAAGGAATATACATGGAGGAAGTAATAAAAAAGTAACTTGAGGGTATTATTTCAGTTTGCTGGCTAAAATAGAGGTTTCATGTGAGCCCTTTGATCTAAATTAGTTGCTTTTAATCCATCAGTCACTATTTATTAATCACCTACTATATTTCAACCACTGTGTTGGCCACTGGCAAAAGATAAACAGAGAATTAAATAATTCATTCTTACAAGGAGTAGTTTACAGTTTAATAGACAAATACATTTAAATATTGTATGTATATGTAACAAACATGAAGTTGCTACAAATATATGGGATGGGAAAGCATTTAAGCAATCATGAAGAAGATGATGCTTAAACAGCATCCTAAAGAAAGATAGGGATTGCATATTCTAGGCCTGGGAGTTTACATTTAGTCCTAAAAGCAATAGAAAGGCTCTGGAGTTGGTGGGGAGTGACATGGTCAGACTTATGCTTAAGGAAAATTGGACTAAAGTGATGACACACAAGGCAGGAAGACCAAGGAGATGATTCATGATTGAGAAGGATGGCCAGAGGGGGCGGGCAGAGTAACAGCATGCACTTTCTAGAGCACTGCCCCCAAATCCAGCCAAATACCTGTGAAAAAATGGCTCTAAACAAATTTTGAAGCTACAGAACCCACAGAATGATAGAATGAAGCAAATCTCTAGCCTAAGACAGCATGGAAGGTTGCTAGGAAGTGCCACGCAGAGGGCAGGGCGCAGTCCAGCTTGGGCCGCGCTGGCACAAACAGGACCTGAGCAGGCCTTAGGGAGACTGAATTTCTTGCGCCTGTGGCAGTTTCCAGACTTCAGGACCCCAAAACGCCGAGGACAAATTGGAAGGTCAGTGGGAAAAGCCTGTGGGATCAGTGTGAGAGAGTGGAGTGGTCCAGCCCCAGGGTGGCAAAGGGGGAAGGGGGCAAAAGAACCTTCAGCAGCTGCAGTAGGGGTAGAGACAGAGACTTTCTGGAGCTCTAGGCCCACAGATTGTGGGAAAATCCAGTGGCTGACAGTACACCCACCCCCATCCCCACTGGAAGCAAAGATCTACCTTGATAAAGAAATCAAAAGTCAAGTAAATGGCTGAGGAAATGAGCAAAAACCGGGAAAAGAATCAGACTATAGAATCTTACTTTGGTGATAAGAAAGACCAAAGCATGCAAACAGAAGAAAACAAAGTCAAAACTCCTGCATCCAAAGTCTCCAAGAAAAATATGAATTGGTCTTAGGCCATGGAAGAACTCAAAAAGGATTTTGAAAATCAAGTAAGAGAGGTAGAGCAAAATTGGGAAGAGAAATGAGAGTGATGCAAGAAAATCATGAAAAAAAGAGTCAACTCCTTGCTAAAGGAGATCCAAAAAAATGCTGAAGAAAATAACATTGTAAAAAAATAGACTAACCCAAATGACAAAAGAGATCCAAAAAGTCAATGAAGAGAAGAATCCCCTAAAAAGCAAAATTGACCACATGGAAAAGGAGATCCAGAAGCTCAGTGAAGAAAATAATTCCTTAAAGAGAAGGATAAATAGTACTGTTTAAGATGCTGTTTGTACAAACATAAGATATATTTCAATATTCTTTTCTTTTTTAAGTAGTATTTTATTTTTTCCTATTACATGTAAAGGCAATTTTTAATGTTCATTTTTTGTTAAATTTTGAGTTTCAGATTTTCTCCCTCCATTCCCTTCTTTTTTCCTTCCTTAAGATTGTGAGCAATTTGATATAGGTTATATTTATGAAATTATATAAAATATTTTCCGCATTTGTCATGTTGTGAAAGAAGCAACAGTCAAAAGAAAAGAAACACAAAAGGAATAAAGTGAAAGTAGTATGCTTCAATCTGCATTCAGACTCTATCCAAATTCTTTCTCTGGATGTGGATAGATTTTCCATCATGAGTTTTTTTGGGATTGTCTTGGGTCATTATGTTGCTGAGAAGAGCTAAGTCAATCAATTGATCATCACACAGTATTACAGTTACTATGTACAGTGTTGTCCTTGTTCTGCTCATTTCACTTTGTTTCAATTCATGTAATTCTTTCCAGGTTTTTCTAAATGCCTCCTGCTTGTCATTTCTTATAGCACAATAGTATTTTATTACATTCATATACCACAACTTGTTCAGCCATCCCCCAATTAATGGATATCTTTTCAATTTCCAATTCTTTATCACCACAAAAAGAGTTGATATAAATACTTTTTCTACATGTAAGTCTTTTTCCCTTTTTTATGATCCGTTTGGGATACAGACCTAATAGTGGTATTGCTGGACCAAAGAATAAGTAGAGTTTGGTTGCCCTTTGGACTTACTTTCAAATTGCTCTCCAAAATGTTTAGATCAGTTCACAAATCTACCAACGATGTGTTAGTATCCCAATTTTCCCATACTTTAACACTTATCATTTTCCTTTCCTGTCATATTAACCAAACTGATAGGTGTGAAGAGTTATGTCAGAGTTGTTTTAATTTGGATTTCTTTAATCAATAGCGATTTAGAGCATTTCTTCATATGACTATAGATAACTGATTTCTTTGTATGAAAACTGACCATTTATCAATTGGGGAACGAACTGTATTCTTATAAATTTGATTCAGTTCCTTATATTTTTGAGAAATGAGGCCTTTATCAGAGATACTTGCTGTAAAAATTGTCTCCCAGCCTTCTCCTTTCCTTCTAATTTTGGTTGCACTGGTTTTGTTTGTGCAAATTTTTTTTTAATTTAATGTAATAAAAATTATCCATTTTGCACTTCATAATATTCTCTGTCTCTTTTTTGGTCATAAATTCTTCCCTTCTCCATGGATTCTGATAGGTAAACTATTCTTTGCTATCTGATTTGCTTATGGTATTACTCTTGATGTCTAAATTATGTATCCATTTTGACCTTATCTTGGCATATGGGTTTAGATATTAGTCTGTACCTAGTTTCTTCAACTTTTCCAGTTTTCCCAGCAGTATTTGTCAAATAGTGAGTTCTTATCTCACAAGCTGAGATTTTTACATTTATCCAATCTTCGATTACTGTGATCATTTACGACTGTCTTGTGTATCTAATCTTACACTGATTCGCCACTCTTTCTTAGTCAGTACTATAGAGTTTAGATGATTGCCACTTAACTAGTGTAGTTTTAGATCTGTTATAGCTAGGTAATCTTCACTTGCATTTTTTTCATTAATTCCTTTTTTTTTTTTACCTTTTGTTCTTCCAGATGAATGTTATTTTTTCTTGATCTACAAAATAATTTTTGGTAGTTTGATTGGTGTGTCACTGAAAAAGTAAATTTAGGTAGAATTCTACTTTTTATTATATTGGCTCATGAGCAATTGATATTTTTCCATTTGTTTGGATCTGATTTTATTTGTGTGAAAGTGTTTTATAATTATGTTCATATAGTTCCTAGGTTTGTCTTAGCAGTTAGATTCCCAAGTATTTTATGTTATCTAGTTATTTTAAATGGAGTTTATTTACCTCTTGCTGCTGGGCTTTGTTGGTAATACATAGAAATGTTGTTGCTGATTTATGTCCTGTAACTTTGCTGAAGTTATTAATTATTTCAACTAGTTTTTTAGTTGATTCTTAGGATTCTCTAAGTATAGCATTATACATTTGCAAACGTTTCCTCAATTTCTTTTTCTTCTCATTGCTTTAGCTAACACATTTGTAGCACAGTATCAAACAATAGTGATACTTCACCCCTGATCTTATTGGAAAGGCTTCTAGCTTATCCCAATTACAGATAATGCTTGCTGATGATTTTAGATAGATTTTGAGGAAAGTGCCATTTATTCTCATGCTCTCTAGTGTTTTTAATAGGAATGGGTGCTGTACTTTGGCAAAAGCTTTTTCTGCATCTGTTGAGATAATCATGTGATTTCTGTTACTTTTGTTATTGATATGGTCAGTTATGCTGATAGTTTTCCTAATACTGAACTAGCCTTATATTCCTGGTATAAATCTCACCTAGTAATAATGTATGATCCTGGTGAGATACTCCTTGTAATCTCATTAAGGAAATTAGTCTGTGGTTTTCTTTCTCTGTTTTGGCTCTTCCCAGTTTAAGTATGAGCACTGTATTTGTGTCATAAAAGTAATTTGGTAGGACTCCTCTTCACCTATTTTCTCTATTAGAATTAATTAATTATATGTTTGGTAGAATTCACTTGTAAATCCATCTGACCCTGGTGATTTTTCTTAGGGAGTTCTTTGGTGGCTTGTTCAAAATTTTTTTTTTCACTGAAATGAGGTTATTTTAAGTATTCTATTTCCTCTTCTATTAATCTGTACAGTTTATATTTCTGTAAATCATGTATTTCACTTATGTTGTCAGATTTATTGGCATACAATTGAACAAAAATTAATTTCTTCTTCATTGGTAGTGAATTCATCCTTTTAATTTTTGATACTAGTAATTTGGTTTCTTTTTTTAATTAATCAAATTAATCTTTTTCATAAAACCAAATCTAAATTTTATTTATTAATTCAATAGTTTTCTTACGTTAAATTTTATTAATGTCTCCTTTGATTTTCAGGACAAACAAATTTGTTGTTTAATTGGGAGTTTTTAATTTGTTTCTTCCCTCACTTTTTAAATCTATCTTCCCCTGGCCCTTTTCTTATATAATTTTTATTGCATCATGATCTGAAAAGGATACACTTTATCTTTCTGCATTTGATTGTGTTGCCCTAATACATGATCATTTTTTTGTGTCAGTGCTATATACCACTGAGAAAAAGGTATGTTCCCCTCTATCCCCATTCATTTTTCTTCCGGTCTATATCCTATCTAACTTTTCTAAAATTCTGTTCACCTCCTTAACTTCTTGTTTATACTGTGGTTACGTTTATATAGTTCTACAGGGGAAATTTGAGGTCCCCTACTAGCACAGTTTTATTGCCTTTCCTTCCTATAATTCCTTTTGTAATTTAGCTTCTCCTTTAGAAATTTGGATGTATACCATTTGTTGCATATGTGTTTATTATTGATATTACTTCATTGTCCATAGTACCTTTTGGCAAAATAGAATTTCCTTCTCTATCTCTTTTAATTAGATGTAGTTTTGCTTTTGCTTTGTCTAAGATCATAATTGCTACCGCTGCTTTTTTTTTTTTTTACTTCAGTTGAAGCGTAACATATTCTCCTCTCTCCTTTTCCCTTTACTCTGTGTATCTCTCTGCTTCAGGTGTTTCTTACAAACAACGTATTGTAGGATTTTAATTTTTAATCCACTCTGCTATCCATTTTCATTTTATGGAAGAGTTCATCCTATTCACATTCACAGTTATGATAACTACCAGTGTATTTCTCTCCATCCTGTTTTCTCCCTGTTTATACTTTTCTCTCTTTTCCTTCACCCTGTCCTGTTCCACCGTGTTTTGCGTCCAACCACTACCTCCCTCAGTATGCCAGTCTCCCTTCCCTCCTACTTCCTTTTAGGGTAAAACAAATTTCCATACGCAAGTGAGTGTGTACTTTGTTCCCTCTCAGCCAAATCCAATGAGAGTAAGGTTCAAACAATGTTCATTCCCCCTCTATTGTTTCCCTCTACTGTGATAGATCTTTCTCACCTCTTCATGTGATATAATTTACCCTATTCTGCCTCCTCTTTCTCCCAGTATAGTCCTCTTTCTCACCCCTTAAATTTTTTTTTTTATATCATCACATCAAAGTCCATTTATATCCACACCCTCTATTTATATTCCTTCTAACTAATTGCCCTAATAGAGGTACAGTTCTTAAGAGTTCTAATTATCACCTGGGGGGGAGGGGGAGGTGAGGGATGTAAACAGTTTAACCTTATTGAAGAACCTATGTTTTCTCATTGCTGTTTACCTTTTTGTGTTTCTCTTTATCTTGTATTTGGAAATCAGATTTTTTTCCATTTACCTCTGGCCTTTTCATGAGGAATGTTTGAAAGTCCCCTATTTCAGTGAATGTCCATGTTTTTCCCCTTGAAAGATTATGCTCAGTTTTCCTGGGTAGTTGATTCTTAGTTGTAATCTAAGCTCCTTTGTCTTATGGAATATTATATTTTAAGCCCTTCAGTCCTTTAATGTATTAGTTGTTAAATCCTATATAATCCTGACTGTGACCCCTGCAATATTTGAACTATTTCTTTTTGGCTGCTTGCGGTATTTTCTCCTTGACCTGAAAATTCTGAAATTTGGCTATAATATTCTTGGAAGTTTTCCTTTTGGGATTGCTTTCAAGAAGTGATTGGTGGGTTCTTTAAATTACTATTTTAACCTCAGGTTCTAGCATATCAGGACATTTTTTCCTTGATAATTTTTTGAAAGATGCTGTCCAGGATCTTTTTTTGGCCATAGTTTTCAGGTAGTCCAGTAATTCTTGAATTATCTCTACTGGATTTAATTTCTAGGTCAGTTGTTTTTCCAATGAGGTGTTTTCATTTTATTCTATTTTTTTATTTTTTTATTTCACTTGACTGATTCTTGATGTTTCATAGAATCATTGCCTCCCATTTGCCCAATTCTCATTTTTAAGGAATTAGTTTCTTCAGTTAACTATTGTACCTTCTTTTCCATTTGGCCCATTCTGCTTTTCAAAGAGTTGTTTTCTTCGGTGGATTTTTGTACCTCCTTTTCCATTTGGCTAATTCTACTATTTTTTTTTTTTGGAGGGGAAAAGGCAAGGCAGTTGGGGTTAAGTGCCTTGCCTGAGGTCACTCAGGTAGTGTCAAGTATCTGAGGTCAGTTTTGAACTCAGGTCCTCCTCACTCCAGGGTCATACTGTGCCACCTAGCTGCCCCTATTCTACTTTTTAAGGAGTTTTCTTCAGTGAATTTTTTTTATATCTTTTTCCCCTTTCTGCGCTTCATTTATCAAGCTGTAGACTCTTTTTTAATGGTTCTCCTGCATAACTGATTTTTTTTTACCTCAATTTGTCTTCTTCCTCTCCACTTGATTTTTAAAATCCTTTTTGAGCTCTCACAGGAGGACTTTTTGGGCCTGGGACCAATTCATACTCTTATCAAGGCTTCTCATGTAGGTGTTTTGACATTATTGTCCTGGTTTGATCTTCCCTGTCACGATAGTAGCTACGGATGGTCAGAGCTTTTTGTTGTTGTTGTTGGGGGATGGGGGGTGTTGCTCATTTTCCAGCCTATTTTGTGACTTTCAAAATTGAGCCCTGGTCCAGGACCTCAGGGGCTGGTGACTTACCTGCTGCACTGAACTGGAGTCCCCATGTGTGCAGCTGGCCTGCTGAGCCAGAACCACAGAGCCTTGGTTGCTGATCTGGACTGGGGCAAGAGGCTCAGACTTGTCCAGACACCACCTTCACTGGGCTATGCTTGCCTTTCACCCAGGAGAGACAGACCTTTCCTGCAGTCCTTCTAAGTTATCTTGGGCTAGAAAATGGTTTCACCTTGTCCTTTTGTAGACTCTTGTGCTCCAGAATTTGTTTTGGGGCTTGATTGAAAGTTGTTTTGAGAGACTTCAGTCAACTTCCTGCCTTTTCTCTGCCATTTTGGCTCTGCCTCTATATTAAGTAGATTTGTAATTTCATCATTGTGGATACTCCCTCCAGCTGTGCAGATCACAACCTACGCATCCAGCGAGATCCTAAACTCCTATAAATCTTATTTAAAGAGTTAATCAACATGTACTAGGCACCTCCCTCTAGGTCTTACTTGCATATCAGAACAGGATACAGACTATCCATCTTTCAGTGATCTTTTTACCCTACTTGACCAGTCCATCTTTAGTTATACACCATTTCTTATAGACTGGTAATAATATTGTAGCCTATTTAACCTATTTCTTGCTTTCAGATAGCCCACATTATTAATTCTTCAGAGAATGTGGTATTCAATAGTTTGTTGTCATGTGGCATCAATGGAAATATTTTAAAATGTTAAAAAAAAAAATAGCCTTTTGTGTTATGGAGAAGTTTGTGATTGTTGAAAGGGAGTTGTAGAATTTCCCAATTCCTATTCTAGTTCACTTTCTTATTATTCAGTTGTAGAGCCAATTCACTCTTCATCTTTTCTATGAGTACTAGTGGATCAGCTCAATGAGTTACCCATCCAATTGTCTAGACTGGTTGTCTCCAAAGTGGGGTTCATGTATTTCAAAAGATGCACAAGATGTTAAACTGAAGTTTTGGAAAGAAAATATTAGAACTTCTAATTTTACCTAAAAAGAATGAAATTGAGCTTTACACTGGTGCTCTCACTTAGTCTTTTTGTTAGATTTTCATGTGTCATGTATGATACTCAAAGTATCTTGAGGAAAGAGTATAGAAGGATTAATAGTGATGCCTTTACTAGTTCTTTTATTTTCAGCATGTTGTAATATATTGCCACTTATATATGCCCTGCCAAATAGATTTGAAGATTACCTTGTCTAGTTTTTACTAACTGTAACAAAATGGACAAGTAGCTTTAAAAGCTTCCTGTAAATAAACTACAGATTGAAGATGACATTAATAATGAAAGCATATGAGAACAACAAGAAAATGACAGAATTGGCATCTCCTACCTCTGGTACAAGTTCTTTGTCAGCCACATATGAAGAAGTATAAACAACAAAAATCTAATCAGGTCTGATAAGTCAGCCTAAATAATTTGGAATTGCCAGGGATTTGAAATAAAGATTGCAGGAAGATCTGAATTCAAATTCAAATTTGACCTCAAAGCTGTGTGTCCCTGGACAAGTCATTTGAGCTCTCTCTGCCCCAGTTTCCCCCTCTGTAAAATGAGGACAGTAATAGCAGCTACCTCCCAGGGTTGTTGTAAGGGTGAAATGAGGTAATATTTGTAAAGTGCTTACTTAGCACAGTTCCTGTATAAATGTTAGCTTCTCCTCTTCATACTCCTCCTTTTTTATCCTCCTTTTCCTAATAATAATTATAAATTATATCCACTCTCCTTAACACTGAACCACTCCCTTTTGTGCATATTTTGCATTGAGATATCACCTAAAAACATTATGAAGCCATCATGATTAGCAAGATATTTAAAAGCTTCTGCTATTTTTTCAGCAGTGTTTAAAGTCATGTGGTACTCAGTCCAGTGCTTTACAAAATTTTGCAAAATTAATTTTACAAACTTAGTTATATATGTTTAGAAGCCTCTTTGGAGTTTTCTTAATAGCACATGAGAGCCACATACCTTTGGGGGAACATTTTTGTAAGATATTACATGAAAAACAATATTATAGCCAAAAATAAAGTGCATTTCTTTTTCAGCAAAGACACAGAGAATTGCTAAAGATGTGAATAAATGGACTTTAAAACAACTTATGCAGTATAGGTTTGTTATAGACTTGAATGAAAATACAGATATTTCTAACATCTGAATTTATGATATTTGCTAGATTCTGTTTCAGTGAAGAAATACTCAAAGAACTGTTTTCTCCCCTGATCCACTAAAATAGTGATATGTCAGAGAGATAAATTTTGAGGAGTAAATGACTTTTTGCGTGCAAATCATATGGAGAGTGACTGAACAAAATATATTATCTAAATTTAATTAATACTCTTGTGCCATAAGAAATTATGGAGATCATTCAGGGAAAAAAATTTGGAAGACTTGTTAGAACTGATCCAGAATGAAATGAATAGAGCTAGGACAACAATTTATGAAATACTTAAGTACTCTCATCAACTCATTGATCACCCATGATTCCAGAGACAGATAATGAAGAATGTATAACCTTCTGAAACAGGTGGTTGACTAAATATACAGAATGAGACGTACATTTTTGACATGGCCAAGACTGGAATTTGTTTTGCTTGACTATGCATATTTATTACAAAGATTCTTCTCTCAATTCCTCCATTTTTCCTTCCCTCCTTTTCTTCCTTCACTCCCTTCCTACCTGCCTGTATGACTCTGGACTTCACCATGCCCTAGTA
Source organism: Potorous gilbertii (assembly GCA_028658325.1). NCBI lineage: Eukaryota > Metazoa > Chordata > Mammalia > Diprotodontia > Potoroidae > Potorous > Potorous gilbertii. The sequence goes on from CM053770.1 coordinate 166,338,430, forward strand.
ACATTTTTATTCTGCAAGATCAGTTCAGTCCTGGAGCTCATCCCATCAGGACCCCCTTACCCTTCTCCTTTTTCCCTCTAATTGAAGAGTGAGGAACTTGTCCCAGAACCTCCAATTAAGGAGAGGCACCTAGGCTAACTGTCCCTTCACTTACCACTAGGTGCACTCTTCTTGACTTCATCATGTTCTCATATACTCCCCAGCCCCTTTGCTTCTCATGCCCCACTTTTCAGTTTCCTTTCGTATAATATCTTCTCCCGTTAGATTGTAAGCTCCTTGCTTTGTATCCCCAGAACTTAGCACAGTGCTTGACATTTAGTAGGTGCTTAATAAATGCTTATTGTCTAACTGACTTCCTTTGGGTAGAATATAAGATTTGGGGGCAAAAAATTAGGTCCTTGTTTAGTAAAAAAAATTAATTTAAAAATAAATTAATTTTTATGAAAAACAAATTGTATGTGTACTCACTAACAGAATGACTGCTTTGACCAGAATTAATAAAATGGTCTGGGAAAAGATTATAGAGATAGAATGTGGAATTCATTTATGGACAAACCATCGCAACAAAGATGTTGGAACCATACTCTGCAATAAAAATACAACCTTTGGAATTAGAACTATGCAATAAAAATAAGAAGTATTTATGTAGTTCTTTACTATATGCAATTATTATCTCATTTTATCCTCACAACAACCCAGTCAGGTAGGTGCTACAATCCTATTTTACCGGTGCAGAAACTGAGGCAAGCAGAACTTAAGTAACTTATGCAGGGTCACACAGCTTAATTGTCTCATATCATGTTTGAACTGAGGTCTCGCTGATGCCAGGCCCAGCACGCTTATCTACTGTGTTACCTAGCAGCTAATTCTTTGTATTGAGGTAGAGAGTTACCTTGAAAATTTTCTGTATCACCCAGAGGTTTAGTGGTTATCTCACAGCAAAATACTTAAAAGAACTGTTGAACTCAAAGATAAGTTACACATACCGAAAAGAAGTGTTTCAAACTTACTGGACTTTTCTATGATGGCAAGTTTCTGTTGATAGAATGCTATTTTTGTAGTAGCAAATATTTTTGAAAAAAGTAAACATGGTTACCGTCCCTTCAAGGAAAGAGAGATCTGTGCATATGGAAGGAGCATTTTCAAAATGGACGTGTACAAACATTTTCATTTTTAGATTATTTTATTGACCAAAATGATATGTTATCTAGAAAAACTATCATATGTGTACCCTTAAACTGGTATAGTACTTGTAGCCTGTGTCCAAATCTTCTGAAGAGTTTAAGTGGGTTTTGAACCTAACTGTTAAAAAAAAGAAAGAAATGTAACACCTTCTAATCAGTTTTCAAGAATAAGTGATAAATATTAGGGAAAATGGAAACAGCTTTGCTGAATTCCAACAAAAACTTCTGTGTAATTAGTGAATACAGTTGTAAATATATCATTTTTTTTGGTAAGTACAGCCAGCCATGTATTTCTTCCATTTGAATTTTTCTGAGTCATCTTTTTCAGCTATGTGTCAATTAAATATCATGCTAAGCTGTGTATTTAACTAAGTGTCCAAATAAACTGAATTTAAAGTAATTCAGAGGTGTGATTCTATCACAAAATGTTAAACCAAGATTTTGAAACAGTGAAGTATATTCAATCACATTAATTTCATTAAAACTATTAATAATAGTTTTAAATAGTTTTTAAACTATTGTTTATTTAACCTGATCATTTAAAAAATTTCTTGATTTGTGTTTTGTAATATATATGTAATAAGCTACTTATAAAAAGTTGTATATGTACAAATAATATATAAATGTATGTGATTTTATATATATATATCCATTGTGCTCAAAAATTTTTTTTACTGACAAAAGTATGTGATTAAAAACATTTGATGACCACTTATCTAGACAATAGATACTTTTCATCCACGTGAAGGTTTTCTTTTGTAGAATTTTTAAGTTTCATTCATGGTGATAGAATTTATAATCTGACAGCTAAGATATATTGGGAGGAAGAAGTGATAGAAATAGGGGACATGAAATTTTACATCAAGATCCCTTTGGGCTGTATATTCATTTTTTTGTTCAGTCATGTCCAACTCTTCCTGATTCCATGGTCCATAGTGCACCAGGCTCTTTTGTCCTGAAGTCTGTCCAAGCTCAAGTTCGTTGCTTCCATGACATTATCCATGGCCCCTTCTCCTTTTGCTTTCTTTTCCAGTGAGTCCTAAATTTCACTGAGTCCCGCCATACATGTGGCCAAAGTTTTTCAGCTTCTGTATTTGTCCTTCCAGTGAAGGCTGTTATTATCATTGCATTGTTTCAGTTGCCTTTTTGAAGATGAGTTTTTCTGGTTCCCAAGCCCTGTGCTCTATCATCTAGTGCACCATCTGGCCACCCGTTCAAATGAATATCTGAATTAAGTTCCTTAATATTTTGTCTGATTTGATCTGCTTGCTGTCTGAGAGACTAGCAAAAATCTTCTCTAGCACCACAATTCAAAAATATCAATTCTGTGGTGTTCAGCCTTCCTTATTAGTCCAGTTTTCACAGCCAGGCATGACTACTGGAAAAAACATAGCTTTCACTAATATGGATCTTTGTCAGCAAGGCGATGTCTCAGTTTTATAGTGTGCTGTCCAGATTTGCCATAGCCTTCCTTCCAAGAAACAAACATCTTGCAATTTGATGGTTGCAGTTGCCATCTGCAGTGATCTTTGAGCCCAAACATGTAAGATATAACACTGCTTCCATTTTTTTCTCCTTCTGTGTGCCAGGAAATGATGGGATCACATGCCATGATCTTTGTTTTGTTTTGTTTTGTTATGTTGAGCTTCAAACCAATTTTTTGCATTCTTCCTCTTTTATCTCATCAAAAGGCTTCTTAATTCTTTTTCACTTTCTGCAAAATGGTATCTGCATACCTGAAATTGTTGATATTTCCCCCATCAACTTTAATTCTGGCTTTTGATTCATCCAGCCTGGAATTTCATAAGATGTACTCTGCATATAAGTTAAATAAACAAGGTGACAACATATAGACTTATACTCCTTGCCCAGTTTTGAACCAATCGGTTGTTCCATGTTTGGTTTTAATTGTTGCTTCTTGGCTGACGTACAGGTCCTCAGGAGACAAGTAAGTTCATCTGGTACTGTCATCTCTTCGAGGATGTGCCACATTTTATTGTGATCCACACAGTTCAAGTTTTTGGCATAGTCAGTGAAGCAGAAGTACATGCTTTTCTGGAACTCCTTTGCTTTCTCCATAATCCAGCAAATGTTCGCAATTTCATGTCTAGCTCTTCTGCCTCTTCTAAAACCAGCCTGCTTTTCTAGTAATTCTCAATTCACAATACTGAAGCTTAGCTTGCAGAATTTTAAGTATAATCTTGCTAGCCTGTGAAATGAGCACAGTTGTTTGGTAATTTGAACATTCTTTGAGCGTTGTCTTTCTTTAGGATTAGGATGTAAACTGATCTTTTCCAATTCACTGGCCACTGTTGAGTTTTCCAAGTTTGCTGGCTATGAGTGCAGCACTTTAACAGTATCATCTTTTATCATGCCCATTTTTGAATGGAACATTCCCTTGATATCTCTTAATTTTCTTGAAGAGATCTCGTCTTTCCAATTCTGTTGTTTTCTTTTTCTTTTCATTGCTCATTTAAGAAAACCTTATCTCTTTTTGTTATTCTCTGGAATTCTGCCTTCAGTTGGGTATATCTGTATCTTTAGTTTTCCTTCTTTATTCAGCTATGTGTAAACCCTCATCAGAAAGTCATTTTGCTTTCTTGTTCTTTTTCTTTAGAATGTTTATATGGTTACCTCCTGTACAGTATTGTGAACCCCTGTCCATAGTTCTTCAGGCACTCTGTCAACTAGATCTATTCCACTTCATATTCATAAGGGATGTTAATTTTAGTCATACTTACATAGTCTGGTAATTTTCCCTTTTTTCTTCAAATTAAGTCAGAATTTTGCAGTAAGAAGTTTATGATTTGAGCCACAGTTAGCTCCAGGTGTTATTTTAATGCCTATTTAGAACTTCTCCATCTTTCATTGCAACCTATATATATAATCAATGTTATTTTTCAGTATTGACCATCTGGTAATGTCCATGTGTAGAATTACATTTTGGGTTGTTGAAAAAGAATTTTCTATTACCAGTGAGCTATCTTGCCCTGCTTCATTTTGTACACCAAGGCTAAACTTGCCTGTAATTATCTTCTGATTTCCTACTTTAGCATTCCAATGTACTATGATGAATGTGATGATTTTTTTTTCCTTGGTACTATTTCTAGAAGACGTTGTAGGTCTTCATAGACCTGAGCAACTGTGTCCTCTTTGACATCAATGGTCAGAGCATAAACTTATATTACTTTGATCTTAAATTGTTTGCCTTGGACTTGAACAGATTTCATTCCGTCATTTTGAGATTATATCCCAGTACTGCTTTTCTCATCCTTTTGTTGACTATGAGGGCTCCTGCATTTCTTCTAAGGGATTCTTGCCCACAGTAAAATGTAGTGATTGCCTCAATTAAATTCGCCCATTCCCATCCATTTAAGTTCACTGACATCCAAGATATCAATGTTTAATCTTTCTATCTCCAGTTTTACCACATCCAACTTACCTTGATTCATAGGGCCTACATTCCAGGTTCCTATATAATATTGATCTTCACTTCTTTCCTTTCATCACCAGATATATTCACAGTTGAGCTTCCTTTTAGCTATGGCCTAGCCACATCATTCTTTCTGGAGCCACTTGTAGATGTCCTCTGCTTTTCCCCAGTAAGGAGTTGGCACCTTCCTACCTGAAGGGCTTATCTTCCTTTGTCATGTATCTTTTATCATTTTAATACTATCCATGGGGTCTTGTTGGCAAAGATACTGGAATGGTTTGCCATGTTGTTCTCTAGTGGATCACCTTTTGTCTAAACTCCACTATGATCTGTCCATCTTAGGTAACGCTGCATGGCCTGGCTTATAGATTCATTGAACTACTCACACCTTCCATTACAACAAGGCAGGAGGAGGGGGTATATTCACTTAGAAAATTACATATTAACATTATTCATGTTCTATTATATTTTTATTTATATCTCCCAATAACAAGTTAATCTGTTCCTTCTACACTCTGGACTGTTGCAGCCAAGTGCTTGACACTTGTGCTCCAGAATACCAGTCCAGTGCTGGGAGTAGGGAACAGATGTTACTCTTTCCTTTGGGGCTACCTTCAGTCCCACTACTTAGACCTCACCCAGGACTTGGCCTGAGGTAATTTGGTAGGAAATAAGTGTGGGAACCAAGATTCAAGGAAGATAAACTAGAATTTGCATATATTGGTATTTAAGGGAGACAGTGTATTTATTCCTCAGGGGTGTCTATGTTTTGGGCAAGAAGACAATTAGTATGTAATTAACTATGAGAGTTGATAAAACAGCATTACCCTGTTGGTTGAGATTCAATGTTGGGACAAAATAAGGCATTCCTAGGTCATTGAACAATCAACAAAAAGAGGTTTACTTAGTCCTAAGATAGCAAGGACATACTGTAGCATTTAGTTTCGGGGGAGCATCTCCATATGGAAATGTATCTGGTCATCTAGGCTGGATGTGGTGACTCTTGGTGTCATCAAGAATCCACCTAAGTCTGTAAAATTCCAACCCCACTGTGGGTGGATATTTCCCTAAGTGATTAGGAAGTCACATCAACAATGCCAGAGGTCACAAGAATGTTTTTTCAAGAAACTTGTTCCAGGGAGGGGCGGAGCCAAGATGGCGGAGTGAGAGCAACTACTCACCTAAGCTCTTCGACAGACTCCTTCAGTTACCTCTAAAAAGAGAATCTGACCAAATTTTGGAGGTGTAGAATCCAATAGGAGACAGACTGTGGTGGATTCACAGCCCAGGACAGACTGGAAAGTTGACAGGAAGGATCTACTTGGTGGGGTGGAGGAGCACACAGGGAACAGCACAGCCTGTCCCTGCCAGGGGTGGCAGGACTGAGCAGGAAAACCCTGGAGTGGCCTGAGGCAGCGGCAGCACACAGTGGGAGCCCAGCACAGCCTAGCAAGTGAGAGCCACGGTGCCCCAGGTATCAGCAGAGGCTGCTTCTGAGACTATCAATCCACACATTAAATGTCTGTAAGTCACCTACTTGAACTTCCGGGAGCCAAAATGGCAGAGTGATGGGTAAATGTTCTCTCCCCCTCCCCTTGTTGACCCTGAAAGAACCTTAAAGTATTTCCCCAGAAAATCCTGGATCAGTAGGATCAGCAGAAGGGTCAAACCATCTCATAGCATGTGAGGCTAGGAAAATCGCTAAGGAGAATTCCTCTTACTGTGGCAGAGGACCAGAGCTGTCCCAGACAGCCCCTCTTCAGCCATCCAGGAGGAGATCCGGAACTCCAGGGGAGTGGAGCCTCACAACCACCAACACCAGGACCTCAGGCATGCCTCAGCACTCCAGGGGAAACAGGAAGTCATTAGGACAGCCCTGAGTCACCAGCCTCTGAGCTTGACTTTGCTCTAACTCAGCTGAGATCTCCCCTGACCAGACCACCCCTCCCCCAGACTTAACAAGCTAGCTTCAGGGCTAATCCAGGGAAACACAAAACAAAAAAAAGAATTCACCTGGCCTTTGCTTTCTCACATCAGTCAGCTCAGCACCAGGTTCTTTAGCTTCTAGCTGAAAGAAGCAGAGGCCACAATACACAAATTGTCATCATTACGAGTAAGAAGCAAAGCACGAAGGAAAAGACCGCAGAATGTTTCTATGGGGACAAGGACCAAAACACGAATATCAAAGAGGTCAGTATTGAGACTGTACTCCCATCTGAAACTTCAGAAGGGACTATGAACTGGTTGCATGCACAAAGAGAGCACTCTTGGAAGAGCTGAAGAAGAAAATAGAAGAAAAACTGGCCAGTGATTTTAAAAGTATGAAAAAAGAATTCACTAAAGAGAGCGACTCTTTAAAAAGGAAAAGGAAGCACAAAATCAAATTGGGAAAATTGGACAAATGGAAAAGGAAGTACAAAAACTAACTGGAGAAAATAACTCCTTAAAAGGAATAATTGGACAGATGCAAACATTAGCTGAAGAATACAATTAGATAAAAATTAGAATTGGGCAAGTAGAAGTTAATGATTCTATGAGACATCAAGAATCAAACAAAATCTAAAGAATGAAAAGACAGAAGAAAATGTAAAATATCTAATTGGAAAAACAACTGAACTGGAAAATAGATCCAGGAGAGAAGATTTAAGAATTATTGGTCTACCAGAAAGCCATAATGAAAAAAAAAGAGCCTGGACAATATCTTCCAAGAAATCATCAAAGAAAACTGCCCAGAAGTGCTAAATCCAAAGAATAAAGTAGTCATTGAAAGAATCCACTGTTCACCTCCCAAAAGGGATCCCAAACTAACAACATCAAGAAATTCCAGAACTATCAAGTCAAGGAGAAAATACTACAGGCAGCCAGAAAGAAGCCATTCAAATATCAAAGACCTACAGTCAGAATCACACAGGGCCTTCCAGCTTCTACATTAAAAGATCAAAGGAATTGGAATATGATATTCCATAAGGTAAAGAGCTGGGATTACAACCAAGGAGCAATTACCCAGCAAAGTTCAGCAAAATATTTCAGACAAGGAGATGGACATTCAATGAAATTAGAAATTTCCTGACAAAAAGGCCAGAACTCAATAGAAAATTCGATCTCCAAACACAGGTCTCAAGAGACACATAAAAAGGTAAATGGGAAAAGAAAAATTTGTTACTCAATATGGGTAAACTGTTTACCTCCCTATAAGAGAAGATGATACTTGTTAATCTTGAGAATTGTGTATCTATTATGAAATATAAAAGGGATATACAAAGGTAGAGGGAGTGAGTATAAAGAAACTTGTTCCAGTCAAGTCATGGCATTGTGGCCTTTCAGGGGAAATATAGCCTAACTCATGCTGTGGGGGGAAAAGAGGAATTGGTCCTCAAATACCCCTCTATGGTGGCAAAATCCTGACAATCTCTTAGGCAGAGAGGATCTTCTACCATTTGAATTCTTTTAAGGTCCTTACTAAACAGTCCTCCAGGAAAAAAAAGAAGAAAAAAAAATTTCCAGAACTCCCCTTCCCCACAAGAATTACCATAAAGGAAAAAACGTAGAAAAAAACAAAGCCAGAAACTCCAAGTTTACTCCCCTCTCCCACCTGAATGATCAAGTTGCAATCTCAGCAATCTGATTCATGTTGTATGTGATACCACATTTTTGGGTAGATCACGGTAGATCTCCTCATGTAGGGCGGTAATGATTAGCTGGAACAGCATTGGTAACATTAGGGCCAAAGCACAGGTGTTGGTTCTTCTGACAAAATCAAATAATTCTTATCACACATCGGAGTCATCTGTAGTAAAGTGCCTAAGAGGTCATAAGCTTTTTGCATGCAACCTGTCCCAGGATCTAAGTTGATACCAATGCTTTCCTGTACCACCACCCATATAGTATTCCCTAGCCCACCTACCAAAATCTCTCCCTCCCTTAGAGCTATACTAGGGAAATGAAACAAAATCTTTGTTCACTTAGAGGCCTCTGTGGAAGGGACTGCCTTCTTCCTCTACAGGGGCTAAATATGAACTCTAATATCCAAGGGGTCCACCAAATCACCTGAGGAAACCCCTTGCTTCCAAGTAAATACATACCTATGATAGTTATGTAGCAACAGTTTCACTTCTCCCCTGCTATTAAAAAAGCACAATAATACTGCAGGGCTTGGGGGATGGGGGGGCGGGTGGAAGGTCTCTAAGCTTTAAGAGGAGTGTGGTTTTATCATGCTTTTTCTGTCATTAGTGCCTATATCAGGAAGATTATTTAGTAAAAGACTTGAAAGGAATTAAATGGGAGAAATCCTTTGTAAGATCCTTAGGACCTTGCCCCTGTGGGGATGATATGTGGTAGGATATGATCCTCCATTTTCTCCCAAGAGGGATTAGTTTTCTTTAAAGGGCATGTCTCACATCTATTCCCTTCTATCCATTCACATACTCATATGCCATTTAAAGCCTTCATCAATCACTTTTAAACCTAGACTTTTGTCATAGTCTATTTAACTCCATTCTTTCCATCTCCAATCTACCCTCTATAGAACTACGAAAATAATCTTCCTGGTGCACAGATCTGATCAGGCCAATTCCTAACTCAACATCCTTCAAACTAATCTTCCAAAGCACAGGCCTCCCTAGGATCTAGCACAATAGTTCCATGTTGCCTCTTAAATATAAAGTCCTTATTATGGATTTTAGGCTCTCCCTTAGCTGACTCTAATCTACCTTTCCAAACCTTTCTCACATAACTTCCCTTTATGTATTATAAATTCAAGACAAAATATACTATTCCTGAACTCAGCCATCTCCTTGTCTCCTTCTTTGCCTTTCAGAATCTTCCTTTAAGGATCAGTTCAAATACTATTTTCTCTGTGAAAGGCTTCCCTATTCCCTCCCCAATTATTCAGTGCTTTCTTCCTCTCCTCAGCTTTTCCTTTACTACTTTGATTTCTTTCCTCCTGTCACTCCTTACCTTGTATTACCACATATACACATATATGTTCGTTTGGTCTTCAGTTTTGTGTTTGTATCCTATCTCAAGCATCTAGTATAACAGTGAACAAGGAATTTTTAAACACCTACTGTGTAGCAAGTACTGTGCTTATTTCTGGGGATACTAAGAAAGGCAAAAATAATATCTATTCCCAAAGAGTTCATAATCCAATGCAAGAGGCAACATGTGAACAGCTTTACAAACCAGAAGTATACAGGATAAATTGGAGATAATCGTAGAAGAAAAGGCATTAGCATTAAAGGGGATAGAAAAATTTTTTTGAAGAAGCTGAGACCTGAAGCCCCAGAGATGGAGAGGAAAAGAAGAGAATTCCAGACAGGAAAACCAGCATAACTGCCTGGAATTAGGAGACAGAATATATTTTGTGAGGCCAAAGTAACTGATTTGCAGACTATGGAGAGCGGAGTAAGACGTAAGAAGATTGGAAAGGTAGGAAGAAACCAAACTTTAAAAACCCAAGCATTTTCTATTTGGTCTGAGAGGGAAGCCACTGGAGGGAGCCACTGTATTTTACTGACTAGGAAGGGTGCCGTGGTCAGACTTGTGCTTTAGGAAGATCTGTGTGATTAGCAGAGTGGAGGATATTTATGGGGATAAAAGGCATACAGCAAGCTGGGAAACCAACCAGAAGGCTAGTAGGTAGGGGGCAGCATCAGGACAGAAATGTACATTGATTGTTTTCTTCCTTCAATACCAGTCCTATCTCTTCTTGTGTATCAATTGATTAGCAAGAAGCTAGTAAGAACCTATTAAGTGTAGTGTATGTACTGTGTTAGGTGCTGAGGATACAAATATAAAAACTCAGCCCCCTGAATTCAGAAAGTGTACATTTTCCTGGTGGGATGCACAGCTTACAGAGAAGCTCAGAACCGGAGCATTCGAGGTCATGGGGAGGAGCCAAGCTGTCTTGTTTTGTTATTCCCTAGAATCTTGGAGACAAGCTGACCTTTTTCCCGCCTAGTGTCCCAACCCTTTCCTTTACTCTACCTTTGCCTTAGAAAGGGTGTGTTGTGGACTGCCTTATCCCACTTAGTTATTGTTGTGACTTCGCTGGCCCTCTCCTCCTGTTAAAATGTAAATTCCTTGAGGTCCCGGCAGACTTATTTTGTCTCTCCCCAATAGAATACTTGTTCATTGAAGGCAGAGCTTGTCTAGCTTAAGTATTTGTATCTCCTGAGGCTGAGCTGGGTGTTTGTCACTTTTCACTGTAGTAACTAATAAGTGCTTCTCATTCCTAAGTACGTACAAGATTATAGGAAAAATAAATTTAGTGCAATGAAGCATTTAAAATTATATATTAAAAAGCATATGAAAATTCTGAAAAGGATTTTAGTTTTATACTTTTTTTTTAAGAGTTAACAAGCATTATTAAGGGCTTACCATGTTCGGGGCACTGTGCTAAGCATGGTATACAAACAAAGGCAAAAAATCTTGTCCATTCCCTCAAGGACCTCACTTTCTAATGGGATCGATACACAAACCATATGTTTTGTGTAAATGGCAAATAACCTCAGGTAAGGGGCAAAGGTGGGGATGGGGAGTCAACCAGCAAAGGAAAGAAGCCTCTTGTAGAAGATGGGATTTGAGCTGAGTCTTGAAGTAATCCAGAGGGGGCAGTGAGCATTCCAGGATAGTCAGTATTATAATTTCATATACAAACCCCTTTTTTAATGTTTTTTGTACATTAGAAAGATTCTTTTTTTTTTTATGTTTGCCAAGTTAACTAGTCTTCAGAGGGGAAGGGACTAACGACAGAGGGAATGAGGAAGAGCCTAGAAGGTTATGACAGTTGCATAAATTATTTATTTTAGCCTTTATGCCAAAGATTAAATAGTGTATTTTTGGAAGCATTTTTAAATCTTTCATTTTAATGTAAACATGCTGGAGGAGTTTGAGCTAGACATTAGGAACCCTACCCAAACCTGGTATACTACAGAATAAGAAAATATTCATTGAAATAACTATAGACATTCCAAAGGTCTTGTATAAAGGATTTTCTCCCACACAGTGAAAACTGAGCAGCCTAGGTGTGCCAGCAGCTGTCAGTTAACCAATGTCATGTGATTCCTGGAGCCAGCCTATTAAGCTAGCTTGCTGCTACTGCCCCTCCTCCTGAGGTTCCTGTACTTTGAACTCCCTGAAGTTAGTGAAGCTGTGAGCTTTACCACAGCACAAAGCTTGGGCAATGGCAGATAAGGGTGGCTGAACGCTTAGGCTAAAAGAAACCCATATCATTTCATAGTAATTCTTTGTAGACTCGAATCTGATGTGGATTATTTCAAAAGATCATATTCGAAACTTGGTAAAGCATGGTGGCTCATGATGAAATTGGAGGTTTCCTGCCTATTAAAAGAACTATCCGTGTCCTAGATGTTAATAATCAGCCCTGTAGAGAACAAGAGGTAAGGCTTTGAAAATGGTTTTAGTGCTTTTCTCAGTTTTAAATGTTACAATCCAACTTCTATGAATGTTTGAAGCTGATTTAAGGGCCAGAATTGTAAATTTAATTTATTGTATTTTTTTACCAACGTAGTTTAAAATGTGTACATTACTTTAGATACCAGGCTACTAACTACTGTAAGAAATGTAAAGAGAATTTGTTTCTTAGTGGGAAACAAGTAGAAAGTTGTCTGATGTCTTACTTTTTTTGATTCTTGATATGTCAGCTTTTTTATGTTATGTCCTTCCTCAAAAATAAAGTGATATGTTAAGCTGTTGAAAGTATGGAATCTTTTAAATCTCCAGTCTTGTTATAACTGAGTTAGTTATTTATAAAGTTCCTTATAAACATATCTTTAAATGAATCAGGGCTATTTTATCTGACAGTTTTAAAAGCAAGATTTGTGTTAGACATTCTCCAGTTATTTTTAGAAAGTCAGATTATGAACACTGACAAGTACCTTTTTGTATTTAAATTTATACCTATTAGTGTTTAAAACTGCTTCCTTTCTTTATAGATCGGTTTTTGTTTGGTTTTTTTTCACTTATGTGTTTCATCAGGGTGTTAAATAGTGTTTGAAGAGGAACTATAGTGTTTGAAGTGGAGTAGTGTATAGTGTAGATGGTAAGGTAAGACAGAGCCAAGTTGTGAAAACCGTGGAGTTTATATTTGTTCCAAGAGTTGATAGGGAACCACCAAGTTTATTGGAGGGCTAGGGGAGTGGGAGTTGGGTTTGAAAGTGTTGCGGTAATATGATCAGAATTATTCTTCAGGTTTTTTGTGGAAAATGAACTGGCAGTGGGGAGAGACTTGAGACAGGGAGACAAATTAGAGGGTTACTGTAGTAGTCTAGGCTGTTAATAACTAGAATAAAGGACTGAGCTAGAGTGGTGGTTGTGTGAATAGATAGAAAGGCATACATATATGAGAGAAATGTGGCAATACTAACGATGAAATGGAAATTTAATTTAAATTTAAGTTTTGTGTTGTGTCCCCTCCTCCCCAGCGAGTGACCTTTACTGTTGGTTAAAGGTTCCTTCTAGGAGAAAGTCCTTTAATACATATAATACACATTGTTGCTCTTTGTACCGTAATGAAAGCTTCATGAAGTGGAAGAGTATTCTCCTTACGGTGGAAGTTTTATTATCCATTTCTTTTTTGTTTTCATATATGTAATCCCTTCTTAACTCCACACAAACACGCACAAAATCTGCAAGTGATCCCTTGGTTGGAGAAGGAACATTATTTAGTTTGTCAAAAAACTAGCCTTTAAGTGCCTTCTGTATTTGTGTTTCAGGCAGTGTTAAGTTTGGGGGATACAAAGAAAGGCAAATAGCAAAATAAAACAAAAACCCAGTCACAGGAGTGTGTGTGTGTGTGTGTGTGTGTGTGTGTGTGTGTGTGTGTGTGTGTGTATACACATATGTATGTAGAGGGAAGTATAGTTATATATGTATATACACTTAAACAAACACAAATATCAGTCACTGTTGCCAACTTGGACTTAGCATTTTGTGACGCTAGGGACATAAACCAAATTTCATTGGAAAAGTTCCCATGAACCTACAAAGAGTAAGAAGGAGTACTTTGCAGAGAAGCAAGATAATTTCTGTTTTAAAGAAACAAGCACTCTCAACAGCCCCTGCTCCCCCAGTAAAAAACTGCTTGAAATGATCATTTATCCCTAAAAGAAATCTCTTTTAAACCATACAAATTCATTTTAGAAACTTGTATTTTGTTTGACAGGATAAAATACTGTCATCCAAAATGGAATGGTTAATAAATTGTATAGCTTGGCAGCCCTAAAAAGTGGCAACACTGGGTGGTCTTTGACTAGAGTTCACACTCCTCTTGGATCACAAGTTGGCCCCATTATAAACCTCTGTAGGCATGTGGACAGTGCAGTGGCTTTGGTTGCATCAGTCTGATTAGTACAGCAATCCTATCAGTTTCCTTCCCTGCTTGGAAATAACTAATTGCCACCTGATTGTTTGTCTGTTGTGTGTGCTTGTTGGAAATAAGAAAGATATCTTAAGAAATAAAAATCAACTCCCTACCCCACCCCCACCCCAATCCTAAAGCTAACCTAAGCCCTTTCTTGTTTAATAAAACTAATTGGTTAATGACTTAAACCTACAACTTGCACAGAAATTACGCAGTTTTAGTACTAATGTGGTTCAGACTTGTGCAAGATATTTGATGTTTACTTTTTATGTATGTTTGCAAGATTATTTATAAATTTTGTATAATCTTAAACTTAGCTGTTCGAGTTTCCAAGAGAAAAATAAAAACTATACCTATTGTTTGCCTGCAGAAGAAAAAAGAAATCTGTATTTTTTATATTTGCCTTTTCAGCGTTTGTTTTTACAGTAAGGAAATAATTTTTTTGTTTCTTAAATTGATTTGCTATATGGCCATACAGTAATTAAGTTGTCGATGATATCTTCCTTTCCTGCTAGCTAAATTTCTTTACCTTTTTAAATTCACTAGAAGAGCATCTAGGAAAGCCAAATCTGCTTTGCCTAAAGGAAAGGAGTTCATTTAGTTCCCAAAAAAGAACCAAACTGACACCTGTTTTGTTTCTGCTTAATATTAGCTTATCTTAATATGAATCTTAGTTTGTTCTAGGGGAATGGTAACTATGTCTCTGTTCTAACAGAAGTCCCTTTGTACTGTTTTTACTATATGGAAAGGAATGCCTTTTGCTAGACTTTCTGCACATGCATGTGTCACTTCAGTCTTGCACAGATGTGTAAAGACATTCACATATATCCTTTACCACAGTGTGTCAATTAACTACATATCTGAAAGGACTCTTATTTTTCAGTTCACTTATCATTTGCCCCATTTGTTTAATATTCTTAAAATTGGAATTCATTTTTTTCTGAAACTATAACTATGCTCTTGGAATTAACATTGCTGTTTTTTAATTACTATAAAGCTCTCTGACTACATATATTCTAATGAAGTACAGAAACTTTACTAAATACATGTCTGTGATCCTTTGGAATTTGGGACCATTGTTAAGGAGATCTAGTTCTCTCCCCAGTATACTAATATTATTATAAGGTTATTTAACCTTATTTCTTCTGATAGTAATTTTAGGGATGTCTTTTTCCTGCTCCCCCTATTTCTTGATTAACTCCAAGCACTAAATGTATGATTATTTTGTTTTGGTTCTTTTAAAGTAAAATATTTGTGACGTCAGCTATTGCCTTTTCTTATAGTGGTCAAGTCTTCAGAAAACTGGCAAAAAATATACGTTGATAAATTCAGTGATCACATCTGATCATGATCATCTTTTAGAATATTAAAGTTAATGGTTTACATGAACATTCCAGAATTATAGAAGACACTAATACAAACAGTAACCCCAAGATAGAGACTTTATAAAGAATGGGTTTGTTCTCGACTCTGAGCTTTCTTCTTCTTAAAGTAGAAGAACCATCAAGTTCTAAGCATAAGTAAAACTAAAATAATGATAAGAATTATTTAATAGTTTTATGAGGTGCTTTGTAATCCCCAGATGAAAGGTAACATTCCATTCAGGAGGTATCATATGCTTGGGGCTGAAGAGACAAGAAAAAAATGCAAACGTGTTCTGCCCTAGAGACTTGTGCTTATCTTCTGGAAGAAAGGACTTTGTGTACTATAACATAATATTTCTGCAATCTCCTTTTTAAATGTGTTATACTAATAAAACAGTATATGGGAAGTAATTAACAAATTAATGAGATTTTCCGGTATTGACTTAGCAAAGATTTATAAAGTATTTTCTAGCCTTGCCCTCAAGGAGCTTACATTCTCAAACAGACGACCATGTACAAGATAATGCAAAATTGGTGAAAGATACACCTAGAGACAAAGGTGAAACTGGGATCTAAGGGAACCAGGAAAGGTCTCTAGAATATGTGTTTTTTGAGCTAAATCTTAAAGGAATTCGAGAGGCCAAGGTTGGAAGGGAAGAGCATCCTAAGCATAAGGAGCAGCCAGTGCAAAGGCTCAAAGGTAGAAGGCAAAACAAGGAATAGCAAATGTCAGTGTGGGCTAGATCATAAAATTACAAGTAGGGCATCAGAATGTAAAAAGACTGGAAAAGTACGAAGGACTGATTATAAAAAGCTTTATATGCTAAACAAAGGACTTCAGATTTGATCCTGGAGGTAATAGAGCACCACTGGAATTTATTGAATAGGGTTGTGGTGGTAGCGTACTCAAAACCAAGTTTTAGGAAAATCACTTTGACAGATGCTTGAAGGATAAATTGGAGCAGAAAGTTTGGAGTCAGGTAAAGGAGAAGGGAATACGCATTTCTATAGGGCCTACTATGTAACAGATACCTTGCTGGGTGATTTACAAATACTATCTTATATGATAGTAGCCACAACCCTGCATGGTAGGTGCTATAATCATTCCTATTTTATGGTTGAGGTAACTGAAGCAGATAGAGGTTAAGTGACTTGTCTAAGGTCACCTAGCTAGTGTGATACTGGATTTGAACTCAGGTCTTCCTGACTTTAGGCCCAGTGCTCTATTCTCTCTGCCACCTAGCTGTCAATAAGGCTATTGTAAATAGTTCAGGTGAGGGGGCCTGAACTCTGTGGGGTTGAGTGTGAGCAAAAGGTATATGATATAAAGAAAAAAATTACAAGATTTGTTAACTGATTAGATATGTGAAGTATTCCAGAGAAAGGAGTCAAGAGTAACATTGAGTTGCAAACCTAGGTGACTAGAAGTATATTGATACCCTCAATAATAATAGGGAAATTGAGGTGGGGGAAGATTTAGAAGTTGGACATATCCATTTTGAAAGGACTAGAATTCAAGCGAGAAACTAGGGTTGGGATAAATACATTTGAGGATCATCTGCATAGAGATGACAGTTGAACCCATGAGAGTGGATAGAATACAGGTGAGAAGATAAAGACAGAAAAGAGATAAGGGCCTTTGGGGTTCAGGGAGAAACACACCCACAGAATAGTTGTGACATGGATGAAGATCCAACAAAAGAGATCAGGGACCAGTTGTTAGGGAGAGATTGAAGATTAGAGAGAGAATTAGAGAGAGAGAGAATAAGGAATAGTGAGAAGAGCCCTGTGTAATCCAAAGGTACATGGAAATGGTTGGGGATTGCCCTTGACAAGTCAAAGGAAGAGAGGTTGCTGAATGATGGCGGCAGAGGCAGAATCTGGAAGCAGCAATAGGGAGGAGCAAAGAGTATTCTATCTCTATCATTTCTTCATCAATCTGCTCCTTATCAGTCTGATTTCAGGAACTTAAACCTCTTAGTGCCTCAATTTCCTTATATATATATAAAATGGATTTGAATGGAGGGATTTGGATCTTACCTTTGTTATTTGTTTCCTATATAACCCTAAGCAAATCATTTACCATTCTGGATCACAGTTTCTTCATCTGTAAAGTGATAGAGTTGAGCTAGATTGCTTTAACTTTATTGGCCTATTGACAAAGTGATATCTAAGGTCCTTTTCCAATAAATTCTAATGATTTCAATCTTGCTTTATTGTATTACAAATAATATAGCATAGAACAAATACAACAGCAATGTATTCTAAGGCATCTAGGCAGCAATAGTAGATAGTGTTAGACTTGGAATTAGGAAGATACACACACAAAGAATGCCTTCATCTTAGGCTATCTAGGAATGCACCAAAGGCCCCCTTGGACATCTCCATCCATGTTAAGTGATCTGGGTATGCTACATAGGCTCCATTATATCAAAATACAATAAACAAGGACACAAATAGGAATAGTGAGATAGAGTGCTTTAAGAGGGAAGATTATTGAAGAAATAACTGCAAGCAAAGCAAAATTCTAATCCCAAAAGGTAGGAGTAAAAAGGGGAAGTGGGGGGGGGGGGTGGGGAAGAGTAGTGCCAGGGAAGCAAAGAACCGAACTGACTGTGGTATATTAATGTTGTGGAGAATTATTGCTCCATAAGAAATGACATGGTTGATTCAGAGAATCTTGGATATGCTAGTATGAACCAATTGTAGAGTGAAGTGAATAGAACCAGGAGACCCATTTATATAAGGACAACATGGTAGAGATAAACAACTTTGAAAGCCTTAAAAACTCTGATCAATGAAATGATGACAAACCATGCCCCCAGAGGATCTATGATGAACCATGTTACCCATATATTTCATCACAGTGAGACACTGGACAAAATGTACAAAATATACACTTTTTGGACATAGACATTGTATGAATTCATTTTGCTTGCCTGTGCTTATTTGTTATTCCATTTTCATTGGGGGTTAGAGGAGAAGAGGAGGTTAACAAGTGATGCCTAAAAAAGACACTCATTGTAATATTTTTAAATACATAGAAGACAAGAGAAGGAAGCACAGACAAGCAGGACAGTTTTGAAAGTAAATGTGTAGACCTTTTTTTTTTTTAAAGATAAGTGCTCTGAAATAGAGATTCACAGTTTCAGAGAATTCTCTTGTGTTCTCAGTGTATGAAAACATGTTTTGTTTTGTTTTTTGGTGTTTACATTTAGAATTAAAGATTAAAAAAAAATTCAAAATCCCTGATTAACTCCTGTCCAGGAAAAGAATTGAGAAGCCTAGGAATACTGAAGATACCTCAGTTCTGAAATTTTAATCAAAAAATTCAATAGTATCCTCATTTTGGCCTTTGTAGGTATTGAAGAATAGCACTTGATTAAAGAATTAAATATTGATATGTACAATTCAGAGACCAAAAGAGGATATATACCTTTACTTCTATACCTTACTCTATTCTAAAATTGATAAAACTGGATATTTTGTTTGTTAATATTAAATATTTGACATTTTCAAATAGAATTAGAACAAGAGATACTTTGGTGTATCCCTGTTACTAAATGTTGTGTTCTGAAAGTTATCTTTGGACTTTTTCTTTCATTTTTTAGCTAAGTACAATGTAGTTTTAGAAAAAAATCACATTTCTGTTCTTTGTAATGTGCAAACATGTATTTTCTTATTGCTTCAATATTATTGCCCTGACAAGTTTGCAAAAATCCCATGTTTAGTATCACCTGTTTTTGTTTTCTCAGGAGCCGAGCAATAAAAGAGTTCGATCTCTGGCCAGAGTATCATCTTTGGCAAATTTAATCTCTCCCGTGAGAAATGGAGCAGTCAGACGTTTTGGTCAAACAATTCAAGTAAGAAAAAAGTTCCTTTTTGAAGAAATGGAACTATACTTTTTTGTAGAATTTTTTGGTCTGGGCCTGTGAATTTTGGCATGGGGAACTCCTGTTGAGGAAATTCCCTCTATCAATGTAGGCAGTTCTTTAACTTACGTTCTTAATAGTTACCAAGGGCATACCTACACTTTGTGTCAGAGGCACTTGAACCCAGGTCTGACTAACTTTGACTTTATTTCCTATACTTCCACTTTAATGAGAAATGGACATGTCCTAGCCTATTTTGGAATAATTAAGTAGCTAAATAACTTTGTCTCAATTTGTAACAAGAATTTTCTTGGATGATCTGTACTCTAAAATTACGGTTCCAGAATAACAGATTTGATCTGATAGTGATAGACTATATAGTCTATCACTTTTATTTTAAAAGTCTTTTATTTTATTATTTATTATAGTCTATCACTTTTATTTTAAAAGTAAACATCCCTATTAAAATTTCATTTTCTACTAAAGTATTTTCTGATTATTTGATTTTTTGTTGTTTTTCCCTGCCCTTTTAATAGTCATTTACACTCCGCGGTGACAATAGATCTCCAGCTTGTGCCCAGAAGTCATTTAGCAGGGTAACTGTCCCAACTCCTTCTAAAAGAAGAAATAATGTGAGATGGTCAGAGATGTTAGATATCAATATGAAAGAATCTTTAACCACCAAAGAAATCAAGCGTCAGGAGGTAAGTTGTGTATCCAAACTCATTAATGCATGACATCTGTTATAGGAAAAAGACCTGCTTGAGTTTTAGGAAGTTGTTAATACATGTAAGTTCATTTCTCTAAATTTCTCAACTTAATTTTCAAGACTAGCAAAAACAGCTATGGAACAGTAATTAAATTAACAGAATGTTGATTCTCATACTCTAATTAGCTTACATGTTAACATTAGTGATTCTATATACCTTAAAGTATATATAATCATTTCAAATTATTTCATGCCTCATCATGGCATAGAAGGTGATGCTGAGTTTTTTTAAAGCTCTAGCAGTGACAGGGCCTGCTATACTAGGAATGAGCAGTGAGATAGCCATATGTCTGTAATCTGAGAAGTAAGCTCGCTCAGTGGCATCATGGGGCTTAGCCCCATAAAATGATACTTCTTTTAGCCTTGACAACTCATAAGGAAAGGCTCAAGTATGCCATAATCGTGATTTGCTTTGGTAAAGGCACTGCCTCCACCAACAGAATCACAGATCCTTGCAGCAGTGATGTAAGGGTTGTGAATTACCCAAAGTATAGCTTTAATGTAAACATCTCTCATATCCACTCCCTTCTCTTGACTCAGATAAGCTGTTGCTTTAGTTCAAGTCCTTCTAATTGGTGCCCTTGACTCTTTTCACTCCAGTCTATTATTCATCTGCTGCCAAAGTAATTTTTCCCCTAAGTCCAGATTTGTCTGTGTCATAACCCCATTTAGTGCCTTCCTGTTGCCGCTAGGATACAATATAAAGTCATCTGTTTGTCTTTTAAAGCCCATCACCTCCTAGCCCTCCTCTGCAATTTGTGATCCAGCCAAACTGGCCCTCACTCTTTTCCGTCAAATATTACAGCTCCATGGCTTTGCACTGGCCGCTCACCCTGCCTCACCTGTGCCTCAGAATGCTGCTTTTTCTTCAAAGCAAAGCTCAAACACTGCTGTTTGTGTGAAGCCTTTCATGATGTCCTTCTCAAACAACCTTGTGTTTAATTAGTTACTCTTCTTAAATTTGTTCTGTGTACACATCTACTTGTACTTGTCATATCCTTCACCCCTTTTCCCCATTAGACTGTAAGCTCCATATGAATAGAGATTGTTTCACTCTTTATGTCTCCAGTGCCTGTGGCATAGTAGGCAGCTTCAGAAATGTTTGTTGGCTGATGTAGCTCTTTTCGATGGGATTGTCATAAAATCAAAGAACTGTAATGGTTGTAATTCTAGAAAGTCTGGTTGTCATGTTGTTAGAGCTTTTACACTAAAGATTTTACCATTTTCAAATAATTCTAGATGGCATAAATGATTTCAAATCCTGTAATGGTCCCCAGGTGTCTTGTACCTTAGTGCTTTTTTGTTATATCAAACCCTGAATAATAATATATATGCTGCGTATATTATGCATAATAATTCTGTATATATGATGATGATTACACTAGCATTTACATAGCCCCTGTTCTTCCTGACGCGGTGCTAAGCTCTTTACAAATACGATCTCATTGTGTCCTCACAATAACCCTTGGAGGCAGGTGCTATTATCCTCATTTTACAGTTGAGGAAATTCGGGAAGACAGAGGTTAAATAATTTGCCCAGGGTCATACAGCTAGTAAGTGAATGACACTGGATTTGAATTCAGGTCTTTCTGACTCCAGGTCTAGCATTCCATACACTGTGCCACCTAGCCTCCAAACCAAAAAAAAAAAAAAAAAATTAAGAAACTTTTAAACTAGTGTTTTGAATTTATGCTTTGATTATGATTTCCATATAAGCAATTTTACATTAACTACCCGTTTTTACAGAGAGGCAAAGAAGAATTGATTTATGTAATGCACTTCTTTTCAGGCAATCTATGAAATGCTCCGAGGAGAACAGGATTTAATTGAGGATCTTAAGCTTGCCAGAAAGGTTAGTAAGTAGTTTTTGCTTTTAAGAATACTGTTCCCCAATTTCTACCACTTCTCGCTTCAACTTCACCAAAATAATTAAAATTCCATCACTTTTTCAAAAATTCTTTAAAATGTTTATATTAATATTTATACTATATACTATATAATATATATTTATCAATATAATTATATATAATATATATTAATATTTATACTTGGAAATAGAAAATATCTATTCCTAAATCATATCTTTTGAAATGATATCATCTTACATGGTTATCACCTCTACATGTTACATTTAACTTGGCCCATTTTTGTGCCTGACTGTACTCACAAGATGTATCGGTGGTAGTCTTGGTGGAATTATCTAGTTCTCCATGTGACAAGTTTCTTCGTCTACCAATAGGCCTACCATGACCCTATGTTGAAGTTATCTATTATGTCAGAGGAAGAACTCACACATATATTTGGAGATTTAGATGCCTACATACCGCTGCATGAAGGTAAAATCTTTGATTTAATTTTCAACTACATATGGAGATCTATAGCATGTTATTTTAAAAACAACTTTAAAATTTTCATTTTAATTAAAATGTAAAATTTTTTGCCTTTTTCAAATTTTAGATCTGTTGGCAAGATTAGGAGAAGCAACAAAGCCAGATGGGACAGTAGAGCAAATTGGTCATATTCTTGTGAACTGGGTATGTGATGGGTCCTTTAATCTAATTAATTTGTTGAAAGTGTAGTTTATTGAAGTGGGTTGGCAGATTTTTGAAAGATATGCATCATTGAACCAGCTGCAAATAATAACCTATAACTGAGCATATTGAATAGCAATGAAGGTAATTGCTTATATAATGCTCTAATGGTTTACAAAATTCCTAATGTGTTAGATCATTTGCTCTTCATCAAAAGGAGGCAAAACAATCTCTCTCCTTCTTCCCATCCCCACCCTTATTTTTTTTTTAAACAAATGAGTTCACTAAGTCTTATTAGATGACTTACTCAATATCACACGATTATTAAAAGACAGATTGGAAACTTGTACCAATGTTTTTTGTTTCTTGTCCAGAGGTGAGAACTTGTTATTTAGTTATAATTAGGGAAATTCTTTGTCCTCAACTGGATAGAATTCATGATGGGATTGTAAATTTAGTACCACCCAAACCCATTGTGATAAACATGTCGATTTTTAGAGTTTACTGTTTGTCATGTGTATAAGAATTTTGGTGATGATGTTTATCCTAAAATCATTTCAAGTTTTGTTGTACAATCTTTTAGTTGCCAGGTTTAAATGCTTATAAAGGATACTGCAGTAAACAGCTTGCAGCTAAAGCTCTTCTTGACCAGAAAAAACAAGATGCAAGAGTTCAAGATTTCCTTCAACGATGTCTTGAGTCTCCTTTCAGTAGAAAATTAGATCTATGGAGCTTCCTGGATATTCCTCGAAGTCGCCTAGTCAAATACCCTTTGTTGTTAAAAGAAATTCTCAGACATACACCCAAAGATCACATTGATATAAAACCTCTAGAAGAAGCTGTAAGTAATAAAAGAAATTTAATCATGTAAATCTTTAGAAATGTTTTATTAGATTACCTTAGAATTATGTGAAATGGTACTTTCAAGTTAATCATCAGCATCAACAAACATTTAATGTGTACTCTCTTTGAACAGATCATTTTGCACTGTGTTTGGGTGCCTGGGAAGAAGGCAAATTCTGCCTTTTAAAATACAGTTGGGGGAGTGGAATATTAAAGATGTTATAATATTTGCTAAAATTGTCACTACTACAAAGGTGTCTTTGACTTTTAGCTATTGGTAATACAAGGAGTACTCTCTGACATCAACTTGAAGAAAGGAGAATCAGAATGCCAATATTATATTGACAAACTGGAATACCTGGATGACAAGCAGAAGGATCCTAGGATTGATGCTAGCAAGGTGTTACTTTGTCATGGAGAACTGAAGAATAAAAATGGGCATGTAAGCTTATTTCCTTACTGGTATAAAGTAAAATTAGAAATGATTATTAAACCTGTTTTCTTATCACCATTTTTTTCTATCTTCTAAAAATGGCTGGAGATGTATTTTGAAAGTCAATCACTGAATAAAAAAGGATCATCATTTTTTCCTTTGTATAATCAACTTTAAGTAATATTTCAGATATTTGATAAAGTAAGACAGTCAAAACTATTTTCTAAATACTTTTGTTTAAATCATGGAATTTTCAGAACTAGAAAAGACATTTAGAGATCATTTTCATTGCCTGTTGCCCATTCATGGAACTCTGCCTCCTGTCTTCCTTGGCTTCCTTCAAGTCTCTGCTAAAGTCTCATTTTCTGCCAGAAGCCTTTCCCAGTCCTTAATTTTAGTGCTTTTCTTGTAAGACTGTTCCCCAATTTATTCTGTATATATATTGTTTACATGATGTGTCCATTCCCCTCCCTCTATTCCCCATTAAACTGTGAATCCTTTGAGAACAGGGACTGTTTTTGCCTTTGTATCATCTATTCAGCAAAGTGCCTGGATAGCAGGAACTTATTAATAAATGCTTGTTTACATGACTTGATCATCTGTTCCAAACTTCTCATTTTCTGGACAAGAAGACTGAAGCCTAGATTGAACTAATTTTTCATAAGGTCCCACAGATAGTATCATTTTCTCAGCTTAAATTCTTACTCTTTTCTCTTTAAATACTGTACAGACGTAGCAAAAAGGCTATCTGATCTTTAGATTAGACTATCCCAAATTTACTTTGAAGGACTGATTATGTAAATCAATCAATTTTTAGCTCTATTAAAACAAATTATCAACTGCTCTTGCCTTCCATTCCTAATTATTTTATGCTTATATTTCTATATGTAGTAGTTAAAAATTGTTTCATGTCTGAAAGCAAGATGTACCAGAGGCTTAAAATATACTATCTGATAAATGATTATCAGGATTACTACCATGAATATGTTAGTATTTTTTTATACCTTAAGTTTTTTGAAGACAAGGAACTATCTGGTTTTTGTCTTTGCATCCTTGCATATAGTGGGTATTTAATAAAATTACACATAATTGAGTAAAATCTCAAGAACAAAATGCTCAGATTGATTTAATGTTTGTATTCTTCTATTTTTAATCCTTACTCTACTCTAGACATACACTCCTTGTTGAGAACAGGAGTCATGGTCCAAAATCAGACATTTTCTGAAGAACAACATTTACACTTAGAATTTTCTTGAGAATATTTTCCTTGGATAATGAAGACAGTTTTCAATAAAATTATTGAGATAAATGGTGTTGTCACATTAACTTAATGTTAACATTATGGTTGTGGTAGTGTTCATCCTGACCATACTCATGCTGGCAAAGATTCTGGAGTGGCTTGCTATTTCCTTTACCGGTGGATTAACGCAGAGCTTAACTGATTTGCCAAGGTCATGCGCCTAGTAAGTGTCTGAGGCTGCATGCGAACTCAGATCTTCCTGGCTCCAGGCCCAGCACTCTATCCACTGGACCAGCTGCCCCTAGTAATGTGGTACCGGTCTTCAAAAATAATAATTTCATATCTTGTCATTTTTTTCTCTCATTTCCCCAGAAACTCTATATTTTCTTGTTTCAAGACATCCTTGTCTTGACTCGTCCCGTAATGCGCAGTGAACGCCCCTCTTACCAAGTGTACCGTCAGCCCATTCCTGTCCAAGAGCTGGTTTTAGAGGACCTGCAAGATGGTGACGTGAGAATGGGAGGTTCTTTTAGGGGTGCTTTTAGCAACTCAGACAAAGGTAAAGAAAATGGTTTTGATAATTTCATTTTTTGAATGTTATTGTATGGATGAGCCTTTGAGAAGTTAAGGTTACATTTCTGGATTTCTTTTGTAAGCATAAGATCACTAAGCATAAACAAATGTTGCTAATTAAAGATATTGTGCTAATTAATTTTAAATGGTATCTGGTACTGAGATATGACATATAGCATCTTTTCCTGTAATTCACCAAAGCATAACCCAAAGTTTCTTTGTTCTAGGAAAATATTTTCCCCTGATTGTTCAAAATAAAGCCATTTTATCTGAGTATTCTTCTAAATTCTTCAAAAGTGAACAGTAGAACTGGCTTTGGCATCAGGAAACCCTCAATTCACATTCTGTTCCTGACACATAATAGCTGAGTGGCCCTTAGTTTCAGACAAGGTGCTGATCCACTTTAGTGGAGGGAATTCCTTCATCAATAAACAGGGAAAGACTTCTTCCTCCAAAAAAGGACTAGATTTCACAGAAATTAGACTAGACTTCAATCCACTAGCAAATAATTAAATACTGGAAATATTCTTGTGTTTGTGTCTTTGGAGATTTGTGATGCATACCCATTAGTAAGTGAGAAGGGCAGAAAATTTAAGTAAGTGTCCAAATTTCCTTCTGTGTCTATAAAATCTTTTAAGGGAAGTAAGATTATCAGTCACAGTCTTTTTACTGGTATAATCTCTTTTTTAAAAACAAGATTTCCTTTTCTTTTTTTATTTCTTCCAGCTAAAAATATCTTCAGAGTTCGTTTCCGAGAGCCTTTGCCAGGACAGTCCCACACTTTACAAGCTAATGATGTGTTCCATAAGCAGCAGTGGTTCAATTGTATCCGAACCGCTATTACCCCTTTTCATCAGAACACCAGCCCAACAGAGTTTAAGGGTTTGTCGGAGCTCAATAAGGGATGTGAAAAGAATAACTCTTTGGGATCCCACATCAAAGCCCAAAGGAAATCAGCAGCACTTTCTGCTCTCATTCCTCTAGAAGTGGATGAAAATTCCCCAGAATATATTTCCAGTGTAGCTGTAAATGAAGACTCCACAGGTATAAAAGCATACAGAATACAGTCTGGGTCCCAAAAAGCACAAGAGAAGGCTCAACTGAATGATAAAAGGAAAGAAACTTTGGTATGAAGGGGACCGTGTACCAACTGAAGAAAAGACTTTATAAATATGTATTTTTTTTCATGTAATGTGAACATGCTAAGTTTACTTATCCTAATGTATTGGTTTTTTTAAATGGCAGCTACTGGTATACTAATAACTTTTAAACTAAGGTCTGTTTTTTAAAGAATATGGAATTTATATTTTCTTAATTTTTTGAACATTTTTAAGGCTTAGTATAATTAAATTGGAAATTTAAAAGGTAGAGTGTTCACAAGTTCAGGTTTCCTGTGACTTTTCTATTTTTTTTCCCAATTACATGTAAAGACAATTTTTACCATTTGTTTTTTCTTTTTTTTTTAATTTTTGACTTCCAAATTCTTCCTCCCTTTCTCATCTCTCAATGAGAAGGTAAGCAATTTGATATAAGTTTTGTATGTGCGGTCCATGCAAAACATCTTCATATTAGTTATGTTGTGAAAGCAAAAACAGAACAAGGGGGAAAAACCCCAAGAAAAATAAAGTAAAAAAAATCTACTGTGGCTTCTTGATATTTGAAATGTCAGCAGAACTCACAACTTTGCAAATGCTAATTCTTTACCAGTATTTTTTCCAAAAAATTTCCAACTGAACTTGTCTTAAAATTGAGTTTTTACATAGGCACTTAAAATCTACATGGTATATATCTGTATTATTTTGAAATCTGAATTGAGATAGAAATTCTTTGGAAAACAGACCTTGGAATTCAATAGTTTATATCTTAACAACTGGAACTGTTTTTTTACTGCACATTTTCTTCATTTTTCATTCACATAACCTGCCAATTATTTACTCTTTTTTTTTCCATTGTAAAATAGCATTAAGGATTTTCTTTTTAAAAAGTTTTTGATGGTTGCTCAAGTTGGCATTTCTTTAAAGTTTGACCTTCCTTGTCTTAAAATATGTGTATATATGTGTGTGTATACATATATATTTTTAAAAAATAATTTTTGGCACGCTGTTTCTTGAGCCAATAAAAAAGGTGTAACTTTAGGGGAGATGGTAGACTCACATCAAAGGGCTTGATTATGCTCTATACCACTGAAAGAGGGGTATTGTTATGCACAGTGAAAGTTTTAGGGCAAAAAAAAAGAGAAGAAGAAGGTCAGGTTGACTGGTAACAAGCTTCAAAAAGAAAAAAAGGGAGTTGTTTTGTCTTAAAGTAAAATGTCTGGTGTCTGCCAGAATGTGAAAGAATAAAGTGTTGAGGACAAACCAGAGAGGTATAAAGCAAGTTGAAGAGGGCTAGAGGGAATTGGACTTTATTTGCAAGGTGTAAAGAACAGTGAATAAGAAATGAATTTGGGAAAAGAAATGACATGGAGAGAATTATGGACAAAATTGGTTAGTGGTATTATCTTAGTGGTTTAATTTCACAAGCAGGAATAAAGACTTGGGAGGCCTTTGCAAAATGTTTCCAAGGTATGCATTTATAATCATTAAAGTTTTTTTTCCATCTGTTAAAAAAAGCACACAAGTACAGTGCATCCCTACAGTGGCTAAAATTTTGATCATGGCATATATATTTTGCAGTGGAAAAGGTAATTGGAAGTTTGTAAATACATGAATCAAATGAGGGGGTGTCTGTATAAATGAATTATATTATTAAAAAACCCAAACTTGTCCCAAAATTTTCTTGTATATGTGTTGTATAATGTAAATATAGGGCATGCTGCTGTATTAAGCTTACTTTTTTCAAATTGCCTACACCGCCCTTTTTCCTCTTCCTCTCAGCAGACCTTAACAAATACTTCACTTAAAAAAAATGAAGTTCTCTATGCCAAGCCCTCTTTTTTCCACAGCTCTATACTCTGTACTCTATACTCAACATCACTCTCCACTCTCATCCTTTACTTAAGTCTCAGCGGAAAAGGTGTAGCTTCTTGTAGAGCTGTGTCCTCTCTACTTGTGCACTTGATCCTGTTACCTTCTGTCTC
Organism: Potorous gilbertii; assembly: GCA_028658325.1. Taxonomy (NCBI): domain Eukaryota; kingdom Metazoa; phylum Chordata; class Mammalia; order Diprotodontia; family Potoroidae; genus Potorous; species Potorous gilbertii. Next base: position 166,367,133 of record CM053770.1, read on the forward strand.
TTCTGGGGGCTTTCTCTTAATATCATCTTTCCCTCTCTTCTCTCTCACCTGTCCTTAGCCATAGTTCCTCAATGCTCAGGTATTTCCCATCCTTTAAAAAAAAAAAGCTTTACTTGATCTCCCTCAAGCAATTTTTTTTCTTTCATAGCCAAACTTTTAGAAAAGGTCATGTTTATACTAATTTCCTCCATTTTCTCACCTCCTACTCACTCCTCAGTTTCTTGAAATCTGGCTTCTGAACTCATCACTCACCTGAAAACTATTCTTTCCAATACTAGCAGTGATTGCTTAATTGACAACTTGGATGGCTTTTTCTCAATCTTTCTCTAACACTGTTCACCACCTTCTCTGAGAATCTCTTTCCTCTCAGTGTTTTCATGACATTGCTCCCTTCTGATTCTGACCTACCCGTTTGGCTTTCCTTCTCAGTCTCCATCATTCTTGTTCTACCTCTTATGCATGAGTGTACCAGAAGGCTCTGTCTTGGAATGCCTTCTCACTGTACTCTTACTGGATCCAGTTAGATCCAGTGGATTCAGCCATTGTCTCTATGCAGATGACTACTAGATCCATATATCCAGCCCTAATCTACATCTCCAGCTGGATATTCATACCCATCCCAAACTCAGCTGGCCCTGTTTAAACAGAATTCACTTTCTCTCCTCTGTTACCTCCCCGCCCCCTTCACAGTCCTCCACTGTTCTAACTTCCTTATTTCTGTTGAGAGCACTGTTTTCCCTTCCATTTGCCCAGGTTTTCAACCTTTAATTCATCCACAATTCCTCCCTCCTAATCCTCACGTCTAATTGCCAGATTTTGTTGGTTCCATCTCCATAACATATCTCACATCAGTCTTCTTTTTTTTTCCACTCACATGACCACCACACTACACCCTCATCAACTCTTGCCTAGAAAATTGATCTTCCCTCCCCATTCACCATAGAGCTGCCAAATTGATATTTCAAAAACAAAGGAGTGTGTCACTTCCCTGCTCAAGAAGCTCTAATAGCCCCCTCTTGCCTCCAGATTAAAGTTCACATACCTGTGTTTGGCGCCTCATGATCTGATTTCAAGCTGCCTTTCAAGATTTACTTACTATTTCTCAATACCTGACATTCCTTCAATATCTGACCCTTCGACTGTGCCTTTGTACATGCACACCTCAATACACCTGTTGCACTTCTGTCCTCTACCTCAAAGAATCCCAGGTTTCTTTCCAAGTTGGCCTAGGTGCCATCTCCTGTTGCCCTGTTCTTAGAAATGATTTTGTGTATCTAACAAATGAACTGTTTTAAGCCTCCCCCTGAACATCCCCACATTTTATTTTGGCTCTGCATACTTTCCAGTCAAACAGCCCAACTTGGTCTTTTTGGGAGGAGTATCTCATGGTGTGGCTAAACTCTCCAGTGGCAACAGCTTCCCCTGCCATCAGCCATTGCCACTTTCCTCTAGATTTTTTTTGAAACTCACAAGGTCACTGGACACTTTCAATCTTGTTTTATTCATCCTCATAAGATCAAGTTAAGAACAAAGATAGAGATGTGAAAGCAGCCAGACCCCACCCAGCCAAATCTTTCTGGTTAAATTCTGCCATGTGGCTGAGATGACTGTTGTACAGTTCTAGAGAAGAACCTTGTCTGGTTTGGAGTCATCTTGTTACCTGGAGAGCTACGGTGAAGAGACCTCAGCCAGAAACTAGCTTTTCACAGATCCGCTGAATCTTGTGGCTAAGCAGCCAGTATCTTAATACAAACCCCTCAGTCAAATGTACATATAGAAATAGACTTCTATCATATTTCCACAAGATTCAACTGAAATCAGGCAGGGAATACCTTCACATGCTCCAAGGAATGGGTCTTCTAGGCTAGTTCATTTGCATGACATTCATTCATATACATACATATATTTACATGTATGTGTTCATATATGTATGTATATATACACACACATGCATGGTTATTATATATGTGCCCTCCCAATGTGATTTCATTTTCTACATGTGTATTTTTTCTCCCAATAGAATATAAACTCCTTAAGGGCTGGGATATTTTATATACTTAGTACCTAGCACAGTTTCTGGAACATACATGTTTAATACTTTTCATTATTCTTTCAAATAATTCATAGCAATCTGATCTAAAGGCAATGTTGAGCTATAAAAAATATTTCCCATTGATCTTACCCCTTTTCTATTTTGTGCTCTTCTAGTTACACCTCTTGAAATAGTTATAGACAAGAAAGATGTCTTGACAAATGAAAATTGAAATCAAATTTAACTGCAAACTAGATCTATAAACTCCACAAAATACTACAGCAAACCCAAGTTGATTTATTTATGCCGCTGAAAAAAATGAAGCCAAAACAAGTGATGCCAACTATGGGCCCTTTTGTACAAGATGCCCCAATTTTAATAGACTAAAGTTGCACTATGACTTTTGGGTTTGTATGGAATTCTGTAGACTGATCCACATCACAGAAGATGAAGGACTAGATTTGAAACTACTTGCTTGAACAAGTTCAGAAATTCCAGGATGGGAATCTACAACTGAAGCAACCTTCAGTTTTCTAAGCTCTAAACTCTCATAAACATCATAGATTTAAAGCTAGAAGGTCCCTAAGAGAATATCTAATCCTTTTACAACATGAGGAAATTGAAGTCCAATGAAATTACTTGCGGAAGCATACACAAAGTAGAACTGGTATTTAAACTCAAGTCTCCTGACTCAAAATCCAAGTGAAAGGAACCTGAGTCCACCTAGTTCAACCTTAACAAGAACCACCTTTATAATCATCTACTCTTTGTCTGAAAATTCTAATGACAAAAGCCTACGACTTCAAGGTTGTCCTTGTGAAAGCTAAATTTCTCTCTTTGCAGCTCCTGGTGTAAAGTAGAATAAATCTAAACCCTTTTCTAGAGATAGGTCTTCAAACATTTGAAGACAGATAATATATCTCCCCTAAATCTTTTCTTTTCCAGACTAAATTTCCTTAACTCCTCTAGCTAATCTTCGTATTGCATGGTCTCAAGGCCCTTCACCCTAATTGCCAGCTGGGGGTGGAGGGAATGCTTGCTTTTCATTTCTAAAATCATATTGCTACCTTTTCATTTTTATATCATTTTCTTTTCCAAGTACCTTTCTTCCCTCCCTTATCCAGCAGTCCTTATAACAACAACAAAAATTAAGTCAGGAAAAGAAAATTCAGCAAACCTCACCAGCACACATCTGATGATATATGTTCCCCATATCTGCCAAGAAAAAAGGAAGATAGTTTTTCTCAACTTTTCTCTGGTACCAGGATAGGTCATTATAAAACATAGGGTGTTTTTCAATCCAATTACATTGTTGTAGTCATTTTGCATGTTATTTTCTGGTTCTTACTTGGTATCATTTCATCTAAGTCTTATGCTTCTCTGAATTCATAATATTCATTTTTTCTTATGGCTCTGGGATATCCATTACAAAATTTATATACCAAAGTTTGTTTAGCCATTCCGTAATTGAAGGGCATCTACTTTGTTTCCATTTCTTTGCTGTCACAGAAGGATGCCACTACAAATATTTTGACATACATGGGACCTTTCTGGCTTTAACCTCTATGGGGCATATACCAAACAGTGAAACCTCTGGATGAAAGGGAATAGATATTTTAGTCATGTATTCACCTTAGGCTAATTCCAATTTGTTTTCCAGACAGGTTGGGCCAATTCACAATTCTACCAATACTGTAATATAACATACTTTCAGTTGTGGGGCAACTTCATTCAATCTATACCCTCAGAATTTCAGCTGAGAAGCCAGTAAAGAAAAGGAGAATTTTATTATCTGGTGATGTATCTGTATGCTTCAAACTGGACAGAAAATAGAAAGACCTAGTTGTATGGATTTCCTCAGGAAATCTCACATTTCTCAGTGGCTAATGCCTAGTACATTTGTATTGTGTTTTCATCACAATTAAATCAGAATTTGAGAGCTAAAAGAATTTAAGGACCACCCAGCCCAGCACCCTTATTTTACAGATGAAAAAGCTGAAATCCAGAAGAATATAATATGGCAGGCAATAAGTAAGAAGACTGGTAAGGCCAATTGGAGGGTGGGTGGGCTGGGTCACAAAGGAACTTTGAATGCCAAATAGAAGATAATTACATTAGACCCTGGAGATCACAGAGAACTATTGGAATTTATTATGGATGACATGGTAAGTGCCCTGCATCAGTGTGATGGTAGTATCACAGGAGAGGGTAGCATTAACAGAAGAGGAAATTGAGGTTAAATTAATAGCCCAAGGTCACCCAGCTTGTTAGAGGTAGACCTAGAATAATCCAGATCTTCTCATTTATTTGAGGGCCCCTTGTCTCCCTCAATGGAATGTAAACTGAGGTTAGGAAGGGGAGAAGGGGGTTGGGGGGTTATCCCACATGCCTAGCGGAGTAACTTTCATATAGTAGGCACTTAATAAATGTTTGTAATTTTTGAGGGAACTTCTAAAACAGTGACATTACACATCTATTTGAACATTTGAGAGATTGGCCTGCTTGGTTTTAATATCTACAAACTTAACTGAATCCCCAAATTCCTGAATGTAGGAATGCTAAGATATGTATTTGAAAAAGACATGTGAGAAGACATCCTGCAAAAACATTTTCAAAGTTCTGGAGTCAAGTATTAGGAAAAGCACAAAGACTCTACTGTGTAGTACTTATTTGACAGGTTACCAGAACAAACCAAAAACCCAAAAAATTTTTTAAACTAAAAAGATTACTTGCACTTAACATTTTCTCTACTTAAGTATTTCCTAGTTATCTCTCAGCAAAGAGCTTTAAAGTGTTGTTGAACTTTTAAAATGCCCCATCATGCTAACCAGAAGATAATTTTACAAATAATGAACACGTTAAATCTCTCATTTCAAAGTAAAGGTGACATTTTACATTTTTTATTGCTATCTCTTGTCTTCATTTCACTTTCATTTCCCAACAGATTCCTCCCTCTTTCCTACACAGAGAAACATTCTAAATTTGTAGCAAAGAATTTTTTTAAAAAATAGAAAAGGTAAGCAAAGCTAATCGATACAACACATCAAGTCCAACACTATTATGTAAGAGAAGGAAAATGTTCTGGGGGAAAGGGGGGTCTCCTAGCCTTGTATCATTATATTTACACTGCATTCAGTTTTGATTTTCATTATTCTTGTCCATTTGCATTGTTGTTATATATATATTGCTAAAATTTGGACCAGTTCATGTAAGTCTTTTCATATATTCTTCATATTCATTTCTTATGCCATGGTAATGTACTACCATATTCACATACCACACTGTTTACTCATTCCCCAGTAAATGGGCATCTACTTTGTTATATTTCTTTGACATTACAAAAAGTGCTCCTAGAAACATCTTGGGACAGTTTGTCCCTTTCTATCTTTGACCTACTTGGGTAGCCTCATAATGAGCTCTCTGGACCAAAGGATATGGACATTTCAGTCACTGAATACATAATTCCAACTCCCAATTCCACCAACAGTGCCTTTAGTGTACCATCACCCTCCAACATTGACCAATCCTATCTTTTGTCGTCTTTGCCAACATACAAGTTGTGAGGCGAATCCTCAGAGCTGCATTTCTCTTATTGGTGATTTGGAACAATCTTTCATGTTGTTGTAACTTTGCATTTGGCAATATCCTTTGGTATTACATGTTTGTATCAGTTCTCTATACATCTTTTATTCTGAGTTTATACACCCAAAAAGGAGTATTTCTATTTATATAACAGAACAAAAAAGAAAATTCTACACAAACTTTATACTCCTTTTAAACTCCTATACTCCTTACTTTGGGGGAGGGGGGAAAGGTAGGGGGAGAGACAAAAAATAAGCTCTACATATTCCAAAACTTCTGCTTATCTGTCTTTTCTTCTGAACTTCCTTCTCTTTTCTATAGAAATGTATAATTACCCTCTTTGGGGAGAATATCGTTATTGTTAAATCCCTTCTTCCCACCCCCAATTAAAAGCAAATCCAACCAGTTGCCATGTCCAGAAGTGTATGTCTCTGTACCATGTGTCCATCATCTGTCATGAAGTGTCATGCTTTATCACAGGTTGCATGAAGATGTGGTTGTTTATTGCATTATTGCATTTATCAGTTCTTAAGATTACATATGAAACTGTGAGTCTCCATTTCCTACTATTTGCTTTATATGTATAATAAATTTCCCAAATTACTTTCCAAGTGTCTGGCTTCCTTCTGAACTTTTTTGTTCCCGTCTGTGAATATTTTTTTTTTAATTTTAAAAAGCCCTTTTTTGTTTTTATCATTGTTTCTAGCCTTTCCCCCTGAAGCTTCCACCCCAACTTTTTAAAATGATAGAGGAAAAAAACTTTGTAGCAAAGAAATGTAGTCAAGCAAAGTGAATCCACATGTTGGCCATTGCCAAATGTTTCTTCCTTCGCTCCTCTCTGTGAGGAGGTAGATAACGTTTCATCGAAGATCCTCTAGAGACACTGTTGGTCTCTGCATTGATCAGAGTTCTTTCTTAAGTCTTCTCAAGTTGTTTTTCCTTATAATGTTGCTGTTCTTGGGCAAATTGTTCCCCTAGGTCTGTTTACTTCACTCTCCATTAGTTCATGCTTCCCAGGATGCTTTTGACATAGTCCCTTTCATCATTTCTTATGGTGCAATAATATACACTGCTACATTTAGCAATTGGAAAAAAACAGTATAAAACAATTTAAAATACTTTTCACCCAAATAAAGACAGTAATAGGGAAGATAGGAAGAGGGGAGTTGTTAATTTTTTCTGATGTGTGAGGGCAGATAACGTATTCAATTTTAGACATAGTGAGTTTAGGATATCTACAGGGCATCCAGTTTGAAATGTCCATGAGGCAAATGAAGACAAGACTGGAGGTCAGGAGAAAGTATAGGGATAAACACATCTGCAAATCTGCAATAGATGCAGAGAGATGGCAACTAAATCCTCTGGAGCAGATGAGGTAACCAAGTGAAACAGAATAGAGAAAAGAAGACACCAGTTGGGGACACCAGTTATTAGTGAGTATGACCTGTATGAGGATCACGCAAAGGAGACCAAGGAGTGTTTAGGCCCACAGAGGGAAGAGTATCAAGGAACAGGTAATCAATTTTAAAGACTGCAGAGTTCAGAAGGATAAGGGTTGAGAAAAGACTCCTTGGGCCATTAACAGACACTGGTAACTTCGGAACAGTTTCAAATGAATAATGTTGAAAACCAGAATGTAGAGAAAGAAAAGAAAGTGTAAAGAAGTGTAGATACTAAGGGGCCTTCTTAAGGATTTTAGCCATTAAACAGAAGAGACATAAGATAGCAGAGATGAATGTATCAAGTGGGTATTTTTTGAGGATGAAGGAGATATGAGTGTGTTAGCAGTAGGAATAGATTGAGGATAAGGGGATGAAAGAGGAGCAATCTGCTGGAAAAAATAGAATGAGATGGAATCACTAGTGCATTTAGAAGGGTTTGGAAGGAGAAAGGCCATCTCTTCCTGTGAAAGAGGGATGGAAGTGATAGTAACTGAAAGTATCTGGATGGTAGGAGAAGATGAGGAGGGGGGAAGAGGGACTTTTCCCAAATGACCTCTATTTTTTTCTGGTGAAATATGAGGCAAAGTTCTCAACCGTGGCATGAGGAACATGAAGCTATAGAACATTTGAAGAGGGATGAAAGGTTCAGAAAAGCCAGTGTGGTAAGCAAAATAGTGAATCGATTAGAGAGGTGTACAAAGGTTGCCTTACTGCCGTGAGGAACCAGTTGCAATTATGTAACAAATTTGTAATAAGCCCAGTCAGCATGATTTCGTGACTTTATTTGATAGTATGTAAGTAGGAGTGCAGTGAATGCTAGGAATAATGCAAGGCTTGAGGCTTGGCAGGGCAAGGGTAAGGAAAAGGACAAAGGTGGGAAACCTGTGGCCTTGAAGCTTCATGTGGCCCTCTAAGTCCTCAAGTGAGACCTTTGACTGAATTCAAACTTCACAGGAGATTTGTTCTGTGAAGCTTGGATTCAGTCAAAGGGCCACTTGTGACCTCAAGGCCACAATTGAAGAGGGTGTAGAATTTAACTGGCTTACCCAAAGGGTCAAGGTCAGAAAAAAGAAGTATGTTCAGTCAGTGTAGGGGTGATGGCCTGGAAAAAACCTGAGGGGTGGAAGGTTTGGAGGTTGTGGTAGGGATGACAGTTCTTGGAGTTACAAAGTAGAGGCGATGTTGGAATGACAATAGATAAGAAGAAAATGGCACACCACTCCATTGTCTCTGCCAAGAATACTCCAAATGGGTTCACAAAGAATTAGACATGACTGAAAATCAACTAAACAAATGACCCGATGAAGGAATTTCGGAGTTCATGAACTTGGAGATAAAGCTCTTCTCAGTGACGGCAAGATCAGTAGTCTGTGGAGTGGGAGGGAGGTCATGAAAAATAAGCAGCAGAACTGGGTGGTCAGGGTGCTTGAGGGAGGATCATTATGTACTTTGAAGTCCTCTAGTATAAGAACAGGAGATGTGGAGGAGAGGAATCGGAAGGAGAATGAGGCAGGCACTTAACTAGTTGAGAAAGAGTATCTTGAAGACTAGTGGACAATAGCTACCAGGATCTTGATTGAGTGATAAATATGCATGGAATGACCTTCAAAGGAGTGGTTTCTGAGTGATGGTGGTAGATGGAGAACCTAGAAATGATAGTGGGGAGCAATGAGTTAGGGGTTTGCGTATGAGTGAAAGAATAACATGGAAGCTGTCATCAAGATGGAGTTCCAGTGAGAGAAGAAGAAATGAATTGGAAAGAAAAAAATGTTTAAGATGAAAATGAGTTTGTAATCTTTGGAACAGGGATCCAGGGGAAAAGATGGGTAGCTTTTAAGTGTGACATTGGGGAGGATGGGTTGAGAAGAGTGGGAATAAGGAAACATCCAGTGGGAGCAGAGAATGAGATTTGAACCATGACAGTAGGGGTTAGGAATCACTGGGATGGGATGCTGGGATAATCACTGGGGCCTTAATTAAAGTAGGTTAATATTGTCCATCGACATTTTCAGCTTCAGAATGGAGTTGTCCCCAAGTGTCAGGAAGCTTTGGATAAGTGGAAAACAAGGAAGGGAAAGGAAGGAGCACTACAGGGTGCCTGGATGGGGTCAAGACCACTATCGTGGTGCTGTAGCAGGCCAAAGATGGTACCTGAAATGACTGGATGGCCTGGAAGGTCACCTTCCCAGGGAAGGGCAGACAAAGCACTTGGTTAACTCTCTTTCATTTTGGGAAGAAAAAGTCAAGGTGTTATGGGCAGGGTAGGAGGGGGACTTAGTGAAATTAGTGTGACTGCAAGTGACAGTTCCTAACAGTAATGTCTCTCTGCTTGGCAAGGAGATCAGCTAACATTGTTTCAGTTCTCTTGGTTCTCTGTGTGGCAATTGTATTATTGCAGTTTCTACATTCTTTATGATAATCCACATTCACATTTTTTTCCTGTATTTCCAATTTTTATGTAGCTCACATTTGGGCTACCTCCCCAACTCAGTGCTTACAAGTTTGCAAGCTAAGTTCCCAGGAGATCTCTGATTTGAGAGGCACCTTGTGGGCCAGGTTCCTGCTGCTATTGCTTCCAGCCCCCTGACCGAGTGTTTTCAATTAAGAGCCAGACACAGAGCCTTTACTTTTTGGTAAAGGCATTTACTGAAATAGAATAATGAAAACAGTGGCTATAAATTCCCCCATAAATTTAGGGCACATTTTCTCACAAATACACAGTGTCCTAGGGAGATTGAATGAACATAACCTTAAAATACAATGGTAGTAAAACAAATATGGAAAACACACGTGGCCAAAGCTACTCACTCACCCAGTACTGCATTGCCTAAAAAGTCATTTCTCTCCCAGTGGAGCCCTCATAAAGCTCAACTCTCTATTTCCAAGCCTCCTTTTCCCTTGAATATAGAGCTAACTCTTTATTTGCTTGCAGAACCGTGTTCCCTGTGGTTCTTGCCACAACTGGTTACCTTTCTATATTCATATCTTTGCAGTATGTCCAGCCTCTGCTCCTTCAGCTATGCCTCCAGCAATCTGGAACTGATTCTTCAGTGGAGAAATTCTCTCCTTTTCCCTGAAGAACTTTGTTTATTACAGGCAGTTATCTCTTGTCTCAACTGCTCTGAACTGTGGAACTGTCTCCAGAACTTAACTCTTTAAAGCACTCAGGGCATAGCCAATTTTTGGCACAGCCAGTCTTGTTTCCCTTATTGATGCCAAGAGTAAAACTTCATTTTAAAAAATTCACCAATTCTGACAGCTCCCTTAATTTTCCCCTCAAAGAAAACCCTATGAATACTTCTCTTCAGCCATTTCCTTCTATCTTTGTCTTTTTTGTAGCAAGAATGTCTGTACTGATATGACTTAATTCCTCTAGTGATGTCAATTTGTTGGATCTCACGTTTAGAATACTAGTATTTAGTTTGTAGATAATCTAAAAACAGTGATTCTTAGCTTTTTCTATCCTCCTTTTCAATTTGCCATTTTCATTGCCAAAGCACAAGATGACCATATAGTGCTGAATGCCATATTGCATTGTTTCATTGGTTGACATGGCTAGAGAATTTATAACCTACTGACCAATCTGCTAGGTTCATCTGTGGATAACAAACATGACTGATCACTGGAATCATAACTGAAATCTTTTGAAAGCAGTGTAATATGGTGGAAATAAAGAAATTATCTGGGTTCAAATTTATTAACTCTGTGACCATGAACAAGTCAACTAATTTCTTTGAACCTCACTTCTTTATTTGTAAAATGGGAATGATACCAATTTGTTTCACAGAGTTATTGTGGAAATCAAATATGATCACATACATAAAGTGACTCGCAAATTTTAAACGTGTTAGATAAAATACCAGCTTATTTTTGCTACTGTTTCCATATTAGTAAATCTATTAGAATCTGCATTCCACTGTCATAACCTGTGAGCACCTAGAGTCATTTTCCATACCATGAGGCATCAGAGTAGAACATAAACATAGTAACAAACACAAGTCAGGACACAGACTTTTTTTTAATTCCTTAGCTAAGAAGCAAGCTTACAGGTACGGGCCTGATGACAGACAATTTGTGTTGTTACAGACTGCCTCATGAACTCTCATACTCTTGAGTCACTTTGAACCTGGTTCTCTAGCCCTTGACATTCTCTTTTCTCATGGAGAATAGCGGGGGCTCAAAATTATATTGATCAGATACCTCCCATCATCTTGGTTCAGTCATCCTAGCTCCATGGGAACTGGCACTGGAGCACAGATCCACACAACCTCTCCAGCCAGCTACATGGGTGACAGTGCCTGCCTCTAACCATCCCCATGCACACATAACCCAATTCACTCTAAATAAAGGTTTGGGGGCTCTTTGCCTAATGTCCTTAAATGTACCCTCAAATTCCCCAAGGATCTGTACCCAGTACACCCCTTTGATCTGTCTTCCTTATACCTCAAACTATGTCCCTCTCACACCATCCCTAAAAGTAAACACTAACTCTCCCTACTCCACCCATTCAAATACATAGGAAAGAGTATATCAAATGTCCTCGAATACCACTTTATGTTTCATCACAAACATATGGGAGTTAGGTTACTAACAAACCTACTGTATTCATTATCAGAATCAGAACAAAACTCCTATAGTTCAGAGGGTTACTTATGCCTGTAGGCAGTCTTCATCTTAATGTATAACTGGCCCACTTCACTAGATAAGTTCAAAGATGCATGTTAGCAAATTCACTGTAAAGTGGCAAATATTTTAGCCACAGCAACTCTGGAAGCAACTCTACAAATGAATGGACAGTTTACCCTCTGTGTTGGTTGGAGAAGGGCACACTTCAACAAAACCTGAGAGCTTTGGAATATTAAAGTATCACAATACCTATCTCCTTTCATGACCGCTCAAATGAAACCCCCTATACCAGGCTGGTCACCTTTTTGCAGCCCTTCCCTGTTGTTCCATTATATTTATTTTGGATATAGTTATATATACAAGCTAGGGATATGCTGGCAAGTAATTGACAACTGCCTGGGTGAGGGAGGACAGGAATTTATTTAATAACCCATTTTTATGTTAAATCTGGTTTGTTAACATTTTCTCCATCTCTTTCTTAAGTCTAGACAATCAACAAAGCAATAAATCAAGCTTTGATTTGTAGCATTTACCAATTTCTGAGGTATAAATACAGTCCGGTCTCAAGTCATTCGGAGCCTTGTGTATATAATCCTGGCTTATTGAAACTGAAGACCTCTGGAGGACTTTGCCAAGATGAGAGAGAATCTTTGGACTAGACTGTTCACAGACATACAGGAAAACCCATTCATCTGGGGGTCCTAAAAGAGCTTTCTGTTCAAATCTGGGAGTGACAGACAGGGGAGGCAGAGAGGTGATAACAAGCTATATGCAAACTCAAGAGCTAGAAAAGGAAAGATGGACACATGGCAGGGAGTAGACTGAAGCTGAGATTTGATTAAGCTGGCAGTTGTGGTAACTGGTGAGAGTAGAAGCTAGTAAATGGTTTCTTTATTTCTTTTGTTTTCCCCAAAAGTATGATTTCCACCCAAAATGTTAACTCAGTCCTTTCTCTGGAATCTCCCTTGGACAAGCTCTATGTATCCCTCAGAGTTGTCTTGGCCTGTCTTCTCTTCTCTCTACTTGGTGATTTCATCTGCTCCCATGAATTTATTTACCATCTTTATGCTGATAACTCAAGTCTACCTATCCTGCCTTAACCTCTCTCTGAATTCCAATATCACATCTCCATCTGCCTTTCAGATATCCTCAACTGGATGTCCAGTAGACATCTTAAACTCAATATGTTCAAGACAGAAGTCATTATCTTTCCCCCTCAACTCTGCTCCACTCCTACCTTCCCTATTATAGTAGAAGGCAACACCATCCTCCCAGAGATTCAGACTTACAACCTAGAAGTCATCCTGGATTCCTCAGTCATGGCCCCTTTATCCAAGTTGTTGCCAAAGCCTTTCTGTTTGACCTTTGCCACATCCTTCAAATATAACCCCTCTGACACTGCCACCATTCAGGCTGTCATCACTTCACATCTGGCTTATTACAATAGCCCATTGGTGGGTCTGCCTATCTCACTTCTTTCCCCACTCATTTTAATCCATACTCTATTCAGCCACTAAAATGATTATCTTAAAATCTAAGTCCAATCACGTGATTTCCCCTACTCAAACTCCAATGGGTTCCTATTTCTTCCAGGATCAAATAAAAAATGCTATGTTTTGTTTTCAAAGCCTTCATAACCTAGGCCTTTCCTACCTTTCCAGTCTTCTCACAGCTTACTCTCCACCCCCAAGTACTCTCTCCTGGCTGTTCCACAAGTAAGATACTCATCTCTCAACTCAGAGCATTTTAGCTGACTCTCCCCCATGCCTAAAATGCTCTCTGTCCTCTGTTCCAATTACTGACCTTCCTGGCTTCCTTTAAGTCCCAACTAAAATCCCATCTTTTACAGGAAGCCTTTCCCAGTCTCTCTTAAATCTAGTGCCTTCTCTCTGTTACTTATTGCCTGTTTATCCTGTATTTGACTTCTTTGTATATATTTGCATATTGTTGCAAGGAACAGACTAGAATTTAGAGGATTTGGGAAAAGCAAAAAAAAAAAAAATGGATTTTAGTTGGAACTTGAAGGAAACCGGGGAAGCCAGAAGGCAGAGCAGAGGACAGAAAATCAGGCATAGGGTCAGAGGAAATGCCCAGAGACAAACAGGTAGAGTGTTTTCTTCATGGAACAATGAAGAGGTAAGTGTCACAAGCACAGTGCTTGAGAGTGGAGGAGGTAAGGTGCAAGAAGACTGGAAAGGTTGACGTGGGATATGTAGGCAGAAGTGGGGGGAAGGGGGCATTATTATGAAGGACTTTGAACACCAAACAGAGGATTTTGTATTTGATCCTGGAGTTTGTTGAGGAGAGGGGTGAAGGGGGCAGTGTGTGACACAGTCAGCCCTATACTTTAGGAAGATAACTTTATCAGCTGAATGGAGAATAGATTGGAATAGGGAGAGTTTTGAGGCAGGCAACCCATCATCAGGCTACTGTAATAATCCTGGTATGAAGAGATGAAGTCCTATACCAGAGTGGTGACAGAGTAAGTAAGAGGAGGGAAAGGGGACATATCCCAGAAAAGTTGCAAAAGATTTGGCAGCAGATTGGATATGGGTGGAGGGTGAGAAATATTGAGGAGTTTGAAGGTAACATCTAGATTTTGAATCTGGGGGACTAAGAAGGTAAGTGGTGATGCTTTCAACAGTAATAGAGGAATTTGGAGAGCAGGGATTGGGGAAAATATATTGGAATATTAGCTATTATTCAAAGCCTTTCACAATCTTGTACCAATATAGTTTTCCAGTGAAATGTGATTATTCACTTTTCCTGGAATATGTTTATTCTCTTCTGTAGCTTTACTCATTCCATTCTCCTTATTTAGAATGCCATTCCTCTGTCTTAATGTCTATCTTTATGAAAATTCTCTTTATCGTTCAAGTCGTATCTCAAACACCATCTCCTCCTGGAAAAAAAATATGTTGGAAAATATATGTGTGAAAGGCTTTAAATGCCAAACAGAGGAATTTTAATTTTATCCTTGTTGATCAATCATTTTCAGTCACGTCCAACTCTTTGTGAACTCTTCTGGGGTTTTCTTGGCAAATATATTGGAGTGGTTTGCCATTTCCTTCTCTAGTTCATTTTACAGATGAGGAAACTGAGGCAACAGGGTTAAGTGTCTTGGCCAGGGTCACACAGCTAGCAAAGGTTTGAGTCTTGATATGAATTCAGATCCTTCTAACTCCAGTCCCAGGGCTCTATCCACTGTGCCACCTAGCTGCCTAATTTTACCCTAGAAGTAGTTTGTTGAGTAGGAGAGGGAAACAATCAGACTTGTACTGGGTGTGTGGAGGAGGGATTAGAGGGGGGCTATCAAGGAAAGGAGATCACTGTAATAATCCATGTGACACTTATGAAGGCCTGAACTAGAGTGATAGTCCTGTGAATAGAGAAAATGGGATGAATGGAAAAAATGTGTAGTTAGAAATAATAAGACTTTGCAATTCACTGAGTATGTGGAGTGAGGTAGAGTAAGGAGTCAAGAATGACACCAAGGTTAAGTGTCACTTGGGAGGTGACAGTGTCCTTAGCAGAAATAGGGAAATTTGGAAACGAAGTGGGTTTGTGGGAAAAGTTAAGAAGTCCATGCAATACCTGCTCTAAAATATTCCAAAGGCAATTAGAGATAGGGAGCTCATGTATAAAGGAGAGAAAGTAAGTATGACAAGACTCAAAGTCATGACATATATGCCATATATATGTAGAGAGAGATCAATATAGATTTAGATATAGATATAGATGTGCTTCAATATAATTAGTTCCTTTGTAATCCCATGGGGTTTTTTTATGCATGTAAAAACTGAGAAGGTTTCACCATAACACCAAAGGAGTTCATTACACAAAAAAAGATTAAGAACCCTTGATCTAGAAGGAACTGGATCCAGGCTGTCTTCAAACATTTAGGGGAAGGAGAAAAAGTCCAGAGAGTCAATTCTTGAATGAGAAGAAAAGACTTTCCACTACCTTTAAAAACTGTCTCTCTGTGACTTACTCTCCAGCCTCTACCTCCCTCTTTCCATTCCCATTGTTACAGTGTGGTCTAGGTTCTCAAGCCATCATATTTAAACTACAGAAATAAGTCTTTTAACTTACTCCTCCTACTGATCAGAATCTTCTTTAAGAGTAACTTCCTAAATCACAACTGTTAAACTCATGAGGTAATGTCTGACCTAATCATGTCATGTTTAATTATGCCTCATATCTAATTATGGGACAGCAAGATGTTGTAAAAAGGACACTGGACTTGAGTCAAGGGAGAGCAGGGGTCAAACATTCCCACTGACACTCCATAGCTGTGTGGCCCTAGGCAAACAGCAAGAGGAAACTGAAGCTCAAGTTCCTCAACTATAAAATGTGGTTAATAATACTTGTCATAGCAACCTTATAGGTTTGTTGTGAGGGTAAAATGACATAATGCTTGTAAAGTACTTTATAAATTTAGAACACTAAAGGAATGTCATTTATTCTTATTAATAATATGTTACTCTCCCCCTCAACAACAACAACAAAAAATCAATGGTTTGCCATTGCCTAATGGTTAGAGAGCTTGGCCTAGAGTCAGGAAGACCTGAGTTCAAATGTGACCTCAGACACTTATTAATTATTTTACTCTGGGTCATTTAACCAGTGTTTGTGTCTGTTTCCTCCACTGTAAAATGTGGATAATAGTAACCCCTACCTTCCAGGGTTGTTGTGAAGACCAACAGTGCCTGGCACACAGTTGGTGCTATATACATGTTAGCTATTGTTAGCTATTACTCAAAACTTTTCACAATCTGGTACCAATATAGCTTTCCAGGGATACAGGATTATTCATTTTTTCTTGGAATATGTTTTATTCTCTTCTGTAGCTTAATTCATTCAGTTCTCCTTACTTTAGAATTCTATTCCTCTTATGATGACTCTCTTTATGATTCAAGACCTATCTCCAATGCCATCTCTTCTCAGATACCTTCTCTAATTATCCTCCCATACTTGGTGCTTATACAGCAGTGACTGGCATCACTCACAAGGCACAAGGGTCTCAGGTGGTGAGTCTTTGTTTATGTGCCTAATTTCCTTGACTAGATTGTGTCTTCATCTAACTATGGAACTCTCTACAGAGAGAGTATTTGCCTAGAGCCTAGTAGGCTAGTGCTTGTTAAGTGAATAAGTGAATGAGTAAATGTCTGTTCAGTTGTTTCAGTTGCCTCATTTGGGGTTTTCTTGGCAAAGATACTGGAGTGGTTTCCCACTTTCTTCTCCCTCATTTTACAGATGAGAAACTGAGGCAAACAGCTAGTAAGTGTCTGAGATCAGATTTGAATTCAGGAAGATGAGTCTTTCTGATTTCAGATCCAGCCCTCTATCCACTGAGCCACCTAACTGCCTATAAATAAGGGAGAAAGAAGTATCAGAAATGATCCCTGAGTTACAAATACAATAGACTCAAATGAATATTGAAGTCATAATTCAGTTTTAGGGAGAACTGGGCTTCTTGACCCATCTCAAACTTAATAAGCTACCCACTGGGCAATTTAGCTCAAAGGTTATGCTCATGAGTTCTAGGAAGAACAGTTCCTGGGATATGTGTAGCTCTAGGAGGCAAAGGGAGTGGTAGGGTTGGGCAAATTAGACTGGCATATAACCAGATAATTTCATCATTTGCTCCAAAACAACAGGATTTGGGCTTGGCCAAACAGCAGAACCTCCTCCCTCAGGCTAATGGAAATCTGGAAAGCTCTTTGCTTACCCACCTGGGATATTTCCCTAAACTATGGTTGATCTACCCAGAGGAACAAGGATGGGAATTCAAAATTTCCAAAGACAAAAAAATAGATTAAAGCACATGGGGAGGGGCATGATTGTTGGGTTTGGGTTGGATTGTGTGTGTGTGTGTGTGTGTGTGTGTGTGTGTGTGTGTGTGGAGGTGGAGGTGGGAAGGAATTGAGAGTAGTGCCAATTCCCTTGGGATTTGAGGCCATCTGTAGCAAAGAGAAAGATTACAGAAACAGAACCATTGAAAGAAGGTAAACACCTCCAGAGAAGGAAGAACCTAAGAAGCACTGGTCGCTCTACCCCATTACAGCAAAATCAAAGAAGTTTTATGGGTGGGGCATAATGAAGTCATCTATTAGCTGGGTCACACCAGAGAGGATCTGGTTTTGTTGCTGCCTGCTGGGTGAAAAACTGAATCTAGCTCCTCCTAGGGGCTAATCAAGCATCAGCTCATAGTCTAAGGTAAACAAAGTAACCTATTGTGAACCTTGCATTGTGGGTGCTTTCTGAGTATGGAGTAAAGAATAGCTGTGTGGTTTGTTGTTCCTGGAGATTTAGTCAACTGGTCTGGCATCATGGAGCTTTATTTGGCCTTTGGGATACTTTGGGAGTAGTTGCACTCCCTACCAGGATCAGTTTCATCTTCCCAGAATATCCTACTTTATCTATTAAAAATCTAGAGGGGGTGAGAAGAGAATGATGGGTAGTGAATTCTCAGATCTTTACGATGATGTTAAAAAACTATCAATTATAGTACTTAGAAGATTGGCACAGATGGTAGGGATGATAAAGTTCTCTCTTTCTAATAACCTTGGTCTGACCATTTCTATTCTAATATAGCCTGGGAGTATGGACCCAAGAGAAGATTCTAGATTACTAGTATTCCATGAAGTGTGAATCCTATTCTACAAGAAATTTAATGTAGCAGTAGGGTATTAAGTGTGTGGAGAAGAATGGAAGACTCTTTTCCTTGAATTTAAAGAAAATGGGCATGAGAGATAACGCCAGGAAGAAAATGTTAAAGGCTATATAAGCAAGGAAAGAGCAGGATACACAGCAAATCCAGCAAATATTGCTGAAAGGTCTGATGGTTGTGGGTACTGATATATGACCATGGAATAGAGCCGCAGAAATGTTGGAAACAGCTCTGATTGGCTCAGGAGAGAGAGAACTGTTAAATTTTCAGTGTGAATAATTTGTATCTTGGAATTTGGCAAATGCTATAGAACAAGGCTAGATTTACTGTTTTGTTGGTTATCTAAATTTAAGAAAGAGACAGAGAAAATGTTAATAATGCAAATTTAACTTAAAATGCATGATGCATTTTTGGAGAGCTTTTAAACATTTTTCAATAGACCCCTTGATGAAGCAAAAGGATTATTATAAATCAGACATAGGTGTAGTAAATTTGAAGCAAAGGTCTTTTGAAAGAAATGGGAGACTAGATGAGAAAAACAGGACTTCTCAGCTTTCACAAGGATTCACCATTCACAGGCCTGCAACACTGTGCTTCTAATACATAACTGTACAAATATGCATACCTATATATATATAGATATAGATATAGATATACACATATGTGTATACATACATATTCATATATCTCAATCTGTCTCAACATATAAATGTAATCCATATATGTGTATATATATATATATATATATATATATATATATATATATATATGTATGTATGTGTGTGTATGTGTGTGGTATGTGTATATATGCACACACACACATTCATACATACATTCACTTCAAGGCCCAAAGATACTAACATCTTTCCCCTAAGAAAATAATAGAACCATGGAGCTGTCTATGTCACTCAATCCTGCAAGGTCAAAACCTGTAGGAGGCTGGTTAGGCTCTTCTATATGAGGTTGTCTCTCACAGAATGGCTGGAACATAATGGTCATGTGCTCCATCGTTCAAACAACAATGCAAACTACATTCCCAATTTTTTAGACAACTCTGTGGAAGATTGTCTAAGTCCACATGGAATAAAAGCAGGTAGGAATAGCTGATGAGGCCATTGTCAGTGCTTGGTGGGACTGGAACAACTTCCTTCCCTGGTTCCACTTCCTTTTCCTTAAAGCTCGTCCAGTGGCTCTTAGCCTCTGAAATACTAAGGTCCCATTCTTTTCTTGAGAAAAGATTTAGATTATGTGTGGACACTTTCTTGGCAGCTGTTACAGGAGTGAAATCTACTTCCTTGACCTTCCCCAGATTATAGGAATGTATATCGGTCTTTCATAGTCTCTGTTCCCTCAGGCTAAGATTCTTACAAGACCAATATAGTCTCGGGTATTTTCTGTGTCATCCCCAGCGTGATTGTTCCGCCTTATATTTTTGGTCCTTGTTTTGACATGAGTTCCTGGACCATTTGCATATAGGACTTACCTATGGTTGTCTTTCTAGACAACCTTGACTCCATTTTCAATATTGATTACAGCATTTGCTTGCTTTTGTTTATATAACCCTTAACCCTTTCTTCCCTGTTCCATTTCTCTTCTCTATTTTTTTCAAATTTAAGAAAAGGAGTCTTCCCTTCTTCTCCAGTCCCTTAATAATTATTACAAACAGTGAATTCCCTTTAAATTCCTAGGTACCCAACTGGACTCTAATGAATTTGTTGTATTTGAGACCTCTACACACTTGCTCCAATTTGATTTCATCTTCCATCTCAGGCATCAGTGCAACTTAGTTCTGTCAGTTTCCATGATTTAACAGCCACATGGAGCACAGTCATATGACTTCTTACCTCTGCATTGAATGGTAAATGCAACAAATGTAGAATATGCTTGACTTGGTTTTGCCATTCTCAAAACATTATCAAATTTTTCTAAAAAATTTTTTTGTCATGTCAGAGCTGGATTCCTGGCCATCAGACCTCCCGAAGTGGAAAAGCATTGCTACTGAGGCACTCCCTTAGCCAGTCCCATTTCACTATGTAAAAGACCCTCCTATTAGGCAGTGGTATTAATACCCATGTAATACTCACATTTATTCCTCAGGTGAGTGTGGCAAAACCACTGCTTCTTTCTTCTTGCCTCCAACATGGGAATGTCCCCTGAGTGACCTATATGATTGACCCCAGCTTCCCTGACCAAGCTTCCTTCCCTGTCCACTCTCCCTCTTCACTTCCCAGTCAACATGGAGTAGCCTAGGACAAAACTCTCTCTTGGACTTGATTGGTCCCAGATTCCCTGATACAACTTTCTAGTCATCTAAGGGCATAAAAAGCCCCAGTCACATGGAATCTAGGCCCCTTGGACATGGTAGATTTCTGAAGCACATTAGATCCATTTCTATGTGGAAGTGAGAGGGACCATGTCTAGAAAAAGTGTCACTGTTATGTGTCCTTGCCATGTTAGGGCAAAGTAAAACTTGTGCAAATGTACAACTTATGAAGTGCCTCACTTCATTCCAATATTGAACTTAAATTAAGAGTCATGCCTCCAAAAAAGGGCATGACTCTTCTCCTGGAAAAGTTCCTAAATTGGGTTACTGGATTTTCTCTGTTCCAATATACCTCCCATCAGATGGAGCTTTTCTGACTAATCCAGTGGGACTGTCCCATTCTTTTTTATATTCAGAAGAGGTTTTACTGTGAGACTTAAGGAAATTGACTCAGTCCTAATAACATCCCCTATCAGGTTCCATTCATCTGTCTTCCATTGACTTAATGGACCTGGTGTAGTTGTCCTCTTGATCTCACAGTGACATTATTCTCAAGGGAGATACCCTGTCTTGGACCTCTAAATGAAAGCAGAGACAAACTCCTTACTTGATGGAATACAGACTCACCATCACCACCATATTTGTTTTCTGTGGAAACTCGTCAAGGATTTTCCTTAACTTCTTCAATAGGTAAAAATCCACATGTACTTTTAAATTTAATCCTGAATTTCTGTGTTCTATTTGCCCTTTGAGTTATCCTTTTATTAAAGGTCTCCTCTACCTCACAGGGAATGGTGGAGGTATCCCAAATCAATATTAAGTAGTCATGTCCTATCTGATTTTTTCTAATTTATTATGTTCACATGATTCTGAAAATTTACATATAGTCCATTCATAGTGATTTGTCCTCACCCCCTTCGTAGATTTACTGTCCCCCTAACTCACTTATATTGTGCTTCAAAATTTTGTGTATAAAATCTTCAATTTCACACACATTGCCTATTACAAATATCAGTAAACACTTACTACACACATCAATATTTGCATGGTGGAAATATTTTGCCAATAATTCTGTTGGAGGATCACAATGCCAATATCTAACTACTTACTAAGATCAGTACAGAGTTGACCAAGCAATTTAGTTAAATCTGATCTAGCACAGCAGCTTAGTCACAAGTAAGTGATATTCTAATAATACCTATAATAATAAGAAATTTAGTCACAACACAGGTGACGTTCTTGTTGGTGGTACCAAATATCAATCATTAATATTTACAAATGTGACTCATACACTGATATGAGGGTCCCACCAGGTAAAATTGGGAAAGGTATCAGTTCCAAAACCAGCAGGAAAAGAATTATAGCTCAGAAAAATCCAAACCGTATAGCATGCATTGATATACAAAATTCTCCTCAAAATTAAACACTAATGGGCTTAATTCAGCTTCCAACCCAAGTGATAAAAAAAATAATAATAAATTATGACAACAAAATTCATTTTAAAATCAAGATGAAAAATAAATCCTGGTAATGTTGGTATCATAGGTTCTTATGAAATATTGAAAAAAAAAAAAGAACAAGAAAAAGTTGATTCCAGAATGAGATTACCGCAATGTAACAATGACTCATCCTAGATGAGTAGATTTATACTCTTTCACAGTAATTGTGCTCTTAAAGGTGTAGCTATGAAATGGCTTGTGCTTATGCCACAGATTGGAGAACAAGCTCTCTAACAGCTCTCTCCATTGTATCCCCCTGTCTCAAAAGAAGGGAGACCAGGCAACATAAGGACAGGCTAACCACAGGTATGAGGAATGGTGTTAAATCTGTATTCTTTAGCAGAATTTTAACACACACACACAATTAAGTGGAGGGAAGGTAGGGTCAGGGTAGGGATCTCTACTTTCTCTACCATTGGAGCTAGCTGTGGAGACAACACATACACACACACACACACACACACACACACACACACACACACAGTCAAACTGTCTGCTTGTCCATTTAGAAGTTATTTTTCACAACCTTGAAGAAGGGAACTGCAGATGTGGCCGACATTTCTGCTGTCATTTGCCCTAATGTCATAGGATGATTGCCACCTTTCCTTTCTCCTCTCATTTTTCTATTTGAGAGTGCCAAAGCTATGGTTTTTCCTGCATCAATGAATGACTGCGAGAGTTGGACAATGCCGCAAAATCAACACTTTCTAATTGTGATACTATAGATGACTTTTGAGAGTCTCTTGGACAGAAGAAGATCAAATCTGTCAATACTTAAAGAAATTCATTCAGGCTATTCCCCGGAAGGTCAAGTACTGAAGATTAAATACTTTGGCCACATGATGAAAACATGGGACTGATCGGAAAAAAAACCTGATGTTGGGAAAGACTGAAGGAAAAGAGGACATCAGAGGATGAGAAAGCTAGTGTCATGAAAACAATGAACATGAACTTGGACAGACTATGAGAGACAGTGGAGGAAAGAAGGGTTTAACATGCAGGTACGTGGGATCATGAAGGGTTGGCATGACTGAACAACTGAACCACACAAATTCCCATCACGACCCATCTGTAAAATCAGACCAAGGGCTGAGTTGGTTTCCTTTCTTCCCAAACTGGGAAAAACTACAATTCCATGGTTCTTATGGTCAGTCAATCCTTTGCCCAAGGTTTTCATATATTTTTAAAATATTTTATTTATGGTAGGAAGTTGACCATCATTGGGAAGGGACTATAGACTTGCTTCATCTCCCATTACACTTTTCTCAACCCCACTTTGTTCTTAACCCAGGTGCTTTACACACTATTTGAAGTCTTAGTCTGGAGGGGAAGAGGCTGGCGAAGAATGTTAAATTTCTTATTGATTGATTTGATATAGATCTAAGATACCCAGGCAATCAATATTCTACCATAATATTGAAAATGAAAGGGAGAAATATTCATTATCTCTCCATGGACACAAGCCTCATTCATAACGAAATCATTTCCCTAAGCCATAGGTCATGGAAAGGTCTCAACTTCCAGTTCCTGTACTGGTAACAGTAAGAATGGTGAAGAAAGGAACATGGGGAAGCTTCCCAAAGTCAGTAGTCCTAGCCTGCTTGTGGTGGGGGGAACACATACAGAGGAGTTAGCAGAAAGAATCAATCAACATTTATTAAGTACCTATTCTTTGCCAGGCTCTGTGCTAAACACTGAGGATATAAAAAGAAAAAGACAGTCCCTGCCCTCAAAGAGCTCCCAATCTAAAGGAGGAGAAAACAAATATGTAGAAAGAATTATACATAGGATAAGACATAATTAATAGAAATGAGGGACTAGAATTCAGAAGGTTTGGGAAGGGTTTGGGAAAGGAAGATGGGATTTTAGTTGTACTTCAGTGACTTCCTTTAACTTCAAGAAAGGGAAGATGGAGATTTCTGAAATAAACGTCATTGGTGGTGACTAAACTAAATAGTTCCAGAGATTCTCCTTTTTCCTGAGTCAAATGGGACCACCCCAGCCATCCTTGGGGTGCTTTCCTAGTTTAACAAAGATCATGCTCAGAGGTTCCGTTCCTCATTCCAGGGGACCACATTGGAATTTGGGGGTCCTTCATCCATATGGTAACTCAGCACTTAGAGGTGTTGGTGCTTTCTTATGATATGGTAAGCCTTCAGTGGACCTCGGATACAATTCATCTTGCCCTTACCCTGACAGCAAAAGGTGGGGCAGGATGCTACATCGGTTAAAAAACAGACAATTTCAAACTCAGCCTTAAACTCTCAAGAAGCCAGAGAGGATTGAGGAAAGATTGGCCTTTCTCCATCTTGGCATCATGGCAATTATACTCATGAGACGGGCTTGTGCTTGGGCCCCTGCCTGACTTTCATCTTTTGAGTTTCTTTTCCTGAATGGGTAATCAAACAGTAGTCCTGAGATGGGGGTATCCTTGGAAGTTCAGTCTGAAAGTCTGTGAGTACAGCATTGGCAGTATCTCCCAGCACAATCATGGCTGACAGTAGAAGAAGCTTCTGTATCAGAGAGAATAACGACCCTCAGGATAACTGGCCCATGCCTGATTTTTTTACTGCTACATTTAATAAAGATGAAACGCAAAATGCCTAACTAGCAGTCCTAAAGACTGTTTTATGCCTTGATAAGGCCATTGTATCCGTAGATTTTTCACAGTAGCTATAAAGTTATTGACTCTTGTTCTGTTAATGTGGAAGTGTGAATCATTTATGTTTAACATATGTTAGGTGTGTAGTAAATTACCTAATTCATAATGTACGACTCCCTTATTTCTTCCCTCACTTCTTAGGGAAACTCTAAACAGGATTCAACAAATAGAATCGTATTGGGGTACATTGGGTTCGGGCACTTAAGGAGCCAAAGAATTTGAGAAAAGGGATCCATATCTCAGAGACAGATTCCTCTAGGACTAAACCTGGTCCAACAACATCACTGAGTCTAGAACAGGGTGGGGAAAGGGCCTAGTTAGGATTCCTCAAGGTTAGGCAAATAGACAATACAATGAGTACTTTCAGTAGTAGAAAGTACAATGAGTAATCTCCTTTTCTCTGTGTTGAGAGATTAATGTGTTTTTTTTTTTTTGAGGAAACATTTGACTGATTTGTTTCCCCTTTCTGCAATTTGGACAGTAGGGATCAATTTAGGGAAAGAAATTGGACTAAGCCGTAGTCCTTGGTGAACATTGGAGGTGGAGGGGTTGGACTGAAATCAGGAGAAGGGTTGGAAATTTTTCTGCTAGTATATTTCCTTGAAATCACAATGCTTGTTATTTTAAGTAAATTGCTCTCTTTTACCAATATCTCATCTATGATTTTTTTCTATGGTGGAATCCAAGAGGAAATGGGGAATTTCCAGTGGTATGGGAGCAGGAACTAGTCTACCTAAATATTGGAAGTCATAGGGGAACTCAGTAACCCCCTCCCTCTTTAGGATTACAATCTCTCCTTTACAATATATTGTAAATATCACCCCTCTCAGAAACTGATTAAATAGGGAGACTACAGCTTCCCTTAACTTTAAAAATATATAAGAAGATCAAAATTATATATTGCCTATATATAAGTACTTGGTTGTCATTATTTAAATTCCATTCTCTGATTCTTACTGTCTACTCCTTTATTCCCATTCCCATCCACCCAATTATTTCAATGTCCCTCTCTAAAGCTACCTACCTCCTCCACTGGGCTTTCTGGAATATATGCCCCATAGGTAACAAATTTGGCTTCATCTTAAATCTTTTCCTTTTCCACTCCTTCCATTTTCTTGCACTCATCGAAATCTGGATCTCTCCTTTTCATCTAGTTCCTTGGCTACTAGTTGCACTTTTACTCATTCTTGTCCCCAGCAATCACTTTCAAGCTCACCTTCCCTTACCATCACTCAGTAACCTTTCCTTTGAGGATAACTAAATCCACATCTACCACCCAATCAAAATTCTGGTAGTTACTATCTACTGACCACCAGCACATTCCCCTTCTTTCCTCATTAAGTTCAGCATCTAGTTCACACTCTTTCTTCCCTAAATCCTGCTCTCATTATTGTAGGGGATTTCACCATACTAATACTCCCTCAAGCACTCTAGCCCAGTTCCTGATTTACTCACTTCCCTGCTTATGTCCTACTTCATCACATCTTGGCCATGCATAGAGATGACCATCTTGATCTTGCCATCCCCAACAAGAGTTTCACTTCGATGTTCGTGAAATCAGAAATTTCCTCATCTCATTTCAGTTTGTTGTCATTCCACCTTTACTTTTGGGTCAGCATCTCCAAATCCCGTTCTTCGTCCTCACTTTCACCTTTCATCCCTCCACTCCTCAATTCTTTTCTAGGCTATCACCCTGTACTAGCAATATTCTCCTCCCTTCCATAACTTGACTTATTGTGTAAACCTGCTTAACTCTATATTATCCTCTTCTCTCGAGTTCTTTTGTTCTCTTTTTCATCAATATCCTTTTTTCTGCTTGCCCCATCCCATTTTACAAAGGGGGGGAAGGGAAACTTTTTAACAAATTAGCAAAGAAAACAAATCCACAGAGGTCATCTTGAAAAATGTCTTTCTCCTTCCTCATAGTTCCTAGGTAAGATGCTTCACCATAGGCTCTCTAGAGATGTGCTTAGCAACGCTTTGATCAGAGTTCCTACCTTTCAAAATGTTCTTTACAATATTATTCCTTACGTATAAATCATTCCTCTGTTCTCACTTTATTCTGCATCGTCTTCTATTTCCCAAGTCTCTGAAATTGTCCTTCGTCATTTATCACTGTGTAACAAAATTCCATGACATTCATATACCACAATTTTTAGCCATTCTCTAAATAACGAGTATCCCTTTGTTTCTAGTTATTTTCATTTTTTTTCCTTCTAAGCCCTGCATCTAAACAAGTTTGTTTTGCTTATGATTGCTCACTCCTAGTATCATCCTTACTATTAATACACACCCCCATACCTGTTTGTTTCCCAAGCTCTGTGTATGTAGGTGTCTGCTCAACCTTCCTTTCCCCCTTTCAGACAAGAAAGGTTCACTGATACTTCCCTCTCCTTCTCCTTCTTGTTTGGGTTTTCTTACATTTTATGTTTCCTTTCTTCTCCAAGCTGCACTTCTGACTTTCACAATCACATCATAGAAACCTGTTCACCCTGGAACTTTTCCCACCCTGAGTGACTTCTCAAATTCTCAAACAATATGTTTTGCATGATTTCTCATGTATAATCACTATCAAATTGTTTACCACCTCAAGGAGGGAGGAGAAGTGGGAGGGAGGGAGAGATTTTGGAAACCCAAATTTTTTTTGCTTCTTTTTTGGGTTTTTTTGGAACTTAAATTTTTAAAAAATTAATATGAATAGTTTTTATCTGTAATTTGGAAATACTTAACAGAATAAATAAAACATTAACAAAGATTTTTTAAATTAAAAGCATTTTATTTAAAAAGGGAAGTACCCTCCGCTCTTGTGGCCTCTCCCTCTGATTGCTTGGTTCTTTGCTCCAACTTAAAGAGGAGGCCAAGGTCATTCATATCTCCATTCTCCTCTGCTTCAATGCTTATTCCTCCGCACAGGACTTTTCTCTACACTCTTCTCCTGTTTTCAGGGCTTTTTCACATGTTGTCTTTGCCCTTTCCAATGTAAGCTCATGGACATCGTTCTTTTTCTTGCATTTGTATTCACAATACCTAGCACAGTGCTTAAGAAAAGCTTATTGACTAACTCACTTCTTGAAATACACTAATTATGAGAAATAGAATATTTACCCCCTTTTCCTTTCTATATTATATTCCTTTTACTCTCTCTCTCTCTCCCTCTTCCTCTCTCCTTCTCTCTCCCCTCCCTCTCCCCCTCTCTCTCCCCCTCTCTTTCTCCCTCTCCCTCTTCATCTCTCTGTCTCTCTCCCTCCCTCTCTCTCTCCTTCTCTCTCTTGATTTCCATCTTAAAACGCTCTAAATAGAAACAATTCACTCTCATCTTGTTTCTCTTAAGTCATTCAATACACTTTGAAGACATTATATTTGAAGAAATAATTGTTCTCTTCCCCTTGTTAAAAGGTTAGTCGTCCATAATCGTACTTTTGATGATTCATTTTCATTGCTCCAATTAATTTATCTTTCTAGGTTTCTCTTGACTTTTGTATTTGCATTTCAAAGGTCTGAGGTGATGCTTATTTTTTCATTTGAAATACCTGAAGGTCTTCTCTCATTTTACCACCCCCACTCCCCTAGCATTATAATTGGTTTTGCTGGACCAACTATTCTTAATTAAAAGAATTTCTTTTTTGCTTTTTGGAATATTGTGCTCTGTATTCCAACGTATCTTCTCATTTATAGTAGAAACTACCAGGTTCTGTGTCATCCTGACTGTAGTTCCTTAGTGCTTTAGAACTCTTTCTTTCTGGCTGCTTCCTGATTATTTTTAAATTTGAAAGCTCTGCATTTTGTTTATGACATTGCTAGGACTCTCTCTTTTTGAGTTTCAGAGGGTGGTTGGTAGATTCTATTTTTACTTGACCTTCTAGTTCCCATAACTCTGAGAAGCTTTAATTTACGATTCCTTGAAATAGGATGACCAGGCATTTTTGAAAATCACGATTTTCTGAAAAATCAAGTGATTCAATTATACCATGACACACACGTGTTTCCTAGGTCAGATTTCCCTGCTGAGAGCAGATACCTACATTTTCTTTTTCTTTTAACATTTTTTTAATTTTTAATTTTTTAGCAATTTTCATGATTTTAACACAGCAGGCACAGAAGAATGGGGGCAGGGAGTGGAACACTCTCCCAGGAGTAGACTACAATACAAGGTAATTTAAGTTATAACATCTTTCACACAGAAGTTTAACAAAATGACTCACAGCTAATTATAGCCTTTCTCTGCAAATCCAAAAAAAGAGCTAGTTTCCCATTCATCATAAAGATAGTATTGGCAGATGTGTAGGGCAGGAGCAGGCTTAGACTCAGGGACAGGGGTTTCAGGAGGTTCCAAGGGAGCTATTTGATGGTTTCATTAGATGCGTACAGGCTGTGTGACCTTGGGCAAATAATTCAACCTCTCTTGGTCTCATTTTCCTCATCAGTAAAATGAAGGTATTAGATCAGAGATGTCAAATAACTTCATACAAGACTCCTTAGTGCTTTTCATGCCTCTGTTGATTCTTGTGTTTGAAAGTCAAATTTTCTATTCAACTCCAGTGCTTGAAAGTCCTTTATTTCACTGAATGATCATTTTTCCCCTGAAGTATTATACTCAGTTTTGCTTGGTTTTACTCCTAGCTCCTTTGACCTCTAGAATATCATATCCCAAGTCCTCCTATCCCTTAAATATAAAAGCTGCTAGATCTTGTGTTATCCTGATTGTGTTT
Source organism: Potorous gilbertii (assembly GCA_028658325.1). Classification (NCBI taxonomy): domain Eukaryota; kingdom Metazoa; phylum Chordata; class Mammalia; order Diprotodontia; family Potoroidae; genus Potorous; species Potorous gilbertii. The sequence continues at coordinate 166,396,621 of CM053770.1, forward strand.
CCACAATACTCGAATTGTTTCTTTCTGACTACATGCTATATTTTCTCCTTGATGTGGGAGCTCTGGCATTTGGCTACAATTTTTCTAGGAGTTTTCTGTTCGGGATCTCTTTCAGGAGGTGATCAGTGGGTTCTTTCAGTATCTATTTTACCCTCTAATTCTAGAATATCAGGGCAATTTTCCTTGATAATTTCTTGAAAGATGATGTCTCAGCTCTTTTTTTTATCACAGCTTTCTAGTAGTCCAATGATTTTAAAATTGTCTCTCCTGAATCTATTTTCCAGGCCAGTTGTTTTTTCAGTGAGATATTTCACATCATCTGTTATTTTTTTCATTCTTTTGGTTTTGTTTTATAATTTCTTGATTTTTCATCAAGTCATTAACTTTCATCTGCTCCATTCTAATCTTTAAGAATTATTTTCTTCAGTCTGCTTTTGGACCTCCTTTTCCATCTGGCCAATTCTGCTTTTTAGGGTATTTTTCTCATTGGCTTTTTGGATCTCTTTTGTCATTTGGGTTAGCCTATTTTTAGGGTATTTGATCATAATTTGATCTGATTTTATTTTTAAGGGTTCTCTCCTCTCTCTGTCTGTCTGTCTGTCTCTGCCTCTCTCTCTCTCTCTCTCTCTCTCTCTCTCTCTGTCTCTCTCTCTCGTGTGGGAGGTGGTGTATATCAACCACTGTTCAACAGGGTCAAAAGTCTTGCATGGATTGATTCTGGGAAATAGCAAAGCACTTTAATTGACCTCAAGCTTCTCCTAACAGCAAAGTGCCACCATTTTGATACAAACATTTTATCACTGTTGTTTTATGGCAGCATGATATGAAATACCACTGCCCCTGAATAAGGTGCTCAAAAGTAAGCACACCCCAAAGGAAAATGGAAAAGTTCATGGTGTGTGGGAACGTGCTGAAATAGAACTCATTAGGAATTCTGAAGATCAAGAGATCACATGACAGGAAAGGAAAATGGAAAAGTGCATGGTGTGTGGGAACATGCAGAAATAGAACTCATTAGGAATTCTGAAGATCAAGAGATCATATGACAGGAAAGAAAAATGGACTGGTCATCTGGGCAGATGGAAGAGCAGCAGGTAGGTGGCAAGAGGGTTCTACTGATATCCTATTCATGTCAGGAAAAAGCAAGGAAGGCCTCCAAAATGTTGAGTGAACTTCTTGTGATGAACCCTTGGGAGGATATGGATGAAAGTAACACCGGGTAGACAGGGACAGAGAAATTTCAATTGGAGAAAACTCCCTAGTTAATGTGGTCACAAATCCATTTGTCTGTTTTAAGGGTTTACAAAATGTAAACATTTTAAACATCAGATTCAGAGAGTTAAATCACTAGTTGGGGTCATTGTACTTGCAAATGTCTCAGACAGTTAAAACCCAATCTCCAAGTCTAGCTAGATCCATACAGTAAAGAACCTGCCTCCCATCCCATGAAAACTTTCAGTTTTCAGTCCACATCTTCAAAGAAAAGCAACACCTAACGCTAGATTTCAATTTTTGAAGTGTTACAACTTTTGATTAGAGACATATCAAGAGAAGAATCAGGATTGCCTGATTGGATTAGGATTTACATGGAATCAGAGACCAATACATAATCTGCTGGTGAAACAGAAAAAACTTGGGTGAGAAACTTGACTCCTGTATGGAAACTAGAAGAGCTTTCTATTTGATGAAGCACAAAAAATAGTTTTGAAAGTAATCTGTGGAGTTATGATATACTTTTTTTTTAAAGGAAGTCATATGAAATGAAGACTCAGAGTTTAAATGTAATCTTTTTATATTTTGTTGAGCATATAGGAATGTTCTTTTGTTTGGTGTTTAAATTCCAAGTAAAAAGACATTTTGAAGGGAACTCCAGTGCTAAAACACATAAAACAAAACCCTAGGCCTTAGGTATTAAAATATTCGCAGCACCGCTTTCTGTGGTAGAAAGAATTGGAAACAAATTGGGTATCATTTATTGAAGAATTCTGAAGAAACTGTTATATATGAGTGTAATAAAATATTATGCAGTAAGAATTCAAAAAATGAAGAATTCAAAGAAATATGGGAAGACATAAATTGAGATAAAGTAAAGTAAACTGAGATAAGTAAATGAAAGGAAAACTAAAATGAATAATTTAAATGATTAGTCTTGGTCCTGGAGAACAGCAAAGCTTCCTCCTTTCAGCATAGAGATGGGGAATTATGGGAGAAGAATGGGCAAATGAAGTCACAGACACAGAGAATGTAATACTTACCTACGCTTAAAAAAATCTTATAAAGTGTAGGCATAGAGGTAATATCATAACAATATATGTATAATACTAAAAGCAACCATCATATGCAATGGCTGTTTAGTAGAAACTTGCCCAATAAACACAAGAAAAAGCAAGGATGTCTAGCTCTAGCCACTATTATGTGACATAATACTAGACATGTTAATAATATCAATAAGACAAGAGAAAGAAAGTCCAGTAAAGGCATAAAAAGTAGATAAAACTATCTCTATTTGCTGATTAAATGATGTTATACTTAGAAAATCCTAGTTAATCAACAAAAATACTCATTGAGACAATAGCTGCAGCAAAGTTTCAGGTTGTGAAATAAACCCATGAAAACCATCAGCATTTCTCCATAATAATAAAATCCAAGAGGCAAAATAGAGAAGGAAATAACATTCAAAATAACTACAAGTGCAGAAAAATATCTGTAGATCAATCTACCAAAGCACATAAGATATCTGTATAAATTCAACTGCAAAGTACCCCTTAAAGGAATAGAGAACAACTTAAATAGCGGGAGGAAAATTCAGTGCTCAAGGTTGAACCATGCCAATATAATAAAAATGACGATACTACCAAGTTAAGTTATTGTTTTAATGCTATACTAGTCAAATTTTCCAAGACATACTTTACAGAACTTGATTAAGAAGTAAAATTTATTTGGAGAAACAAATGATGTAAATTATCAAGGGGAATACTTTAAAAGGTATAAATGGTGGGATAATAGTTCTTCCAGGTCTCAAAACAGTTTCTAAAGCAGGGTCATCAAATCACTTGATATCGGTTAAAAAAAAAAACAGAAAAGAAAATCAATGGCACAAACTAAACAAATAGTCTAACAAACACATAATTTGTATAAACATACACAAAAAGACCAAAATCAATAGCCAGTACGTAAGTGGTTAAAATATATGAACAGGAAGTTTAAAAAAAATGTCAAACTGTTAATAACCATATAAAATAATGCTCTAAATTACCAATAAAAATTTAATACCCAGAAAATTTGCAAAGTTTACAAAAGGTAAGAGTAGTCAATATTGAAGAAGATATGAAAGATCACGAATATTAATGAGTATGCTTGAAACACCACTTGGAGCTGTGAAATAATGTAATCATTTTGGGAAACAATTTGGAATTATGCTAGTAATGTGATTAAAATATCCATGCCCATTTAAGCCAAAAATTCCATTACTAGACCTAGAGTAGACTCTAAGAAAGCCAACAATAATAGTCACCCATACTCCAAAATATTTATGGCAGTACTTTTTGTGATAGCTATGAATTGAAAACAAAGTAGATACCTATTAATTGGGAAATGGCTAAACAAATTATGGTACATAATGTAATGGAATATTACTATGCTATAAGAAATGATGTGTGTGATAATACAGAGAAGCAGGAAAGATCTATATGAACTAATGCAAAATGAAGTAAGCAGAGCCAAGAAAACAATATATTATGTATATATTATGTTGCATATATAATACTGTTATATACCAATATTTTATAATATATAAACAATATATTAACTATATTAACATTAATTAAACATTAACTACAACAATGTAAATGGAAAAAACAAATACACATCTCACCAAAAATCAAAAGTAAATGTGACAAAATTACAGAAGTTAAATAGGACTTAAATTAAAAAATATGAAAAGACATCCTAACTTACCTGTTTATAGAAGTTTTCAAGTACTGCACATATTTTCAGACTTTTTCAACCTATCAGTCAGTTGTACAGAATTTTTTTTTCTCACTACAAATATTATTCGTCATATGGGATGACTCTCTGGAAGGGAAAGGGGAGGGATTTGGAATAACTATACTAAAAATAAAATAAATAAAATATCAATTAAAACATATTTTTTTAAAAAAAGAAAAAGGTGGGATTGGGGTGCCAGATCTATGCAACAATAAAGTAGAAACTATTTGGAAGAAGATTCTATAGAAGCTTTAATTCCGTCAGAAATAGAGAAACTAAGGAAGGACTAATTAAGCTTATGAGCCATGAATTAAAGAATAAAAGTCTACAATAGACAGAAAGGGAAGAGGTTAGTGACATGCTCAGGGTCTCAAGCTAGTTAAGAGTCTGAGGTAAAATTTGAACCCAAGTCCAGAACTCTATTCACTTTGCCCCATTGTCTCTCCAGAGAGGTGGGCAGTCTACAATCAGATGCAATCAATCGCTGTATCAGTAGATTTTACGTAACTCTTTTTCTTTGTTATAGAGAAGGATTTTTTGAGAATTTTATGTTTCTATTGGAAAATTTCTGTGCCTTACCAATTTTAAAATCCTACCAATAAGGCAAATGGCTTAATCCACAGCCCCTTCCCCAACCAGGATCATTGCAGAATCTCTGCATTGGAAAGGACCTCAGAGGCCTCTAGTATAGTTTAATACATATCTGAATAAAAATTCCAATAAATGTTCATTTTTGTTTAAAGACCTCCAGGGAGAGGAAACCAATTAACTTTTGAGGCACTCCATATTTTGACATCTTTAATTAAGAAGTTTGTCTTTACATTAAACTCAAATCTGCCTCTTTATAATTTCCACCCAAGCTTTACTAATAATAGCTAGCATTTATATAGTTCTTTAAGATTTACAAAGGACTCTACACATGACTAATGTAAAAACAAAAGTGAGTCATAAAACTTTAAAAGAAAATAAAAAAAACCTGTTGTAAGTATTGGCAGTCAGACCAGATAAACCCCCTAAGACAAGTTGAACAAATTCCAAGATGTTACAATGGAGTACAAGGTTCATAGGTGCAGCAAGCTATTTCTTTGTCTACTATTTTCTGCTCAATGAAAGACTAAAAAAATAAGATTTTTTTTGTTTACCCTGTGGGACAATATTGTTTTGCTGACAGGAGAATATGTTGGGAATTGGAGGTGGGGGTTGAAGATGATTGTCCTTCTATGCAGAAATTTAGACTTGACTGAAGAATATCATCTTCTGCTTTCCTATCAATTTGAGTCCTATGTTTTAATATTCATATTAACAAATGCTTTTTGTGGGTAGAATCCATCTAAGAAACTAGACAAACCAGTCTCAGATTAGTATGCTTGGGCAAAGGAAGATCTCATTGCTCATTTGCATGGAACAGGTTCGCACACCCATATGAAAGCCTCTCCCTTCATTGTTGAGATGTTTCCTGAAATATCTGAGCAATAGCTTCATTTATCAAAACATAGAACAAACTTGGAGTTTTCTCCCCTCTCTGGAATAATCAATAAGTGAAATTTTGTTTTTGGCATCAGGCTGGGCATTACCCATTCATTACTATTTTATCCAAATCAGACTCAGAGTTTAGAATCATGAGGGATCATCTAATCTAGCTTAGCTTTTTTAAAGATGTGAAAATTGAAGGCTAGGGGTAAAATGTCTTGTTCATGGTCACACAGCTCATTAGTGGCAGAACCAAGGCTAGCTTATTAATAGAAATGGAAATAACAAACAGAAATATTACATCCACAAAAAGTTAGGCACTTAATAAAAGGCAGGTAGGGGGCACAATGCACAGAGCACCAGCCCTGGAGTCAGGAAAACTCTTCCTGAGTTCAAATCTGGCCTGGAACACTCACTAACTGTGTGACCCTAAGCAATTCACTTAACCCTGTGTGACTCAGTTTCCTCAGCTCTAAAATGAGATGGAGAAGGAAATGGCAAACCACTCCAGTATCTTTGCCAAGAAAACCCCAAATTGGGTCATGAAGGAGCAGACACAACTGAAATGTGACTGAACAAAAAAAGCCACTTGGTAAATGACTGTTGGTGATCTACATCAAGTCACTGGGAAAAAGGACTACATTTCTTCCAATTGCCTTCTAGGATGGATTCCACTAAAATATTTCAATTCAATTCAACATTTTCAAAGACCTGCTGTGAAGAGAGGGGATATAGCCAGGTGATGTAGCGGATAGAGTGCCTATACTTGGGAGTCAGGACGATCTAAGTTCAAATCTATCCTCAGACACTTACTAACTGTTGTGACCCTGGCCAAGTCATCCTGTTTGTCTCCCTTTCCTCGTTGGTAAAATGAACTCAAGAAGAAAATGGCAAACCACTCCAGGGGTCCTGAAGAATCAGACACGGCTAAATAATAAGCAACATGAAGAGAGCGAGAAGCAACAGCTTTGGAATCTGTTGGTTTCAGGTCCTGACTGACACAAATTTGAAGCAATTCAACCTTTCAGTGGCCCAGCAACTCTTTAAAACTGAGTTAAAAGGGAGTTGCCAGTTTGCATGGTTAAAAGAATTTTGCACATAGTGGGGTTCCATAGTAAGAAGCAGAGCTAAGAACAGAATGTATCAGACTCTCCGGTAACCATAGAAAGTATAACACTTACCCAACATTTCCATCCTAGCAGCATATGACCCCAGGAGGTAAATATCTGGGCCATCTCATAGTTACACAAGAATTATATGTGAGAATGTGTATATGTGTAAGGATGGGTCAAGGGAAGATAAGGCATTAACACAAACAGAAATAACTACAATGCAAAACAAAACATGATGGATGTGGAAAAGAAACACAAAGGGCTACGTTGAGTTTCCAGGATGGAAAAAAAATCATGAGACAAGGGCAGGTGCCATGCAGAAGGCAGTATCTGAGTTAGGTCTGAAAGAATGATTAATACTTCAAGCAGTTTCGAATGGGATATTTTTAGGATGGTGAAATATGCCAGTCCCAGTATGGAAATCATCTTTTTCACAATAGCTCAAAATGAATTAGCACTGGTTTCTCAAGACTTAGCTACAAGGTGGCAGCACCATAACAGATTTCTGCCCATTTCATTGTTCACAGGAGGTACAATTATGATTTTTCCTGAGCGATGCAAGTGTGACAGATTAGTGTGCCACCTCATCAAGCTTCTTTATGGTCAGACTGTATGAAACAGCATGGGCCCTTTTCCAGGGGAGTTCACGTAAAAGGAGACTTACCTAGAAAGGCACCATTCTGTAGTGGATGGAGAGCTGACCTCAGAGTCAGGAAGACCTAGGTTCATGTCAGCCTCTGTCAGAGACTAAATGTGATCCACCAATTGAAATGTTGCTTAACCTCTCAGTATCCCTTAGATAACTCTCTAATACTATAAGTTGCAGGAGAGGTGCCAATATACATGGCTAAAGAAAGTTTCCTCTGCATGAGAACTCCTAAATGAATTCACAGATAGGAATTTAAAAAAAAATACCAGGTAGATGTACATATTCTTGGAGTAAGGTACAGGGATTTTCCTTTGATAGTCAGAGACTGTTATTGTTGTTTCATATTTATTTAGTGCCCACAGTGGTGCCAGGACTGATTAGCATAATTGCGAAAAGCATTTCTCAACCTTTTATAGTTTCTGACACACCTACAGGCTTCTCAGTAAACTTGTCAAGACATATTGGCAAGATGGAGGAATATTGCAGAATCTTTTTTGTCCCAAATTTAGGATTTAGGTTGTGTGTGCGTGTATTTGTGTTGCCCATATGTGTGTCTACATAGATGGGTTTATCTAGGTGTGACTCACAGAGGGGCATAATTTAATATCTCTGTTCTTCTCTATCCACCCTTCTCCAAAGGAGACCTTAATACCTGCCAGAAGAGAAGCAGGAGACCGGAGCCATAAAGCTGTCTGTTCTGCTGTCTTTGGAGAGGGAGTACCAGACTAGAATTATATCTATCTTCCTACCCAAATATTGTTAGTCTAGGGGAAATAAATTTGAGGTTCAAGCTGTGCCCTTGACAACCATCACTTTTATGAAGGCATACTCCAAGGTATATATCCAAAGGCTTGATTTTCCAGTTCCAGAAAGATCATCACACGTCATGATACATCAAAGGTATCTGCCTTTGGTAGTATAATCAGGTATCCCAGAGTATTTCTTGGGAAATGGAGATTAGACAACATATTGCTAACAAGGTTAAGATCATGGGGTGAACTCTGAGAAAGGTTTGTTAGCTTTGTACAAAAATAGCTTTGTTCTCCTGTCATTGCCCTGGTCAGATAACTTTCTCTTAGTCGCAAGGTGGGGAATTGAGCAAAAGTAAGGTGGGAAACAGTTACGAAGTGTTGCTAAGATCAAGATCAGGGTTCAGATTGCAGTTGTTATTTAACATCTGTGTGACCTTGGGACAAATCATATATTTCCTAAGTCTCTTTTTTCTCATCAATATGGAGATTGCACTTAGGAGATCTCAAAGTTCCTTTTTAGCTCTAATCTTTAGTTACTCTGATTATAAAATCTGGGAGATTTGTGCTTAGCAAATGTACCAAGTAAGGTAAAAAGCAAAGTAAATTAGAGATCCCAATGCAAGGAAGAACATTTGATCTCATGCATATCATGGAAGAATGTTATGATGAGATCCATGACTGGAATATGACTCTAGAAGAGTAAAAGATTAGTATAGGTAAAAGACAGGGAGGGAAATAAAATTATACATACATATATACATTACATATACTTATATATTGTATATTTTTATATATTACATATATATATAAAAAATTACATATAAGAGAAGATATACTCTTGTGTCTAGGAATCAGAGGCGCAAACATGATAAGGAACATTTATATGAAGATCACTCTAGGCAGAAGTAAGAGTGATAATTGCCACCAAATATGAAAATAAGGAGAAAATAGATGTGTGTTACTGGATTCATTCTCCTAACCCCAACTGCACTGGCAGGTGGGGTCCCCAGAAGGTGCCTGACTACTTTTCCCTTTATGGTTTTAAAGATGAACCAAAGGTACCAAAATTCCTAATACTCTTTTTCTTTACCCCCTACCTTGTGTGCTTCTCCTCAACATCAGCCAACCAGTTAGCATTATAATACGGCTAACTTGTCTATCACTTTTTATTTTTTGCTCTGTCAGATTGAATGATTGCATCTCCTCCTATTTTTGATTCATCTGATGCATAGTAATATTTTTCTCCCCTCAGTTGTCTTTGTTTTGATTTGAGTTTTTTTTGAGGGGGGTGAATTTTTTAAAATTTATTTTGTATTTAGTTTTTCCTGTTAGATGTTGAAACAATTTTAACATTTGTTTTTAAAATTTTGGGTTCCAAATTCTCTCCTTTCTTCCTTCCCCACCCCATCTCCAATGGACAAGCAATTTTATATATACATGTGTAGTCCCACAAAACATATCCACAATGTCATGTTGTGAAAGACTACATAGAAAAAAACTCAAGAAAAATAAAGTTTTTTTAAAAAAAAGTATGCCTCAATCATCATCAGTTCTTTCTCTGGGGATGGATAATTTTTTTCATCATAAGTCTTTCAGAGCTGTCTTGGATCATTGTATTGTGAGAGTGGTTAAATCACTAATAGCTAATCATCTTTGTTCTTTGTACTTTGTACCCATTATATTTATTTCACTTTGCATCTGTCTTTGGTTTTTTTTTTTTAATATTTCTTGTAACTGACAGATTTAAGGGTTTTATTTTCTTATACACTGTGATTCCTTTTCATTTCTTTGGATTACTTAAGCCATTCACATTTAAAGTTATAAGAGTTAAGTTCAAATTTGCCTCCACCCCTCTAATTTTTTTATTTTTTTCCTCTGCGTTTGCAAACACGTATTGTATTCCTTCAGTTACTTTCATCTTTTTTTTTAGGTAACCCTGTTCCTACTGGATCTTTTCCCTTTACCTCTGATCCACTCTTTTTTTTTCTTTTAATAGTACATTATTTTTTTCCAATTACATGTAAAGATACTTTTCAACATTCTTTTTTGTAAAATCTTGAGTTCCAAATTTTTTTTCTTCTCCCCAAAGACAGCAAGCAATCTGATATAGGTTATACATGCACAATCATGTTAAACATATTTCCACATAATTTATGTTGTGAAAGAGGAATCAGAATTAAAGGGGAAAACCATCAGAAAGAGAAAAGTAAAAAATAGTATGCTTCCATCTGCATTCAAACTCCGTAGTTTTCTCTGGATGTGGGTAGCATTTTCCATCATGAGTCTTTTGGAATTGTTTAAGATCATTGTATTGCTGAGAAGAGTTAAGTCTATTAAAGTTGATGGACTTTGTTGCTGTTACTGTGTACAATGTTCTCCTAGTTCTGCTCACTTCACTCAGCATCAGTTCATGTAAATCTTTCCAGATTCTGCTAAAATCCACCAGCTCATCATTTTTTATAGAACAATTATATTCCATTGCGTTCATATACCACAACTTATTCAGTCATTCTCCAATTAATTATCATCCCCTCAGTTTTCAACTCTTTGCCACCATAAAAAGTTGATTTATACTCTCCCCTAGTTAACTTTTTTTTCTCACGTTTGCCTCAAGATCTCCTCCCTAGTTCATGTTCTCCCACCTCTCAGGTGCCAGTTGCCTCCAGTGATTCCAATTCCCCCCATTCTGAAATAGGATGAGCAAACTTGTAAAAAATCAAATCCTCCACATCAAATCTACCGTAAGGTCCCTATTTCCCTTCATAGACCATCTCGCTTCACCAATAGGAATACACATCAGTGGAAAACCCTCCCACCCACAAAGTAAGTTGTTCCTTTCTCCTCCTATTCAATTCTATCCCACTCCTAACCCATTCCCTTGTAGACTCTTCTCTTTCTGAGGCTCCCCTGCCCCAACACACACACTTCTGAGGCAGGATAAGTGGTCTTTTCATAAACCACATCCCCCAGACTGCACCTATTGCAAAGTGCCTATCTCCCTTCACAGAAAATCTATCTTCATACATAGGAACATTCATCAGAAGAATCCCCTCCCACCACCAAACCAAGGTCTCCTTCCTTTTCTATCCTCCTTTTCTCTTCACCCACTCCAGTGTATACTCTTCTCTTCCTGAGAGAACATAGGGATCACTTTCCTCTCATTGCTAGTACTCAATTTGACCTAGGTATATCACACATTCCCCTCTATCCTTCTCTTCCCCTCTCCCTTCCATTCACCCTCCCATTTTGTAATGTAGTCCCACAAAACAAACATTGATTCATCTGTAGACAGAGTGTTGAAAGGTTCTGTCTATAATGGCCCAGGCCTGCCACTCTTCCATTATCTCCATCTGACTTTTACTTTTACTCCTGTCCCCTTGTGTACTTTTTTTATTAATTAATTTATTTGTTTTCATTTTTCAACAACCACTTCCGTAAGTTTTAAATTTTCTCCCCTTCCTTCTCCTCTCCCTCCCCAAGACAGCATGCAGTCTTATATGGGTTCTACAGATACATTCTTACTAAACACATCTTCACATTAGTCATGCTGTATAGGAAGAATTAAAACAAATGGGAGAAACTATGAGAAAAACCAAAACAAAACAGTGTGTACTTTTAGAAAGAAATCTCTTGTGTCTCTGTTCCTGTTGCTATTTTTGGCTGTTGCATTCATTCATCCCTCTTTCATTTCTGTTGTCTAAGGTATTCAAGCAAATAATCCCCGGTATGGGGTTTTTTCCAAGAATATTTCATATACCTCATTATTTCAAGTACTTCTTTATATACAACTTTTTTTTTCATTATGCTCAGATTTACAGGGGAGATGACCCTGGGCTGCATCCGGAATTCCATTTCTCTTTAGAACACATTATTCTTTTTCTTCTTGTGTTTTCTGGTGAGTGCAGAATAATTGCCTTATTTCCTTTCCCTTGTATTTGACGGTTTTTCTCCTAGTTCTTTGCAGAATTTGTTGTTTCTAAACTTAACTGCTAAATTAATCATTATGTGGCTTAGAATTTGAAGAATTGGATTTGTTTTTTTTTTTGTTTTTCTGGATTTGGGATGCATGTGTTTCTTTCAATTAGTATTTCATTTTTCTCTGTTCAGAGTTCTGGGCAGTTTTCTGCTATTATGTCTTGTACTATAATGTCCAGGTCTTTTTTTTTTTTTACTTTTGTTCTTCTGGGAGACCTATAAACACTGAGTTGTCTTTATGCAGTCTGTCTTTAAGATCAGTATATTTTGCTTGAATAGAGAATATGTTTTCTTTTAATATTATTACATTTTTCTTCTATTTTTTTTAATTGTGCTTCACTTCTGTGTATTTTTATTCCTAATCAGTTATCCTCTCATTTCTTTTTTAACTCTTGCTGTCACAGATTGAAATTTTTCTATTCTCTCCATTATTTTTACTGTGTAGGTCTTAAATTCTACTCTCATAATTCTCATTTCTCTTTTAAACTACCTAGGAATAGCATGTTATGGTTTTATGTTCTCCCCAAATTCTGTAGAGTCCTCTATCTTTTCAAGTATTGAGTAACTTTCCTTTGATTTTCAGTATTTATTCATAGATACCTGAAGTCTATTACTAAATTTAAAAACCATACTTCCTTCTGCTGTTAATGTTTTCCTTGTTGATTTATCTAGTTGAGTTTTCTTTCTCTTGAGATCTTTGACGCTTTCAGTCTTTTTTTCCTTACCTTTCCCTATTGCTCACTTTCTAACTCCTTCCTCTCTGATGATAGTTTCCCTTGGGACTGTGTCTCAAAGTGTTTTAAATTTAAAAGATTTCCAAAGAAAGTCTTCTCCCATCCTGAGTAATTCATCATTTACCAGCATAGGTATCTGCCCTAAGTAACTTTTAGGGTCCTGGCTAGATGGTCTACTTTTTCTAAGGATTAATTTTAATGCTATATAGCTGCTTACAACTCCCCACACACTCTCCTCATGGTGTCCTCTCTACTTCTTTTTGTTCCTCAGTTGTCTCGAATTGCAAAGCCCTGCTATGCTGATACTATTGTAGCCCAAGATAATTTCTGTCATTTGGAATTTGGGTCTGTGATGCACTGTGAGGAGGGATGGGGTTCAGGATGTGGAGTTGAGCTCTATCTCAATCCCAGAAGGGGTGGTGACCCTTTCCCTGTGTTCTTCTTTTCTGTGAGATCTTCTGCATCATAGAATGCTGCTGTAATACTGGCTATCAAGGCCTTGGCAAATTTCTTCAGTTTAGTGCTTGAATCTCCATGGCAAGAGAAAGTGGGAGGTAGGACTGTGGGGTAAGGATAAATTTTGTTGACAGCCCATGAGTTGAGTTTATGTAACTTTACTGATGCATGTTGGGCAGTGGGGGAAGGGTTGCTGAATGTGCTCAAGATAGATGTTATATCAGATTTTTTTTTACCTTCTTTTGGATTTCTGGTATCCTAGACCAGGTAGACACCTGAAATTTCTTTATCTTTGGCCCATTATCTCTATTTTGGAGAGATTTGAGAGGTTGGAAAACATATCAAGTTCTATATCTTAACAGTCATATGACTTGGAAGTTCTGCCTTTTTTTTCCTTAATGGTTAGGCTCAGATCTCCAGAGTATGTCATTCTGTGCTGCATCCTGTCCTCCACTGCTCATCAAAACACACTGTTGCATTTCTTCCTGTGGTTTCTGGTATTTGCAGAATGGTCTTGTATTATTCAAATTCCTTTTCTTTCATTTATTTTTTGGAGGGAGGGGAAGGCAATGTAATTGGGGTTTAAGTAATTTGCCCAGGATCACACAGCTACTGAATGTCAAGTGTCTGAAGTCGGATTTGAACTCAGATCCTCCTGACTCCAGGGCCAGTGTCCTACACCATCTAGCTGCCCCTCCCTTCTTTTATTTTTGAAAATCTTTCTCCTAATCTCTTACAGTTTGTTGTTTGTCAGCAGAACTGTTAAATCACTCAACATTTTGGAGTTTGCAGGATAGAGTTTTTTTCTAAAGACAATCTGGATTTTTTGTTTTTCATTTTAAAAAAATTCTGAATAGCTTTCTTGAATTGTTTCTTGCATTATGATTTTCAAGGTTTTTTAATTTGCTGTGTTCTTCTGGAAGATTTATAACCTTTAAATTGTCTTCTTACACATCAGGTCTTTGAGATCAATATATTTTGCTTATATGATGATCATGCTTCCTTTTAATGTAACTGATTTTTGTTCCTCTTCCTTCAGATTGTCTTTCATTTCCATGTATTTGCATTCTCAATCAGTTATTCTCTTTATTTCTTTGGTGAGACTTGTTACTATGGATTCAGATTGTTTTTTAATCTGTCAATTATTTCTGCTATGCAGGCCTTAAATTCTGCTTTTATAATTCTTATTTTTCTTCTAAGCCATTCAGGAATAACCTGCTATAGTTCCATCCCTTCTCAGGAATTCACAGGGTTCTCTACTTTGTCAGATGTTGATTTTGTGTGTAACATTTATTCATAAATATCCAGATTATTTTGCCTGATTTGGAGATCATAATCCATTTTGTTATTGTCCTCCTTGTTAGCTCTCTGTTCATGCTCAGGGTCTTTAAATGAATTTTCTTCCACCTGAGACTTTGGCAATTTCAGTCTTTTATATTATTATTTACTACTAGAGTTTTCTGTCTGATTCTTTTCCCTTTAGTTTTGTTTTTCTGATAGCTTGATCTTAAAGTTCTCTGAGCTTCTTCCAATGCTGAGTAATTCACAGTTTACTAACCTTATTTTTTGTCCCAAATGACTTGCACAGAATTGGTTCCAAATGGATATTGGACTCTTTTCCTCAGGTTTATTGGAATCCCATGGAACTAAATGCATCTTCTGCCCCAATTTCCTCTTTTCCTCAGTTCTCTGGCTAAGCTCTGGCTGAAAGGTATTGAGCTCTATTGAAAGTTTGTGTGTCTGCTTGTGCAAACCATCAATGAAAAGTTAGTGGGCAGTCGGGGAGGAAGTGCTGAGTGACAGTAGTCTTCTCTACCATTCATTTACTAAGTTATTACCTTATTTAGGCTCTTGGAATCTTAGACCATGGAGAGAGATGAATTGATTTATCTCTTGAAAGTAATACCCTTTTTGGAGGGGTTCAAGAGAGGTTGTGAGGATCAGAGGAAATGTCGAGTCTTCCATTATGCTGACCACATGATGTAAAATATATGATCATTGGATTTAGTCTAAATTTAAGCTGTTTTTTTTAGAATTTTTTCCATAGATTATTGTAGACATTTTATTTCAGAGAGAGAGAGAGAAGGAAAGAAAGAGATACTCCTGTTTTCTTTGCTTTCTCTGTCAATATAGGTCTTTCTTTGGTTTTCTAAAGTCTACATAGTTGTCATTTTTTACAGTGTAATAATTCACGTATCATTTTTGTTTAGTCTTTCCCCATCAATGCATATTCATTTTATTTGTTTTTTGTTTCCTTGGTTGTTCTTGTTTTTGTTGTTTTGTGTTATAGTTGACTTTGGGGTGTTTTTGGTTTTGTTTGTTTTTACTACCACAGGAAGGGCTGCTATGAATATTTTGATATAACGTACTCTTATTCTTATCTCTGCCTTCTTTGGGGTATATGCTCATTAGTGGCATTGCTCAATCAAGAGATATGAACAGTTTAATGATTTTTTTCAAATTATTTCAAATTGCTTTCCAGAATAGTTGGACCAATTCACCGTTCCACAATTGTACAATTGTAGTATCCCTTGTGAAATGCTCCCCTAACTTGTCCCTGAAAACTTAGTCTCCAGAGGGTGGCTGCTGTCTCAGATTCTGGGAGAAATTTTAGAGGTAACTATTCCTATTCTATATTCCATGAGTCCTTACCAACATTCTTCCCGTGAACAATCAGCTGGTAGACTCGATTAGATCTTATCAAATGTATTTATTCAAATAGTACAGTAAAAACAGTAGCTACAAAACATTTCCCTCACCATACACTTGAGCCACAGTCTCCCATGACTATATACAGTGTTAATGGGAAGGGTAGCCTCAAATTTAGAGAACAGTTGTAGTACAATATATTGGTAGGATACACAGATGCCAAAAGGAAACTCACAATTCTGGTATTGTAGGATCAGAGAGTCCTTTCTCTTTATAGAGTCCTCACACTGGGTTCTCAGGTTCTACTCCTCTCCATAGACTGATTCTTAATGACCAAGGAGCATACTCTTTGAAGCTGTTTCCTCCTTTGGATAACTATCTCTCTATATACCTGAATGTCTGGAGTGTTTGTCTCTGCTCCTTTAATTATGCCTGAAACTCTTTTGATGTACTTGAAGTGTACTTGCTCTACTACTGGATGCAATGGATACTGAGAAAGGGGAAGAGACAGAATTCCTTTCCCTGTACCCCTTAGTACAAGGGTCTTATCCACAACTGCCAAATTTCAGGAGTTAATGTATAGCTACATTGACTATAGCATTCCTTATTTATTCTGGGCCCAAGCTCGTCTAGAGAATGATTATTCAATGATCTATGTCTATGTGAGAGGTGAAATTGGTGAGAGCTTGGGAGAGGAGAGATGACTGAATTTATGACTTCTAGCTTGAAGAAGGGGCTATATGTGGATCCAGATTCTCTTCAGAGGAGGTCCCTGGAGGTAGAGAAAGGGAATAAGTCAATACGTGGAGGATCTGGTGCTTTCATCAAGTCTCTTTCCTCAAATTGCCACAGTAGAAACTTTGGGGAATTTCCCTTTGGTGAAATTAAGGATTGATATTGTCATTCTCTCTCTCTCTCTCTCTCTCTCTCTCTCTCTCTCTCTCTCTCTCTCTCTCTCTCTCTCTCTCTCTCTTTCTCTCCCTCCCTCCCTCCCATTCTTCTCTTTCCCTTTGTGGTGCTGAGGCATATCTTTCCCAATGGGAAAGTTAATTCAGTCTGTGTATTTTGTGATATATTCTAATCAATATAACTTTTGTTTTCTGTTTGCTATCAACTTGGATAAATGAGTTTATTTGCCATTTGCTATTTTTTTTAGTCTTTGTGGAACTGTTATTTATTAGGGAGTGAGTCATTTTTTAATATACAATGTGGAGCTTTTCTTTCCCATTAAAGGGATAGAGATAAGGAGCACAGCTTGGATCTAAAAATTATTTCCCCTAGAATAGAAATATTTAGGAGGGAAGATAGATATTATTCTAGCCTGGCACTCCCTCTCTTAGGATATTTTTTGCCCTCTACCTAGAAGGAATGAATCATTTGTTTGGAGTAGAGTAAGCAGAGAATCCACATCTAGACAAATCCTTGTGGAAATAAATAAACTACATGAGTATACACATATATTCTATATTAGCACACATGTGAAATTCTACCAGGAATAATCCCACAGGATTACACAATACCTGAGGGTGTTTGGGTGAGTAGCACAGTTGACCATTGACTTGTATTTTAGAGTCTCAGAAGATGAAGAGACTGTAGATCTCATAACAAGTACATGTCTTGATGGATAGAGAAGATAAAAGAAGCTGAGCTTCAACTTCAGTTGAGAGAGTGCTGAGAAAAAATGTTCATTGCTAAGATTATGGAAATTCACATAGAATTTTGGTAAGAAACCTGAGTGTTCATGGGATACAAAAGTTAGCCAATCAATAGAAAGCTACTCTAGTTTTAAAAAGAATGCTTGTTTGCAGAATAGTTTGATAAACTGGTAAGGGCCCTGTCCTAAAGACAGCTCCCCACAGCCACTAAGTTGGACTCCCTGATAAACAGAAAGCATCAAAATGTAAGCAAAAGAGACAACCCACCAGCTTTCAAAGACATTTTCAGGGAAGCAGATCCAGGGTCCTATAAGCCAAATGAACCTAGAAAACCTCCTTTCTAGCTTCAGTTGTAGAAATGCCTAGGGTGCAGAAATATCTACACAGAGTACGGTAACATTTTTCATTATCCTAATGTTTTATAAGTTCAGGAATAAGTAGGAATGCAGAACTACAGCTCTGATGAGAACTATTATTGCCCCATGCCATTAACTAGTTCAGGTGACAGCAAGTCACACAAGACACTCAAAGCTTTCTGTTTTTGTATTTGTTTCCCACAATCTTCTTTGTCCCCCAAAGAGGTTGCTTCAGTTGGTTGAGGAGATCTTGCTTCCACTTAGTTGCCATAAGGTATCTATATTTTCTGTTCCCAGGGAAATTCTTGATGAGCCCATCACAATTTCTTCCTTTCCTTAGCATTTGGACATTATGGCTCCCCCTTGGTCAGTACCTCCCATTAAGACCTTTGGGGATTCAAAATAGCATTTGTGCTTCTTTTCCTTTTGTTTTTCTAAGTCCCACCTTCCTTTGAGATCATTGGACCAGGTTATGCAAATCAAATTAGAGATTTCTAACAGTTACTTCAAGAAGAAAGGAGTCAACTCTTCTCAGGGTAAGAACTTAATATCTGAGGGAAAAGGGACCTGTAGTCATTGCAGAGTAAATACCCCTAGAACTGATGACTCCTTTATGTGGATAGTTGTCCAAATATATCCAGGACTTGTCTACAAGAGTTTAAAAGCATTTTTAAGATTGCAATTACTCCAGAACTGATTTCTTTCTTACATGAACAAGCAAGTGACAGAACTTAGAAAGTATTAACATCATATTAATTTTACTCTTGATCGTTATAAATAGCAAACAATTTTATAGATATTCCATACTATAGGGAAAGCCCGGGCTTTGGAATCCAAGTACCTTTATTTGCATTCTTGCTCTGCCAGTTTTTGTTGCGATAGTTTGGGCAAATTATTTTATCTCTGAATCTCAATTTCCTCATCTGTAAACTGGGGACAATAATATTTACACTGCCCACCCTATAAGGAAGGATCAAACAAGATAACACATGTGCTTTCTGCTACAACTCTGACCTGGGTGAACATAGGAGCAATAGGTGTACCCAAGAGGGGACTAAAGGTTGGCATACATGAGGCTGAATTGCCAATAAGCACTGAGAAATGAACATGGGATCAGAAATGGAAGTCTTCTGAGACCACCAAAACTAAGTGTTACCTCAACACCATGTGGTTTCCTTCCACTGGATTCATAAGACCCCTACACACACACAAACACATACACACAGAAGTGACAATATGTGAAATGTACTTCTATACTGGATAGTGGATTTCAGGTGACTTGTGTTCTAGCCTATCTACAAAAGTTGCATAATAAAATTCCAAAGGATTGGGACTTTATAGATTAAATTACTAGGATTTGGGATACATTAGAGTGAACCTAAAATTTGATTGGGGTTACTTTTGTTTGTCCAGTGGAATTCTACTAAATCGAGTGCATGGCACAGAGGATTTCTGACACTTTTCAATAGCTCTTGGAGAAAATATGAATGAGATAAACTACTTAGAGGTTCTGGACCATCCAGAAGACCCTGTTATGTTCTTTAAAAAGATCTTGAAAATATATAAAGAGAAACAGAGATTCAAAATCACTAGTCTAAAGCACTAGAAAACTTCATTTTTTAAATGGGTAAGGTGGTATATTCCAAGCATAAAGGAAAGCCTGTGCAAAGGAATTTAGGTAGGAGAGGCCAAATTTGTGGAACACAAAGGAGGCCAGTTTAGATGGCCTCCATAGAACATATGGAGAAGGGAAAAAGGAAAAAATTGTAGAAAATCTGCCTAGAGCCAGATTAAATGCCATGCAGAAAAGTTTCTATTTTAACCCAGAGGTAATAGGGAAAAGAGAAGTTAACCTCAATGTTCAATAAAGCTCCTTGAGAAGAGTGACACGATCAGACTTGCTTTAGGAAGGCTATTTTGAAAACCGTGTGGAAGATGAACTAGAAAGATGAGAAAATGGAAGCAAGGAAAACTGATGAGGCTACACTAGTCAGCAAAAGAACCATGAGATCTCTATCTGGAACTCCTTCATTACACAGAGAGGTAAAATAATTTTCTGAAGGTCACTTTGTTACTATAGTTTCAATGTGATATTCACAGCACCTACAGTGGCCATGAATATGCCAGTACAATTCTGAATCACAAAAAACAACTGACTCTCCGCATGGAAGACAGAACCAAAACATTTACTCAGACACAAGAAAGCCAAATCCCAACACCAGAAAGTCAAATCCATCATAGTAACAAAGAAATCTATACACAACAACAATGCAGAAGGCAACGCCATCCCCAAGCCTTCCCTCTGTTAGGCTTCCCACAAACCAGTTCCCTTAAACAAATCACAAACAAGCTCTCTCATTCATACTAGCTTTCTCTCTCCCTCAGTTCTGACTGCTCTGACCAATTTCCTCTCAGTTCTGCTCCAGCTCTGCCTCTTCCTGTTCCACCCTTCCTACTCCACTCCTCCCTGTTCTGTCAGTTCAACAAGTTTCTTCCATCACAAGCTCCTTGTGACTCAGACTTCCACGGGACCCAGGCAGATCACATGGGCCTATTAATGTATGGGAAAGATCTTCCCAATAAGAAGCAAAGTTACATTAACAATAATCAAAAATACATCATCAATACAGTTACTAACTCAACAGAGCTAAAATTCAAATTCTTAACTTCAAATATAATGTTCTTTCTAATATAGCATACTGTCTTTTAGCTCAAATGACTCTAAATCAGACTGGCACATCTTGTCAGTAGGTAAGGGCCAAAGTTAAAATAGGACCTGTTCATTAATCACTTCAGAGAGAATAAGAGGGACACAAGTTTATGGAGATCCATCAGTAATGCCATGTAGCTGTGACTTCAGTTTCAAACAACACAATCATTTTCTGTAAGCAGGGTTCCCAATGACAAAAAAAAATAATATATTCAGTTCTGCTAGGATCCTCATTAAAACAGTTTACCCTTTAGAGAGGACATTGACTATGTAAGTCTGCTCGACAAAATGCACTAGATTACTGACCCTAGATGAAAACTCCCTTATGCACTAATGAATGACCCTTGTTCAGTTCATCATGTAACATCTTTGTGTTGTAATTTATATATAAGCCACTCTGTACTTTTTTCTGGAATGGCATTCTCAGTGTACAAAGCTAGGAGATGCTATTCCATCCAGTATCTATTGAATTAAATCAATAGAGTTATCCCCAAAAGGTAGAAAAAAGGCTTATGGTCTCCTTTTCTTGTTCACCCTTGGGGACATAAGTGAGAAATCTCTGAATCAATGAAATATAATGCTTCCCCTTTTCAAAATCTTTTAAGTTTGACCAGTGCAAGATGTCTTGTATATCCAAATTCAATTACTGGATTATATTAGTGATCATGCTTTTCTCAGGGAATAGGAGCCTATGCCTTTGTTTTTCTGTATGATAATGAAGAACCAAATATTTCAATTGTTTCAGCAGCTATTTCTTGGTTTGAAGGGAAACAACATTGTCATCTAGGTTTTTAAGTTTTTACTGCCTTTTAAAAATATGTACATGTTACAGCAACAATGTGAAGTTACTGCCTTTCATTGTGCTGAGAATGATTTCTTTGGTGGCTAAAACCATGTTATCTGACCTTTCTTTGTCAAGGGCATATACCAGACCTACAAAATTTGGCAGTGGGGAAGGGTCAGAATTAAAATGGGCTAAACTTCTTTGAGCCACAGATAAATATTTAGTGGCTCACTTTCCAAGTAAAGGCATAATTAAGGGTTAGACTATTTTGCAAATAAATCATATTTTTAAAAAGGGAAATTTCAATTGACATTACTTATTACACTTATTACTTAAGATTTTTATTTGTCGTGAAATCACATTGTTTAAAAAATTACTTTGCTAAGTGATACTAGTTTAATACACTTCTCAGATTTTCTTTGAGTTAACATTTAGCTAATGGAACATATTACACTTCTTGTCAGTAATCAGTTTATTGTACACTGGAATCATGTTTGAAATCAATTTCTTTAGAAATCTGAAAACTAACCTTAGTAAATGCCTCATTTTCTGAGTTTACATTCTTGAAAAACCACTGCTCACCACTGAGATTTTTCAACAGTTTGGTTGCTTTGTTTTTCACTGGTGTCGAATTTGTTTGTCAGGATGTTTTGATTTGAAGTGGTGATGAAGATTGTATTTCTTCAGAAGGGCTATTATTTTTTCATCAAACAGGGCACAATATTTTGTCTCTTGTGTAAGTAAACAAATATCTATTTGTCCAGTCTAGATTAAAAAAATCTATGTTCTGATTCGATCTTCTGTTTCTTTTTATCATGCATTTTACAAAGTCACCCCAAAAACTTTAATGTTAGAACCAAAAAAAAAAAATCTACACAACAACTGCTCATACAAGTAATATTGAATTGAATGTCTTACGTTGGAGAGAATGCCAGAAACTCATGTAACTTGGATGGTGGCTACCCAGTAAGGGAGGGAAAAAAGTCCTCACATTGTTGCCGCTCATCACATCGTGGGCTTCAGTTGCTTTGGCATGTGGATGCAATCACTTTGTCCCTGTTCAACTCCAGTAACCACTGAAAACACAGTGAAAAGATGTGACTCTCGCTCCTCTCTGACTAAAGACAGACTGAGGATGATTAGGTGCGTGGATCACATGACAAACTGGAGCGATTGGGCAGTGACCACTCACCCACCAAGTTGCATGATAGGCACAATAATGACAAGCAGAAGGTGGGTTAAGTAGGGTGCAATCAAAGCACTCTTATAGCTTTACTTTCTTTTACAACCTCTACAATGTTCAAGGCTGCCCAAAATCCTTTTACAGACCCACGTGCCATATGTCATTCAGGCCTACTCTAAATCAATGATCCTGTTATTTACTCACTTAGAGTTCACTCAAAATAATTTAATGGGGGGAGGGGGTGGACCCAAGATGGCAGGATAACAGCATCGACTTTCTAGAGTACTCCCACCAAGGCCAGCCAAACACCTGTAAAAAATATGACTCTAAACAAATTCTGGAGCTGCAGAACCCTAAGAATGACAGAGTGAAGCAAATTTTCAGCCCAAGATAGCCTGGAAGGTCACTGGGATGTGTCTATCTCACCACACTGGGAGCAAAGTGCAATCCAGTGTAGGCCAAGAGTGCACAGAGGGGACCTGAGCAGGCCTTGGGGAGACTGAATCTCTCACATCTGTGGAGCTTTCCAAACTTCATGACCGTAAAATGCTGAAAATAAACTGGAAAGTCAGTGGGAAAAGCCTGTGGGACCAATTTAAAAGAGTGGAATGATCAGGTCCCAGCCCCAGGGTAGCAGAGGGAGGAGGGGGTGGAGGAACTCTTGACAGCCACAGCAGCAGCAGGGTCAGCTGCAGCCACTTTTCTGGAACTCTAGGCCCAAAGATTGTGAGGGGGTCGAGGGACTGACAGTATACTTCCTACTCCCACTTGAAACAGAGATCCACTTTGACAAAGAGCTCAAAAGTCAAGTAAATGACTGGAGAAATAAGCAAAAACCAGAAAAAGAATCAGACATAGAATCTTACTTTGGGGACAAAGAAGACCAAAGCATGCAAACAGAAGAAAACAATGTCACAGCTCCTCCATCTAAAGCCTCTTAGAAAAATGTGAATTGGTCTCAGGCCATGGAAGAGCTCAAAAAAGGATTTTGAAAATCAAATAAGAGAAATAGAGAAAAAATTGGGAAGAGAAATGAGAGTGATGCAAGAAAATCATGAAAAGTGAATCAACTGCTTGCTAAAGGAGACTCAAAAAAATACTGAAGAAAATAACACTTTAAAAGATAGATTAACCCAAACAGCAAAAGCGATCCAAAAGGCCAATGAGGAGAAGAATGCCCTAAAAAGCAGAATTGGTCAGATGGGAAAGGAGATTCAAAAGCTCACTGAAGAAAATAATTCTTTAAATATTAGAATGGAGCAGATAGAAGCAAATGACTTAATGAAAAATCAAGAAATTTAAAACAAAACCAAAGGAATGAAAAAATAGAAGACAATATGAAATATCTCATTGGAAAAATAACTAACCTGGAAAATAGATCTAGGAGAGACAATTTAAAAATTATGGGACTACCTGAAAGTCATGATTTAAAATAAAGAGTGTAGACATCATCTTTCATGAAATTATCAAGGAAAACTGCTCTGATATTCTAGAAACAGAGGGTAAAATAAATATTGAAAAAATCCACCGATCACCTCCTGAAAGAGATCTGAAAAGAAATCTACAAATATTGTAGCCAAATTCCAGAGTTCCCAGGTCAAGGAGAAAATACTGCAAGCAGCCAGAAAGAAACAATTCAAATGTTATAGAAATACAATCAGGATAAAACAAGATCTAGCAGCTTCTACATTAAGGGATCAAAGGGCTTGGAATATGATATTCCAGAAGTCAAAGGAGCTAGGATTAAAACCAAGAATCACCTACCAGCAAAACTGAGTATAATACTTCAGGGAAAAAATGGTAATTCAATGAAATAGAGGACTTCCAAACATTCTTGATGAAAAAACCAGAGCTGATTAGAAAATTTGACTTTCAAACACAAGAATCAAGAGAAGCATGAAAAAGTAAACAGGAAAGAGAAATCATGAAGGACTTAGTAAAGTTGAACTGTTGACATTCCTACATGGAAAGATAATATTTGTAACTCTTGAAACTTTTCTCAATATTTGGGTAGTTGGAGGGTTTATATACATATATATAGACAGAGGACACAGGGTGAGTTGAATAGGAAGGGATGATGTCTAAAAAAAGTAAAATTAAGGTGTGAGAGAAGAATATTTTGGGAGGAGAAAGGGAGAAATGGAATGGGTCAAATTATCTCACATAAAAGAGGCAAGAAAAAGCTTTTTCAATGGAAAGGAAAAGGGGGGAAGTGAGAGGGAAAAAGTGAAGCTTACTCTCATCACATTTGGCATAAGGAGGGAATAACTTGCAACCTCAATTTGGTATGAAAATCTATCTTATACTACAGGAAAGTAAGGGAGAAGGGGATAAGTGGGGGGGGGATGATGGAAGGAAGGGCAAATGGGAGGGGGTAATTAGAAGTAAACACTTTTGGAAAGAGATAAAGTCAAAAGAGAGAATAGAATGAATGAGGGGGCAGGATCAGATAGAGGGAAATATAGTTAGACTTTCACAACATGATTTTATGCAAGTCTTTTGCATAATTGCACACATATAACCTATATTAAATTGCTTGCCTTCTCAATGGGGATGGGTGGGGAGGGAGGGAGGAAGAGAAGTTGGAACTCAAAGTTTTAAAAATGAATGTTAAAAATTGTGTTTACATGCAACCGGGCAATAAGAAATACAGGTAATGGGATATAGAAATCTATCTTGCCTTACAAGAAAATAGAGGAGATGGGGATAAGGGAAGGGAGGGGTGTAATAGAAAGGAGGGTAGATTGGGGGAAGAAGTAATCAGAATTCATGGTGTCTTGGGGTGGGGGGAGGGGAAAATGGGGAGAAAATTTGGAACTCAAAATCCTGTGGAAATGAATGTTGAAAAATAAAAATAAAATAATTAATCAAAAAAAAGAAAAGTAATAACTTAATGGTATTTATCTATGATAGCATCCTTTCCTTGCGTTTCAAAGGTGTTCTTACTCCTTGCCAAGACTAATCCTTCTATTTTGATCATGTCCTCTCCTACTTCCTCTAAAACCTTGCTTTAGCAATCATCCCCTCTCATGTATCTTTAATTTCTCCCTTTCCACTGACTCCTTTCCAACCTGACTATAAAGGTACTGAGGTCACTCTAGTCCTTATTTTTTTTTAAATCCTTCCTTGGACATGTTTACCTCCATCACTGCCTTTCTTATCACTTTCATGCTTAAATATCTTTAAAAAAAAAACTCACAGCCTCCAATTTCTTACCATCTGCCTTCATCCCTTGCCATCAGACTTTTCAAAGGTCATCAATGTCCTAATCATTAAACCAGTGGCTTGTTTTTTCAGTCTACCTTACCTTTGCCCTCTACGCAATATTTGATATTGTTGACCACTTCCTTCCTTTTGTATATACTCTCTTTTCTTGGCTTCAGAGACATTTCATTTATCTATTTGGTTCTCCAACTCTTTAACTGCTTTTTTTCTTTCTCCTTTACTGTTTTCTTCTTTCTGAGTCATTAATTTTGAGGTATTTCTGAGTCATTAATTCCCTTGGATATTTCCCAAGATTCTGTCCTTGATCCTCAAACCTTACACTCAAATCTTACCTTTTTTATTTTGAGCTCTAGGCTTACATTTTCAGTTGGCTACAAAAAGAGTCCTTAACCATTTTTTTGTGTAATAACAGTCTACTGAATTCTATCGACCCCTTCTTAGAATGTTTTTAAATACAAAAAAAAAATACATAGGATTGCAAAGAAAACCATTATATTAAAATAAATATATAATTTTTTTCACATCTAAGTTTATGGACTCCCTGAAATCTACCTATGAACCTATGCTATGGTCCATGGACTCCTTGGTCAACAGTCTATCTCCACATGGATGTGTTACCAACACTCCAAATTCAACAAGTTCAAAACCTAAACTTAGATTTCTTTTCCAATTTTGCTGTTTCTTTCAGTGGCACCACTATGCATTTACCCATGTCTGAAACTGTATTATTATTTTTGGCTTTTTCCTCTCTCATCTTTCACATCCAATCAGTTTTCAGGCTCTGAAAACTCCTTGAATTCAATTCAACAAATACTTGCCAAGGTTAATGTATAGAGCACCATGCAAGTTCTCCGAAGTTATCAGGGATCTCTTAATTGCCAGATCTAATGGCCTTTTCTCAATCTTCATCATTCTTTACTTCTCTGTAGTCTTTGACACTGTCAACTACTCTAAATGTTCTCACCTCCCTAATTTTTCATGATGCTGCTTGGACTTGATCCTCTTCTTACATATCTAATGTTCCTTCCCTGTTTCCTTTGCTGGATATTCCTCCAGGTCATGTTCACTAATTGAAGTTATTCCTCAAATCTCTGGAGTTCTGGTCTCTTCCTTCTCACATGGTGATCTCCAAGAATTCAATTATCATTTCTATTCAAATGATTCTTATATCTATTTACCCAAGTTTAACCTCTTCCTGACCTCTAGTGTCACATCACTATTGGACATCTCAAGCTGGATATCCTATAAACAATCACAAACTCAACGTGTCCCAAACTGAACTCGTTATCTTTCCCTACAGACCTTCCCCTCTTCCAAACTCCCATATCAAGGTCATAACCACACTTGTAGTCATCTAGACTTACAAACTCAGTGTCATTCTCAACTCTTTGCCCTCACTCAACCCCTAAATCCATTCTGTTGCCAAATCTTACTGTTTCTATCTTTCCAACACCTCTAGAATACATACCCTTCTTTCTACTCAGTCAGTTTCCACCAAGTTGCAGAGCTCCACCACCTCTTGCTTGAACAATTACAATTAACTTCTGCTTGATTTTCCTGCTTCACTTCTCTCCCCATTCCAGTCTATTCTCCACTAAAATACAAAAATGATCTGGATCATGCACCACCATCCACCACACCAGTCAATAAATTCCAGTGGTTCCCTGTTATTTCCAAAATCATCTATGAAATCTTCTTTGGGGATTTTAAAGGCATTTATACCCTGGCCACTTTCTAACTTTCCATAACTTTTCCACAGAATAACTACTAGCTACACTGAAAGACATGCCTCAAGTTCTTTAATATTATGTGGCTACTAATCTTCAAAATACAGTGTCAGCTTCTTTTGACACAGATTAAAACCCACTTATACCATCATTGTTGTTGTTCAATAGATTTTCAATCATGTTCCATTCTTCATGACCCATTGGGATTTTCTTGGCAAAGCTACTGAAATGGCTTGCCATTTTCTTCTTCTTCAGCTCATTTTACAGATGAGGAAACTGAGGCAAACAGGGTTAAGTGACTTGTCCAAGGTTGCATGGTTAGTTAATGTCAGAGGCTGGATTTGAATTCAGGAAGATGAGTCTTCTTGACTCCAGATCTTTAAGCACTATGGCACCCCCTAGCAGCTCTATGCTATTTTACATGGGGCTCTGTTGAGGGCATGTACGGTCAGTGACCACATGCTTGGTTGTGTAATTGAGTCTGGCTTCAAAGGTAGGGGATCTTGAAATGACTGCAGGACAGCCCAGGCAAATTTTTGTAGCAAAGCATTTTCTTTTAAGTGCTCTTGTTTCCTTTTTGCCCCTGTTCAGGTTCCACTTTCAAGAGACACACCTTGACCCCCAGGGGTCCAGTATCTTCTTATATTCCATTTGTTCATCTGACTGCTACCAAGATCTGACTATGGTAATGACTTCTCTCTCTCCAGGCTTACCCTGTGAGGGAATATGCCATGCTCCTGGCCTTCCGATAAATCAGTTAACAAGCAATTATTAATCAGGCACTGTACTTGGAGCTCTAACATTTAATTCAATAAATATTAACTGAATGCCCACTGTATGCACAAGGTCCTATCCACAGAGGCACAAAGGCATGACATACATCCTGTTTCTCTAGTACCTTACAATTCAGTGGGAGGAGAGCAGAGGTGGTTGACAAACACAAAAATCTCTCTGATACAAAGGAGGCTGAGATGAGAACAAAGGAGTATTCAGGACATTATGCTATGAAGAAAGTGAGGGTGAAGAGGCCTCTTCTACCCGGGGAGAGATGGCACGTGAGTTGGACCTTGAAAATACTGGATCTTTAGGCCCTTCTCTAGGATCTCAGAACAGTGGTAGAGAATTCAAAAGCCCTGGGCTTGGGTCCTCATGCACTGCAAGCTGTAGAACCACCCTGTTATCACTCGCTAGGGCTTCCAAGGTCCTTGCTATGTCGTTTTACCCTAGGGCTTTCTTATTGGAGCTCTCCGTTCTTTCCATCTCTGGCAAGACTCTGACACAGAGTCTCAATGGCTCTACGTGTTCTGGTCTTGTCAAGTCCAGAGGTTATTCTGCATAGGACTAGCTTTGTTTGCAACTCCCTTTCCAGTTGTCCTTGGGCTTCTGGATGTCTTTTCGACTTCTTGGAGTTTATCATTGAATTTCTTGATCACTATTGAGTAAATTGTGAGCACTAAATTGTGAGCACTTTAGGTTATTGTTGAAATAGGTATTTGGTCTACCACTATTCCAGCAACCATTTTGGCTAGATACCTGAATCTTGAACTATGATATGAGTCATTGAAATAAATGAAGCTCTACATGCTTTGCTTTGGGTCCAAACCCATGGTTTCTTCCTTTTTCTTTTCTATTTTTTTTTTTTTGGTTACAAAAATGGTCCAGAGTTTGAGGTGAGAGCTCCTCTAATCTTGAGTTCTTTGTGGTTTGATTTGTGGTATAGTAAAAGTCACTCAAAGAAAGGAAAGCTCTAATGTGACCAAAGTAACATAAGAAGGGAAATAGTAATCTAATTAATTTAAAATTTAAGAGTATCTGGGGTCTATGGAAAATGCTTCTGTCCTAACTGAACACTGTCCTATCCAGTTTATATGTCACATGAAAATGTAACTTAAGAGAAAGAAGGCCTGGTGTCAGATGAGCTCTGGTCACAGGAAGCAAGGAATTAGAAGGCCTTTCAATTCATCTAGACAAGAATATTTTCGTCAATTAGCATTTATCAATCACCTAATATGTGCCAGGCACTGTGTTAAACGTTGAAACATAAATATGATCAGACATACTGCCAAAAAAAAAATAGTCTCTGCTCTCAAGGAGCACATAATCTGATTGAGGGGTGGGGGAAGCCAACATACAAACAAGTATTTATAAACAAGACATACACAGAAAACTTCCGGGGTAGTCTGTAAGGCAGGCCTGCACAATCTGTGGCCTGCCAAAGGATTTCAGGTGGCCCACAAAAAATGTAGAGGAAATATAGAGGAAATCCTTTGGCAGGCCACAGATTGTACAGTCCTGCTAAGGGAAGGAACTAAAATTAAGGAGGAATGAGAAAGGCTTCTGGGAGAAGGCAGGATTTTAAGGGACTTAAGGAAAACCAGGAGGCAAAAATGAAAAGTGAGAGTTCTGAGCCAGGGAAAATGTTTGGAGTTAATATCTTGTAAAAGGAATAGAACGGAGGCCTGTGTCACTGGTTTCAGTGACGGAGGGAGGGAAGTAAAATGTAAGACGACTGGAAAGGTAGGAAGGGACCTGGTTACAATCCCTTTAAAATGCCAAAATGGAGGATTGGATCCTAAAGGTAATAGGGAGCCATTGGAGCTTATTGAATGGGTAGAAGGAGGGGCACTACATGTGACATGCACCAGAGGAAGACAACTTGGGGAGCTGAGCAGAGGATGGATTGGCATGGAGAGAGACTTGAAACAGGGAGGCTTTGCCTTCAAGGCAATTGCAACATTCCAGGGTAGTGGTGGTGTCAGAGGAGAAAAGGGAACATGTAGAAGAGATATTCAGCTTGTATGTTGAAGCCAGACTAGCATCGTAAATAATTCCCATCATTACCTTCTTCTGTAAGTGTTGACTTGACTTCAGTGTCTCCCTTACATCCCCACCCAAGTGCACACATGCGTGCACGCATGCACACGCACACACACACACACACACACACACACACTCACACACACACACATTGAGACATCTTGGTCATTCTACAAAGGGATTGTTGCTATAGAGAGATGCACTTATGCCCCAGATTCTAGGTGGGGCAGGAGGCTGAGCTGTACAGGTACACACTGGTTTAGTGGGACTTCTGTTTCTACACAAAAAAACCTGTTCTACAGGAGTTACAGAAGCAATCAACACTGGCCTGTTGCCAAAGTCAATCTCTTGTCTTTCTTGGGAGGAATAAAATCAAACCAAGATAATTTCTTGTTTTCCTTCCTCTTCTGCCCCTAATCTCCACCTGAATTTAAAGAGGTCAGGGGGCAACCTTAAGAACAAGAAGCAAATATTACTTGGACCATAGACAACATTTATTAGTCCTCTACAACTCAAACTGCAAGATAATAAAGTGAATGGAAATAGCCAAATCTAGATTCATTTATTCTTTTGTTTATTTTGCATAAGATGTTCCTCACTCTATATAAAGGACTGTGCTGGTAAAGCTATTTGTATTAATGGCTTAGGACATGAGATGCTAGATCCAAAGTCAGTTAATCATTTCAGGATCATAGAAATTTGAAAGCTGGAAAGTACCTTAGAGATCATCTAATCTCAGCATTTTACAAAAGAGGAAACTAAGATCCATAGGCAAAGGCGCTAGCTTACATTAGAGGTGAGATTAGGAACCAGACTTCTGATCTTTCACTATTTTGTACTATGTACAAGGCTTTGGTGTCAAAGAGGAAAAGAAAGAGGGGGAGGGAAAGCTAAACTAAAAGACAGTAAAAACAAAAGACATAGAACAAAACATTTTAATGGACACCCCGTCCCCTAGGAGTGATAAAAAAAATCAAAATGGAAGGTCAGAAATCCCAGCCTTTTTTTCTCCCCTTCAGAAAACATCTAATGAAATTTAGTTCATATGGCAAGAGGTGTTAAGTCCACAGTAGATCTCCTGATAATTACAACCCTATTTTCTACATCAAAATATTATAAGCCAGGCCTAACTCAGGCCAATCTGTGGAGAGTGAACTCAAACTCAAACTACAAAACATCCCCCCTTCCCCTCCAACCTGGGGTGGGAGGGAGTATGCTTCCCAACCCTGGTAGTCCCTTTATTTCTTCTGGGAGTTGTTTCTTTGCTTAGCTGAGCTGATTCCTTGCTGTTCTAGGTAAAAAAGGAGGCACCTAAGACCAGGAGACGATCAGGAGTTCCATCACCTTCAAGGAAACATGGATCTCTGTGTGGGGAGGAAACAAGGCAATCAAAGCTGCAGCTGCTCCCCTTAGACTTGCAGAATTTGTCCTTTTTGAAAGCCATTAGAGAAGGGAGTGAGCTGTCTGTACACACTAAAGCTCTTTTAGTCTCTCGTGGTTCTGGCTCGGTAAGTCTACAAGAAACAATCACAGGATACCTGTCAGCCTGCTGTTCTGAACATGGAGGAAAAGGTCACTTCACTATGCCTCTCCAGAAGCAATCCCACAAGCCTCCAAGGACATTGAAACCAGCATGGCCTTTAGCATTGCCCATGCTCTAGGGACTAGGCCTTCACTGGCCAGCCCTGCTCTTATATCTACACTTATACAAGTACACTTATCTCTTCCACATAATATTTTCCCCATCATGATTTTGATATATTTCCAGTTGGCATAAGAAATTAAATGAGAATTTGGAGGGGGAGAGGGCTTTGTGGAAACCTAAGATGATACATGAAGGCCAGCAGATGACACAGAAAAAGTTTAGAAACTCAGAAATGCATAAAAATATATGCATAGTATTATATAATAATATCAACCCAAATTTTACCTTAAGATACTACAAACACTACATAAAAGAAAAAGAAAAAATTCAGACTTCTTCTCTGGTATGAAAGAAGGGCCAAAAAGTATTACATGGATTTTCCAGATTTCAGAGATATAACACCCCTAAATGGCCAACATGTGGAATGGATAATTATGTATCTTCTTAACATCATCAAAATACTGCTCCACACACAACTCTTTTGTCTAATCTGTTCCTTTTGAATAAAATATATCCTTTAGGAGCTATGATCTAGTCAGGTCAGGAGCCCATCCCACTAAGTCTCTGCAATAACTGTACTGTCAAAAGTGGTTGGTGGTAAGTTATTGTCCTTCACTCTCAAAGAGAATGATTTGTAGTTTCATGTACAATCATCTGTTTCACTGTATTTGTTTATTTATTGTATTCATTTTTTTATTGTGTTTATTTATTTGTTGTATTTATAAAAATGTTTGTTATTCCATAAATTAAAAATAAAATTTAATAAATAAAAAAATATATTTTTTTAAAAGTGCATTTGTGATAGGACCAATAGCTAACAGAGTTTCCTCCACCCACCCCACATACACACACACCCTACCATGGGTTAGGCTAGAATTTCCCTAAAAAGTAACAAGCCTTGATCTGATTAACCTGGAGGTGGAACATGATTCAAGCTATGCATTCCCAGAAAGCTACTTCTTAGTGGCCTCTGGTTCATTTGACTACCTTCCTGATCATGTAGGGGAATAAAAAGACCCATCTGCATGGGGTTGGGTGCCCTTCTGACTCAGTAGATATCTAAAGACTTTATCACCCCACCCAATCAGATAAAAAAAGATAATTTCCATATGGAAATGAAGAGGGCAAAGTACTACTATGTCCTTATTGTATAGCTTCACTGAATTAGAGTTAAGAAAATCTTAGCTATGACTCATGAGTGCCTAATTTCATGCCAGCACTGAACCTAAACTAACAGAGTACTGGCACCCCTAAAAGCATCCTTATATCAGGCTCTCATTCACCCTGCATATTACTTGTATTGTGTCTATTTGCTCATGGCATTTGAGACCACTGGTTTTATTGTTATATCCTTCCTTGGACTTTTTTTTTTTTTACCATGTTAAGTTCTGCTTTCTCTAAAGAAATCCTATATTGTAGCTACTCTTTATGGCTGTAGAACTTGAAGATGTACATACACACACATATACATATATATATATATACATATACATATATATAATATATATAGGGAGAGAGAGAGAGAGAGGGAGAGAGAGAGAAAGAGAGAGAGATTATTTTTTTCTCTGCTCTCCTTCCTTTTCAGTAAATCTGAGTAAAAGATTTCAGGCAAAGAACTTCTACTTTATTAGATCCATTCCATTCTTCATGAGGAATCTGCCATTCCTATATTTTCAGTCATATTCCAGAAATCTAAACCTTGTTCTCATACACCTTCTTATTAACCAACAGTTCACTTCCCAAGTCTGTATTTCTTCTGAAGTCCTTGCTCTTGATAGCAGGAAGTGATGAAAATGCCAACCATGCCCCTCATGTTTTCAGTTTCTTGACCAAGAAACCTATTTCCTACTTATTTTCTGCTCAAGAAATTTTGACCCTTTTCTCCAAGAACTACTGGGAAAACTACTTAGTTTTTATTTCCTGATTTCATTATGCATATTCTTGCACTTCAAAGTAAAGTTCAATAATAATCACCATCAATTTTGACCTTCAACCATTCTTTCTACTTTCATATTCAGTCATTTTTCTATTTGCTTTCATAACACAAATTCTACCACCACCACTTAGGAAGAATTTACTGTGTAGATTATTGGTGCTGAGGGAGGTGGCAGGTTAAGAGAATATCTCAGAGTTATTGTTATGAAGGTGATTTAGAAATTTTAAGTTTTATTAATATAAGGTAGTATTAATATTACTGTAAGACTCAGTGTCTGCCCCTTAGAGTTCAGGGTTTAGTTGGAGGATGTGACACCTACACAAATAGTCATGATACTAATAATTTTCTTAATACTGTCAAGGGCAATACTACTTTCCCAGTCCCCAATACTTGCAACCTAGGATTCCTCACTATTTCTCACCATCCATACTGTCCAGTCTATTGCCAAGGACTGCTAATTTCACCTTTGCAATATTTCTGAAATATGCCCCCTTCTCTCCCCTGACATTACCCCTAGCCTGAGGCAGGCCCTTATCACTTCACATCTAGACTAGTGCAATAACCTACAGGTGGATCTTCCTGCCTCAAATCTCTCCTCACTCCTATCCTCTTCTATTCAGCTACCAAAGTGATGTCCTATAGATTGGATCATGTCATTCTCCTATTTAATAAACTCCAGGGGCTCCCTATTACCTCCCAAATCAAATACAAAATCCTCTGTTTGACTTTCAAAGCTTTTCATAACCTAACTCCTTCCTACTTTTCCAAACTTCTTTCCTGCCGTGTGCCTTTGGATCCAGTGACATTGGCCTCCTTGCTGTTCCCTGAACAAGACTTTTGTTTCTGGGGATTTTCTCTGGCTGTCCATGCCTGGAATGCTTTTCTTTCTCATCTCTGCCTTCTGACTGCCCTGAGTTCCTTCAAGTCCCTTATTTGTACATATTTGTTTGCTTGTTGTCTTCCTCATTAGATTGTGAGTTCCTTGAGGGCAGGGACTGTCTTTTCCCTATTTTTTTTCGATCCCCAGAGCTTATCATAGTGCCTGACACATACCAGGTACTTGATAAATACTTATTTGATTGAATGACTGACAGTTTCTGTGTGTTTTGATAGATAGACTCAAGTATTCTATAGTGTCCGTAGTTGTTCTAAATGGAATTTCTCTTTCTGTCTCTTTTACTGGATTTTGTTGGTAATAGAGAAAAATTTCTGCAGGCTTATTTTATAACATGCAACATTGCTGAACATGTTAATTATTTCGGTTAGTTTTTTAATTTACTATCTAAGGTTCTCTAAACAAACTGTTATATCATTTCCAAAAAGTGATCGTTTTGTTTTCTCTCTACCTGTGTTTATTCCTTCAATTTCTTTTTCTCCTTGTACTGAATTATATTGAATAGAAATAATAATAATGGATATCCTAACTTTACCCCTAATCTTATTATGAAGACTTCTAATATCCTCATTACAATGTTGACTTTACAAAGATAATATTTGTCTCTTGAAGAAAAGGTTCATTTATTCCTATACTTTCTATTACTTTTAACAGGAATGACTGATGTATCTTGTTAAAAACCTTTTCTACAACCATTCATGTAATTGTAAGATTTTTGTTATTAATATGATCTACTGTGTTTGTAGTTTTCTAATATTAAAGCAGCTTAAATTACTGGGGTAAATTCAGCCTGGTGATAGTGTATGATCTTTGTAATAAATTGCTGTAGTTTCTATGTTAGTATTTTATTTAAAATTTTTCACATTAGTATTCAATAGGTGAATTGGTCCATAATTTTCTTTCTGTTTTGACTCTCCCTGGTTTAAGTATCAACAACATATTTGTGTCATAAAAGAAATTTTGTAGAAACTCTTGTTTTCCTATTTTTCATATAATTTATGTATTATTAGAAGTAATTATTCTTTAAATGTTTGATCAAATTCACTTATATGTCCATTTGGTTCTGGAGATTGTTTCTTTGGGATTTAATTTATGACTTGGTCAATTTCTTTTTCTAAGTTAAGTTTATTTAAGTACTACACTTCTTATTCTATTAATCTAAGCAGTTTATATTCATATAAATGTGAATCTATTTCATTTAGATTATCAATTTTATTAGTATATAATTGGGCAAAGTAGTTCCTAATGATTTCTTTTATTTTTGCTTCATTTGTTTTGAACTTTTTCATTTTTGATATTTGCAATTTGGTTTTCTTCTTTTTAAAAAAAATAAGTTAAGTAATGATTTACTTATTTTATTTTTGTTGGGAGTTTTTAAAGGTCTATTGAATTTGTTAATTTAATGTTGGTTTGGTTTTGTTTTTCTTTCTTTCTTTCTTTCCTTTCAGTTTTGCCAATATGTCCTTTGACTTTCAGGTTTTCCATCATGGTTTTTATTTGGGGTTTTTTATTTATTGTTTTCTAGTGTGTTTTTTTTATTGTATGCCCAATTTATTTAGTATACTCTTTCTTTTACTGATCAAAACATTTAGATATATAAATTTTTTCCTAAATATTGCTTTGGCTACTCAAAAATTTTGATATGTTATCTTGTCATTATTTTTAATGAAATTGTTGATTATTTCTATGAATTGCTCTTGGACTCACCCATTCTTTTTTCTTTTTTAATTTAATATTTTATTTTTCTCCAATTACATGTAAAAACAATTTTAACATTCATTTAAAAAAATTTTTGAGTTCGGAGGAGCCAAGATGGAGTAGAAAGAAGCACACATGTTTAGCTCTTACCCCACAGCCCATAAAATACCTGTAAAGAAGAACTCTCAACAAACTCTAGAGCAGCAGAAGCCATAGAACAACAGAGTGGAAGAGATTTCTATCCCAGAAAGACCAGAAAAACCGGTGGGAAAGGTCTATCGCACACTAGAGTCCAGCCCTGCCTTGGTCACACAGCACCAAAAGGAGTAGATCCGAGGGACAGTAGCTTCAGGGACAGAATCTCCAGCACAGATCCCTCAACCCATAGGGGCCAAAGGTCAGTGAGAGGGTCTTTTCAGCTGATCGAGAGGGGAGTGGGAGCCCATAACTCAGGCCTCCTCAGGTGGCAGCAGTAGAGGCAGCAGCAGATAGGGCTCCCAAAGCAGGCAGTAGCCCACATCCATTGTTGAAAGTCTCATCAGAAAGCCCCTGAGGGAACTGAACCCTGCGTGGTGGTCCTGCCCCACACCTGAGCAGCTGATTTAATCTCACACTGAATAGCAGCCCTGCCCCCACTGAAAGCCCTTGAGTCTTGGGACCAGCTCATTTGAATTTCAGCCCCCTAGTGCTGGCTTGGCCGAACTGGAGGCTATGTTGTTATGGAGAGGAAAGTCAGAAGTCAAGTAAATAGCTGGGAAAATGCCCAAAAAGGGAAAAAAGATAAGAATATAGAAGGTTACTTTCTTGGGGAACAGGTGTCTCCCCCCATCCTTTCAGATGAGGAAGAACAGAGGAAGTCAAGCCCTCACTTTCAAATTCTTTGCCACCACTAAGAGAACTGCTATAAATATTTTTTGTGCTTATAAGTTCTTTTCTTTCCTTTTTTTAAAATGTCTTTGGGAAATAGACCTAGTATGACCCATAGATTCTTAAGGATTAAGCTATTTATTTTATATTTAATTTTTAATCTTTTCTTCAAAGGTCCTTTATTGAATGTAATCTTTATTTCATTATGCTTGGTGAAAATTTCTTGCTTTTCTGCAATTGTTTGTGAGGTTTTTATGCCCTATTACTTAGTCAATTTTTGCAAAGTTGCTGTACATACCTGAAAATATATATACTTCCTTTTATTCCCATTAAAGATTCTCCAGAAAGCTATTATATTTCATGTTTCTAAAATTCTATTCTGGTCTTCCATGTCATCCCCACACTCAATAATCTCCAGTAATTTCCTATTCCTCCATGATCAAATGTAAAATTCTTTCTTTGGTATTCAAAGCTCTTTATAATCTACTCCCCTGCCTCCCAACTTTCCAGTCCCCTGGCCTCCGTATTGTTTCATAAGCAAGACTATCTCTAGGCTCTAGGAATTTTATCTGTCTTTTGCTCATGTCTGGAATGGTATCCCTCTTCATTTCTACTTTCTGGATTCTCTGGCTTCTTTCAAGTCCCAGATAAGGAGTCCTAATAGTTTTTATTCCATAATTTTGCTTTTCTTGTTTTCTATATTGTTTATCTTTCTTGTGTTTGTGTTGCCCAGGGTTTCTGCTAAGCAAATAAGGTACTCAAGTCTTTGTGTGTGTGAGTGTATGTGTGTGTGTGTATGTGTGTGTGTGGTGTGTAAATTCTTCCAATGGCTTTATTTTTTTGCACTTATATCTTCTATCATTGATGATTAGGCTTAAGCTAGATTTAGATATCACTTTGAGTTGCATCTTGTACTCTTTTGCTCTTAAGAACACATTATTCCTTTCTTTTCTATTGTTTCTGGTACTGTAGGATATTATATATTACTCAAATTAATTTCCCTTTATATTTGTAGATTTTTTTTCTGATTCCTTGTAGAATTTGTTTTTTTTCATTGGAATTGTTCAATTTATCCTTTACATATCTTGGTAGGAAGGTTTCTTGAACTACTTCTTACTTTATGGTGTTCAGGTTCTTTGACTTACCATGTTCCTATGAGAGGACTATGATCTTTTAAAGTGTCACTATGCATGCATTCTGTCTTCATGATGTTTTGCTTGTATAGATATCTTATTTTCTTTAAATTTTTTGCTTTTTTGCTTCTCTTCCAGATTTTCCTTCATTTCTGTGGATTTGCATTTCTAATCTATTGTTGTTCCTTTCATTTCTTCAGTTAATTTTCCTCTTTGGATTCAAGTTTTTATATTTGGCCAATTATTTCTGTTGTGTAGTTCATAAATTCTATTTTACTGATTCTTATTTCTCCCTCAAACCATTTGTGAACATTCTGCTTTGTTTCATGTTCTCTTGAAAATTCATAGGGTCATCCACGAAGGACATCTATTCAGGTCATTCAATCATTTTTCTTCGCTTTACAATGTTTATTCAGAGATATTTGCATTTGTTTAAATTTCTTGGAGTTCCATCTTTCCTTCTTTTGTTAATATCTTTCTTGTTGGTTATTCTGTTTGTGCTCAAGGTTTTTGATTGAGTTTTCTTTCTTCTGAAAACTTTGGTTATTTTAGTCTTTTTTTCCCTTTATATTCCCCTGATGCTCACTTTCTGACTCCCTCTCCTTTGATGGTAGATTCCCTGAGGCCTGGACTTCAAAGGTTTCTCAGTCTCCTTCCATGTTGAGGAATTTACCTTTCACTGGTACCAGGTTCTACCCAAAGTAATTTCTGGAAGGATAGGCCTGATGGAACTTTCCACATTCACTGGCATCCTGTTCCTGTTCCTTCTGCTCCTTAGTTATCTGACTAAACATCGATGTAATGTCCTGTATGTGATGCTGCCCTGGTCAGACACAGTTTCCAATTTCTCAGCACAAAGAGGAATGAGAAAGTGTGTGCACAGAGTTGTATTTTTTTGCTTGTTGTAACAGAATCATGGGATGAGGTCAGGACCATAGGATGTGCTAGCAGAGACTACAGTAATAGCCAAGGAATTGTTTGGACTTTTTGGCTACAAAATAATCAGGTTCTCAATCCCTTAGAGTTTTTGGAGTCTTAGCCTGTAGAAATAGTTACAATTAATTAACTTCTTGTGTATAATTCTTATTTGAGAGAGGTTTTAAGAGTCAGGATCCAAAAAAAGAAAAAATCTAGTCCAACATCTTATGAATCATGTGATCTATAAAGTTATGAAAACTTTTATTGTCTATCAGTTGTAGCATCCAGGGATCCCTTCTTAGAGTTGCAAGGCTGGACTGAGGCATTTCCCACAGACCTGGGTATGAACTAGACTCTATTTCTGGAAGGACATATCTTCTGGACCCTTGCTAACAGACATGTGTGCCTCAGAAACTCGTGATAGCTCCCTTAGTCTAGGTCTCTTGAGTTGTGTTAAAGATAATTAGTTAGGAAGAAATTTCTTACTCTCTAGGCTATCCGAGCTACAGAAAAACTCAAATTCTTTCTCTTATTAGCATATCACTTCAGGAGTCTACCAGCTTTCCCTTGGACTTCTAGCAAGGGTAGAGAAGAGTATATTTCTTTGCATAGTCTCCTTCTCTGTCAGCAGCAATAGTGACCTACCACTCAAGCACAAAATACAAAGAAGGTGCTTCCTGGATGAGCCTGAGTCTTTGTCTACATCCTGTCTCAGTGCTTCTTCAGCATGTCAGAAATCAATAACTTGCAATCCTGAGTGGTGGTTGTTTTTAGCCTTGTTGACTATCTTGTGAATTTGAGTTCCTGAGTTCTTAAGTCAGCATTAGCAATCCCACAAGAAGTATTTCTTACAACTTCAACACTTCTCATAAAAGAAGATGATCTGACAGAATCTCCCTGAACCTAAGTGATCAAAGAGTCATTGTCATTGGTCAGCACATATGGACTTTGTGAGTACCTTCAGAAGTATGAGCCTAAGATAAAAGGAAGATGTTTATTCAGTAGTCCACTTTATATGACTTTAGGGAAGATTATAATTATGGTGGAGGGTTAATGATTTATATTTTCATTATAGCATAAAAATGGCAATGCCCCACCCATGGACAATCTCTGCCAGCATAGGCATGATACCCAACAGGCTCTGTAGTCTCTATTTTTCTTTCCTTTTTTTTTTCTCATGCCATCACATTGGAAGGTTTGGTTTACTACTATCCCACCCTATCCCTACCTTGACTCTCAAGTTGGGCTAACCATGGCCACATTCACTTGGTTATAACTCAAAACTCTCACCTTCAGGGTTCTAGGAGTAACCCTGGTTCATATATAGTATGTGTGGGTACAAGGGTGAGTATATGGTCCTATTTAAGTTATTAAGTCATTCTAGGTTGTTTTTCTTTATGTAATGGAGGTCTGGTGCATGTGCAGACCCTATCAATTTGCTCAACTGATACAGCCTCTTCACATGGAAGATACTGGGGAGATGGCTTCCTAGAGATTATGATGATACATAAGGGAAATGCTTTGAAGAGTCTATGGGGCATGCATTCTATAACCAGCTCCTACTGGCTAACCACGTGATGGAGGAGAGGCTCTCTAATTTGCTCCAGAAGCATTCCAAAACCCTGTCAACTTCAGCTGCATCAGCTTTGCTTCAGTCTCTTTCTCTTTGCTTCTCTTTCCTTCACCCAGTGATTCCTCTCTCACAGTGTTCAGTGAGAGACTATCATCTAAGGGCCTTTTACCTCCCTGAGGCCATTTGACTCAAGAAATGGGCTTCAGTCCTTGGCCTTTTCATTCATTGATCCTAGGTGCCAGGGAGTGGCATTTCTTACCATGAGAGAGAGGATCACAGAGCCTGAAGGTTTGGATTCTGGTTGAATTTCATAGTCAATACTGCACTAATACCCTGAGGAGAAAGGAGTGACTTTTGGGGGGGAGCTTCAGGACCCCACCCTAGTGGTACTTGAGATCTAGTTGTATCTGGACATTAACATTATGTAGGAATTGAGCTAAGTTTTAAGACTACTCCTCTAGAGACCAAGATGATGTAGGGGAAATATACCCCAAAAGTATTAAGGGGAAATCTTGTACATTTGTTCTTGCTATATCTCTGAAACAAATATATCTTTATAAAAAGCTACCAAGAGTTAAGTGGTTAAATGGAACAGGCCTCAAGAAATGGAAGGAAGACAGCCAGTTGGGGCTTGAGCTAATGGCAATAGAGTAAATATTTACAAACCCTTCAGGTTACCCTGGTACCATGACAGGAGATAAAACAAACTGGGCTCTGAGAAGAAGCAAGAGCATACATGTTACATTAACACATAACATATACATTTACATTTACTGTTGTCCTTCTATAAATTGTTACCTAGATTCTGTTTATTTTACTCTGCATCAATTCATCAATTCCAAAGATTCTCTTTCATTATTTATTACAATTCAGTAATATTACATTGTGTTAGGGTACCACACCCTTAGATCCTAGTTCTTCCTCCTTCCCTTTCAGGATACTTCGGGATCAGTATGCTTGCTTTGCTTGTGGCCTTCTCTCCCTGGTATTAACTTCTTTCTCAACCCTCTTCGACCCACTTTTTTTCCTACTAAATTTGATATATTTCTAAACACCAAATCGCATGTGATCAAACCTTCTTTTTTCCTTTTTAGTTAAGAGTGAGATTCATCTGATGCCCATTCTCCCCTTTTCCATGTTTGTGTACTCTTTTCACATATTCTAATTATGAGAATTTAGAAGTTCCCCTCTCTTCTTGCTCCTTTATATATTATTCATTTCTCTTACCCTCCCTTCTCTTCTACCATTCCAAACCCACAGAAGAAAACCAATCCACCCAAGGATCAATATTTTCCTTATTTAATTCCCTCAATATCCTTTGAAGAACTTAATGTTCTGGAGGGATATTTATTTTTTCTTCCCTTCTCCCAAAATTAGAATGTTAACTCTCTCATATGTTCCTGAAGAAATTTGAACAAAAGAGCCCATATTTACAAAAAAGCAGCTCTTTTTCACAACTCTTGTGGCAAAAAACAAAACAAAACAGAAACTGAAAACTAAGGGAGTGCTTATCTGTTACAGAAAAGCTAAATAAGTTATGGCATATGAACATAAAGGAATATTATTGCATCATAAAAATGATGGAATGGACATTTTCACAGGAAACTAGGAAGATCATAGATTCATGTCTCTATCCATTGGAAGAGCCCCTTCTCTATGAAAGTATACACAATGAAATCAACAGAACCAAGAGAACAATTTATATGTGACAATAGTATTACAAAGAAAAACAACCTTGAAAGTCTTTAGAACTGAGCAGTCACGGGTCAGGTCAGCCCTGGCATTTTCCTTCCTGTTAATGAATACTTGCCTAAGATAGAGACTCACTCATCAGTGTGCTGTAACTTCCCCAGTAACTTCCCCAGTTAGCTAGTTTTACTATGTCAAAATTCTCTGTGTGTGGTCTGATGACACTTTCCCTTTACTGATTGTTCCAGGTTGGTATAAGTCAATCCCTATGGGGACTAGTTTATAAGTTCCAGCACACAGTCAAAGATCTTACTTAGATATTTTACAATTGACCCCAGTTATGAATTTTTTCAAACCAGAGCAAATCCATCCCATTGACCATCCAATTCAAACTCCCATCAAACAAATTGATATCAGGAGTGGAGTTGATCCTACATACTGACTGAGATGGCATTTTAGAGAAAGGTACTGAAAAACAGAGATAGTCTCAGGAAGAATAGCCACTGCTAGCCTCTGTGGTTTTGGACACCTATTTTTGGTGGTATGGTATCTTTGGGGGTGCTATGAGTAGTTACATTCTTTTTGGGAAGCAGTTCTTAGATTTCTTCTGGAACCTAATAAAGATGAAGTACATGACCAGCCAATCCCATTTTTCTTCTACCCTTAGATTTCTGTCTTACAGTGGGTGTCATCCAACAAGTTCAATATGTGCTTGGAAGACATATTCATCATCAAATAGAAATGACATATCAATACTTTGCCAAGCTTGGACTAAGAAGGGTCAGGCAGCTACATGAAACCATGAAGACCTACTCCTAGAACCCCACACCAAAGGGGCACCTTGCCTCAGAGATGCCCCTGAAGAAGCAAAGATAAGGTTCACTTCTCAAATAAAAAACAGCACCTTCCACCCATATCTAATGGCCAAGTAACAAGGTATCATGGCAAAAGCTGCCCTTGAATATTTTTCCTCACCCGACCTCTTTTGCCAACTCTTGGGAGGTGGCAAGTGGTCCAGTCATTTGGTCAGGCAAATAACAGTAAGAGGACTGAAAATCAGTCCTTCCTAACATGAGGAGTTATATTTTGAAGGAATCTCTTCAAATACCTTATACACTGCACTCTGTACATGACTCATGTCTCTGCCCATTGGAAAGGCCCTTAGCCTACTGAGTCCCTGTGGAACAAAGAGGCACAACTTGTGAACATTGCATGATGGGTCCAAGCCTACCACTAGCTACCAAAATGAATGAACAGAAGATGACAGCATCCATTCTACCTAGGATAAGGCTGCTGAGACCA
This sequence comes from Potorous gilbertii, assembly GCA_028658325.1. Taxonomy (NCBI): domain Eukaryota; kingdom Metazoa; phylum Chordata; class Mammalia; order Diprotodontia; family Potoroidae; genus Potorous; species Potorous gilbertii. Next base: position 166,440,518 of record CM053770.1, read on the forward strand.
GGAGGGACTGGATTACCTCAGCAATGACATGCTGTCCTTGCTTCCACACCAGGGAAGAATCCCCCAAGCTCTAGGCAGACTGATTACACTTATATCTGACCTCTCTAGCAAAGCCTGAAATTCTCCTGAGTATTGTGGACTCATTTACTGGCTATGGAGTTCACCCTAATTCCAAGTCAACTGTACAGGCACTTAAATCCTGCAGCTACCTCCAAATAGGTCACCTTGTCCATATTTCTACTGACAACAAAACTACATTTACCATGAACTCTGACGCCAAGAGGACCAGGCCTCAGACACTTGACACTTACTCACTGTGTGACCCTGGGCAAGTCACTTAACCCCAATTGCCTCGCAAAAGAAAAGTGCCTGAAACAAGGACTCTGTGGGCCACCTCCTTGCCAGCTGACTGGATTGCCTCCCCCATGCCATCTTCTTCTCAAATGCCCTGTAAAGGACAATCTTCCCTAACTAGGCTCTTCAGGGACTCACTATCATCAGGATAAACTCAATTTCCAAAAGCCCATGTTGAGACTGACTCGTGAGAACTATATTTGCATCTAATTCATCACAGCCATCTGCAGATAGGCAGTTGCTTTTTCTGCCTTAACTTAAGTAAGGTCTGAGGATAGTTTGACACTCTGCGGCCACAAAGTGCAGACACTAATCTAAATGCCCTCTTTACCCACAGTCAGTTTTTGGTGGTTACTCTAAAATAAAGCTTCTTAAACTAGATCATGACCCTATATGGGAACACACACCAGAACGTGGGGGTGGTGAAAAATTTGACAATCCTTATGACCAAAAATTATTCAAAATCCAAGATGTAGTGAATCCAAGGTGTTTCTGGCAGTGCTTGTCTGTGTTACATCATACAACTTCACTGCAGCCTCGGTTCTGAACACACATGTGCACTTTGTGCTGTACTTACTGTCATGCCACATAACACCAAAGAATATTGCCAGGAACACCTCAGCTCAGATTCAAGATTGTTGTGTGTCATGAATTACAGTGTTTTTACTGTACGTAGAAAGTTTTCTGCTCTTACAGAAACATAATAATTCAGTTATGGAAAATAAAGACATTTAATATTTTTCCTCTATCATTCCTTAGCATGTA
>CM053770.1:166442136-166494679 GCA_028658325.1 Potorous gilbertii
CAGGATAGGATGGAGGGAAATATAGTTAGTCTTACACAACATGACTATTATGGAAGTCATTTGCAAAACTACACAGATATGGCCTATATTGAATTGCCTGCCTTCCCAAAGGGAATGGGTGGAGGGATGGGGAGAAGCTGGAACTCAAAGTTTTAGGAACATCTGTTGAATATTGTTCTTGCTACTAGGAAATAAGAAATACAAGTAATGGCAAATAGAAAGTTATCTGGCCCTACAGGACAAAAGAGAAGATGGGGTAAGGGAAGGGAGGGATGAAAGAAGAGAAGGCAGATTGGTGATAGGAGTAATTAAAATGCTCAGTGTATTGGGGAGGGGGGAGGGGACAAATGGGGAGAGAATTCTGGAACCCAAAATCTTGTGAAAATGAATGTAAAAAGTTAAATAAATAAATTTATAAAAAAAAAAAAATTTCTCTCCCAATGTCAACTTTAGGTCCTCTCCACTTATCTAAATTTGTCCCAATCATCTATACAATTTTTTTTTCCTTAATTAACCAACTAAGCATATAAGTGCCTTTTTAGGGAAAAATACTAGGGATACAAAGACAAAAACAAACAAACAGTCCTTGCTCTCAAAGAGCTTATATTCTCTCAGGGAAGATAATATGTGCTAATTAAGTGTGCACAGAATAAATACTTTTAAAAATAATAATTAAATATTAGGTAAGTGCTAAGGGAGAGTACCAACAATTGATTTAGGACCAGGAAAAGTGTAGAAAATGGTGCTTTTGTTTGTATCTTGAAGGAAGTTAATGGTTCTATGAGGTAGAAGTGAGGAGAAAGTACCTTCTAGGTATTGTGGATGGCCAGGGTAAATGGAAAGGAGAGATGAATGGTTATGTGTGAGAAACAGATAGAAGTATAGTCTGGCCAAACTTTAGTGCAGGGGTGGGAAACCTGCTCTAGTGTGTAAGAAAGGCAATAATGTATAATAAGACTGAAAAGACAGGTGAGAGTTAAGTTTTGTGGAACTTTAAAGGCCAAACAAAAGTATACATTTTATTATAGAGGCTAACCAGCAGCTATTCAAGTTTACTGAGTAGTAGAGTGGCAAAGCTGTGCTTGTGAAACATCATCATGGCAACTGTGGGGAATATGGGAGTAAGGAGGGACTTGAATTAGGCAGAACCAATTAAGTCATGGCAAAAGTCCATTCAAGAAGTAATGAGGGAATGAACTAAAGAGGTGGCTACATGAGAGAAAAAGGAAGGTTTGAGTATAAAAGGTGTTGTAGAGGTCAAAATGGAAAGATCCGGCAACTGATTAGACAAATGGAATGTGAGAGAATGAAGATCCAGCAATAATGCTAAAGTTACGAACCTAGACAACTAAGAAAAAAAAAGTATTTATATAGCATCTGCTCTGTGCCAGAACTTGTAAGTGCTTTACAAATACCTCATTTGATCCTCACAACAGCTCTGGGAGTCAAGTGATGTTAGTATCTCCATTTTACAGGTAAAGAAACTGAGGCAAATAGAGGTTAAATGATTTGCCAAGGGTTACATAAGAAGTAAGGTTTGAAGCTTGATTTGAACTCAAGTTGTCCTGGTTCCAAGCCCACAGAGTGCTCTATCTAATGTGCCATCTAGCTCAAATGAAGTAAGGAAGCTTATCTAACAGTTCTTTCTTGTACAGAAATTGGAAGTATTACATACCTGACCAACAAGTAAGAATGGGAAATATTCACTGTGTGAAAGTATCATGGAGTATAGAACCATGGATGCACTATAATCTTTTTATTTTCTACATATATTTGTTCAATATTTTTATGCTTCTTTTGAAATCCTGAACATGTCTTGTGTAAGTGTTTTTTACCTTAAATTGTAAGCGTAAATTATTATTATATTTTTCCTGGAACAAGTGCTGTACATTGCCAAGATATCTGCGGCATGTCATGAGTAAATTAGGCTTTCTCATTCCTCTAGACCAATTTGTTACCAGAAAGGTAGTCACGAAAAGAAGGTAAAGTCCAACTATGTATGTATGCATAATAAATGTATGTATATATATATATACATATGCACATGTCATAATGTGCATGCATAATGTTAGCGAGGCAAGGAAAAGATGAACAAATATATCTAGATGGGCAAATGGCTTAAATGGTTAATAAAGAAGCAAATAGCATGCTGAACTAGGGTTCACATTCAGTCTTTGACGTTTACTAACTGATCATGGACTTAACTTCTCTGAGCCTCAGTTTCCTTATCTGTATAATGGTCATAACAATATCTGGTTTACCTTCATAGAGTTGTTAGGAGGGCAAAATGAAATAATTTGTAGGAAGCACTTTGTGAAAGTTAAGGTGTTACAGATTGTTGGTCAGTCACGTCTGACTCTTTATGACCCCATGGACTATATTGTCCACAAGGTTTTCTTGAAAAAAGTACTGGAGTGGTTTGACATTTCCTTTTCCCAGAAGATTAAGGCAAACAGAGCGTAAAAGACTTGCCCAGGGTCTACTAGGTGTCTAAGGCTGGATTTGAACTCAGGTCTTCCTGACTCCAGGTCCAGAGTTCTATCCACTGATCCATCTAGCTGCCTGAAGGGCTACATAATGGTCCGTTACTATCATTGATGAAACATGGGCAAGAGGGAAGAAACTGTCCCTTTCTACCTCCCCATATCATTAATGGTGTGTTGCTAAGGCAAATTCGTAAATATATTATGTACTGAACAAGACTTGAAAAGAAGAGTACCTAAAATGGCATGTTTTCCACCATCTTTTTTGACAATGAAGAAATCTAGGTGTTGTCTCCCTAAGTTCTTTATCCTAAATAGTGATCTTAGCTTCCTAATATTATTTAACTCCACACCCCAGGGAGAAAAATAAAGCACTTCAAGGATTTTGGCTTCAGGGTCTTTATTTTCAAAATGAAACAAAAATGCAGCAGGATCAGATTTCTTTATGTTTCTGGGGGGCCTTTTGTAATGTACCCCGGGTGTCAGGCTATCAGTATCATTGCTTAAATTTCCTTCCAGTAACCCATGCTCCATATTAAAGGTAGGATCATAGATTTAAAGCTAGATAGGACCTCAGAGGTCATCTAGTCTAACCTTTCATTTTACAGTGATTTGCCCAAAGTCACTCGGGTCATATGATAGAGATGGCATTCCAGCTCTCTAGGGAATGCATTCTTCAGCTTTTTTGCATCATGGACTTCTTTGGCAGTCTGATAAAGCCTAGGGACTCCTCAGAATAATGTTTTTAAATGCATAAAATGAAATACACAGGATTATAAAGGAAGACGATTATATCAAAATACAATTATCAAATATATATTGTATGTGGGTGGGGGGTGGTGTGTGTGTGTGTGTGTTTGTGTGTGTGTGTGTGTGTGTGTAATGTATTTAAAGTTCATGTACTGCAGGTTAAATAAAAGTCCCAGTTCAAGATTTTAATAAACCTAGTAAGTATGTGGACCTGGCCCCTTCTTTCTCATTTATTCCTATAACCCACTTTAGGACCAAACAGGATCAGAGAGAAGAAGTGAAGTATTTAGCAGTCCATTTTTTCAGCTAGATTGACTAAAATGGTTTCCAGGATTGGAATCTATACAATTATCCATGACATTTATCTTGATGATCTAGAATAATGAGGAAATAACTGTGTTTCTTCTTTTAAATACCAGATTCTCTCTATATACTTTATTAAATTCAGACTGGTGGTAAGAATGCTGAGAGAGTGGTATGAAGCGTAAACTATCTTCTCCTCCATGACTAAGGGAACACTTAACTAATATCCTCATGGACTCAAAAGAAAAGAACAGAAACTGAGGCTGGTGTTACCACCTTGTTGAAAAGATTCAGAATTTCAACATCCAGATATCTTGAGTCCAGATTATTTCAGAAGGGGATCTGGCTCTGGTGGCCAGTGACCCAAGTGTTTCATTTTCTCCATCTAGAAAATGGAGATATGAATTTCACCCAGAAATTCTATAGATGGAGATAGGTCTGCAAAGTTCCTGAAACTCTTTTACCAAGAGGTGTAACCCAAATGAAAGGTATTATTAGTGGCTCATAGCTCTTTCTGATCCTATTGTGGCAATCTGACTGCCTTTTTACATACAGAGGGTGTTGGCATAGTCAGTTTGCTTAGTAGACAAACTTTGTTTCAGTTCAATGACTCTTGTCTAAACAGGATCTTCTCCCCCAGGCAACCACAAAGGGTGGTGGAGTCTCTCAGTGACTGCCCTGATTTGAGCTAAACCAATGGTGAGGTAGAATGCTCTATCTTCATAAGTGCCAGCACTTCATGCAAGGACTAGAAAACCAGACAGTCAGGTTGCTGCTCCAGTTCTCCATTCATTCCAAAGAACTTAGAAGTGAGAACAGTCTGTGGCCAGCAGCTGGTCAAGTCATTAGAGCTTGGGTAAACACAGAAGTCAACTCACAGAATGGCTGACCTGTTCTCAGAGGAGCAGATCGCTGAATTCAAAGAGGCTTTCAGCCTTTTTGATAAGGATTCTGATGGCAGCATCACTACTAAGGAACTGGGCACTGTCATGAGATCTCTAGGCCAGAACCCCACGGAAGCTGAGCTGAAGAACATGATTGGAGAGATTGATACTGATGGTAATGGTACCATTGATTTCCCTGAGTTCTTGAGCATGATGGCAAGGAGGATGAAGGACACTGACAGCGAGGAGGAGATCCGGGAGGCTTTCCGAGTGTTTGACAAGGATGGCAATGGCTTTGTCAGTGCAGCTGAGCTAAGGCATGTGATGACCAAGCTTGGGGAGAAGCTGACAGATGATGAAGTAGATGAGATGATCCGGGAAGCTGATGTTGATGGCGATGGCCAGGTGAACTATGAGGAATTTGTCCGCATGCTTATCACTAAGTAGGGAAGATGGGGAGGGCAGAACTCCAGTCCTGACTCAAATAGCTTTCTTTAGCTTCATATTGTTCTCTTCACTTTCTGATGGAGGGTGGGGGGAGGAGAGAGAATGTTTTTTCTTGCTGTTTCAAAAATTTTGTACATCCCAACAATTCCTCCTCCATCCCTCCGCACTGGATTCTCTCCTCATTAGCTGATGTTCTGGTACTACTTTTTTCCTCTACCAAATTGGCAGAATGTCATGGACTTTTTTTTCCATTGGGCTCTCTTGTCTGTTCAAAATAAAACAGAGACTCCCAACATGCAGCAATCAGCAAGAAGTCAACTATCCCTTTACGATGACTTAAATACACAGGAGTTGAAATGGAGATAATGTCATTCTTTGAAGACAAGATGCTGAGGTTCAAGAAGGTCCTTATAAACTCTGTGGCCCACTGAGTAAAGTTGAAAATCTATTCCATTTTGGATATGATCTTTGAAGGCTATACTAAATCATCATACAATTCTGTATAACAGATGACATCAGCCCATATCTGACTTCCTATATCCTTTCTACAATCTATGAGAACAGTATGCTCCTTTGCTTGAAGATCACCTGCAGCTATAAATGGGGGGGGGGGGTGGTAATTGATATTCAAGAGGTTGAGAGAAACATGGTTCCTGCTGGAAAAGAAGGCGAAGGTGGGAACTCTGGGTAATTGTGTGCAGGCCTCCTCTCCAACTGTAATTGCTTCTCCCACCTGTCTGCCTGGAAAAACATCATTGACTCACTGGTGGAGGAGAGGGGAGAATCCTGGCTATAGTTGTGATGATATGTCTGTATTGCTCTTGATGGAGGAGGGATGTTTAAATGAAAAGGATTTGGGGAAAGCTGAAGGAAATAAATGAGAAGATCATTTTCCTATTTGATTTTATTATTCCGGATTTCCTTAGAATGAGAGATACTAGGACCTTAAGGCTTTAGACCTCAGCTTTAGAGCCTCTCCCATTATTCATTCCTTTTATTGCTAAATATGAGAAGGGATGAAGTAAGTGTGTTTTGGGTCTGAGATGTTTTGTAAACCATAAAGTATTATATAAATGTAAGCTAATAATCATTCTCATCATCTTTGGAGGTAAGAAGACGAGCTTTATGTCCTGTCTCTTATATATACAGTGGTGTGAGCACAGGCAAACCACTCAGTGCCTCCAGACAACTCTGTAAGACCAGTGGAGGCAGTTTCCATACCAGTGGTTCCTTACGCAGATGAAATTGCAGATTCACTATCAGTTGTCCCCTAACTCTGCATTAAAAAACTACAGAGCAAATCGAATCTTAAACTATATTATTCCTGGAGCGCTGACCAGTAGGGTGTAATGGGGCCAAATCATTGAAAAGTTTTCTTTTACTACCCCACCCTCTCTTTGTAATATTATCTTAGAGATAAGATGAGAATGAATGGATTAGAGAGGAATGCAATGCATTTGTGGGTTTGGCAGTAAGCACTTGAGATCACTCCATTCACAGCTTCAGCAACTCATTAATATTTAATACTGTTCCAAGCTAAAAAGAAATCTTAAAGCTCACCTGGTCCAACACCACTTTTGGATGGAGAATCTGAGGCCCAGAGATGGAAATGAATGCCCCAGAGTCCCATCAGCAGGTAGTGGGAGAGTGGGAATTTGAACAAGAAAAAGAAAGTATATTACACCGGAATTAGTGAAGTATAATGGATATAGCAGAGGCCTGAAAGTCAAGCTATTTGCATTCCAGGCCTAGTTCTGGGTTAGTTTGAGAAAATTATTTAGCCTCTTTGGAGGTCAATTTCATCATCTGTAAAAATTAGTGGAGAAGAAAGAAGGAGGGGTGAGAGCAGCTCTTTATTTTCTAATTTATTTTCTAATAGTGTTTGGACCTAATGACAGGACAACAAAAAAAGAAGTGGGAGAGAGGGAAGCAGATTCCTCCTATGACACCCTCAGGAAATTTCTTATTCTCAATTTTTCAACAAATCTGAAAATGAAATGAAAATTAAATCAATTAGCCTTTTCCCTTTTTCCAGACAGTAGAACTTGGAAATACTCCTAATGAACAGTGTTGGAAGGAAAATTCTCATTTGGGTTTTCACCCTGATTAATGAGCCAAAACTCAGTACAAAGGGAATTAAAAGGATGTTATTATAACTATGTCAAGGTAGCAATATATCAAACTTATCACTGAATATCAGTGACAACTTCAAGGTGGGGCAGCTTTTGTGGGTCACTTTACAACATTCCAGATAGATCCACCTTGGCCCTTGAATCTCAGCTCCTACCCATTAGCAAGAAATGTGCCAATTCTCAGGTAGAGGAGCATGACAAAGAACTGGTGATACAAAAAGCCCTTAGAGTCTCCTTCCCCACCAGAGCCTCCTCCAACACTGGTTGATAAGCTGGGCTGGGAACAAAGCGTAACTGAGTCAATATAAACTGTAGCAACAGCATAGCAAACTATCTCCCTATTCCTCTTACACCACTCTCCCCCCCCCCACCTCCCCCCACTTCCCCTTGTAATAGTTTGAATTGTCAGGGAGTATTTTTTCATATTATAAATATGAGTGTCATAATATTATTCCATATGGGGATACATAGGGACTGTAAGATCACACCAATGACTTCAGAGATTTAGAAATGTGTTGCAGCCACACCTAGAGATCAGAAGATTAACCATCTTCACCAGGGAGGGTAATGGGTAACAAAAGCATTACTCAGTGTTTTGAGAGACATTTTCCAAATACTTTACACAGGAGAAAATGTAAGGGGGAAAACAGAGGAACTATACCTCGTGAAACACAGTATGGATTCTGAGTTTTCTCTCCACATGCTGTGGATCATAGCCAGGAACACATTCATTGGCCCCCAGAGGCAGGAGCAATAACCTTGAAAAGAGACATTTCATCCCTCTTTTTCCAGGTGCAGGCCCTAGAGAAGGTCTCATTAGCCCAAGGACTAACTAAATACCTCAGGTGAAAAGGAGGGATTTTTTTCTGTGTGTGTATGTTTAGTTTTTCATTGGACTCCCAAAGCATATAATAAGGAGCATGATAAAACCAAATAAAACAAAGCAAAAAACTCCGCACCCAGACCCAATCAGTCCCATCCATCTCTGCAGGGCAGGCAGCTTTCTAATTCCACAGAAATGATTCTGCTCATAGGACAGGGACCATGCCGTTGATTTTAGGAGCCCCAGCCTTCCTTTTTCCCTTTGGCCCTGTCAACTTTTGCAGCAAAAAAAATAGAATAGCTTATCCCCTAGACCTCTTTGCAGGTGGCACTGGATAAAGAAGTTAACATAATTTAGTGTCTCCATTCCTCAATTATGGATGAAGTAAACTGTCCCATGGTAAGGCTATGATATCAGTGGGGTATTTGGAGACATTCTCTGTTACTAAGTGGCCAAGACCACCTTCCTTCTACCTCCTCAGTTACTCGCAGACACAAAACAGGTTTGTAAAATTATCAAGTTTCTGCTATACTGTCCAGAAGTAACAGTGAACACTACTAAATCAGTAACATTTACGGCTTCGCCAATACTTGCAGAGTAACCTAGGACAATGTGTCTTTACTCCGTTGCAAGAGACAGTCTTCACTGAATTGTTAGAAGCATGAGATAAACCCTATAGTGTCTATATCCTCTATAAGAACTAGCTAAATCAGCATCAGATCAGCCAACAAAATACCAACCAATGAAAATCATTTTTTAGTGTTGTGATGCTGAATGACAGCTCAGTCAACCAGTGACATTTGTATGGTTCATGATTATTGAGACCCTCAAGATAATTTTATTTATTTATTGTTAGTAGCAAAATTGCAAACTTTCTGTAAGCAGTTATGCCCCAGGGATTCTCTTTCACCCGATCCAGCCCAGGTTTGGATCTAGGAGCAGGACCTGAGGCATCGGCAGCGGGTAAGTCAGTCTTCTATAGTGTTAAGTTAGGTCTGGAAAGGAGTAATATTTTGGGACTAAGGCCAAGTAAAATGGGAATAGTGCAATATTTTGTAAAAAAAAAAAAAAAAAAAAGAGTTACCAGAAGGAAGAGATCAATGCTAGAATTTCAGTAGAGTTGGCAGTGGACCAGAGACAAAAAGGTATGCTCATATAGGTATCAAAGAAGTCAGCCCCAAAAATCTTCAGGGAAGTAATGTGATTTGAATCAAAGTAAGGGCCTGAAAAACTGGCAACAGGCGGATCAAAGGGTTTTGTCTGTGCTTGTTCAAAGAGCATGACACGATTTGACGCTTTCAGTGAGCTGGTAACATTTTCATGTAAAAGTGTTTGCCAGGATTCATGTCTACCTAATGCCTCTAACGTAGGCCCCAGCTGGAGGAGGTCCCAGATCACTTTCATGCCCTCCTAGATGTAAGCTGCTGTGTTAAGGGCAAGTCATACCATAAAAAGTTATGGTATGTAAGGACATCTAAACACAATCTCCACATAAGATAATTTTCCTTTCTCCCCTGGCCCAGTTCAACTCTATACCGTCTTCTTCTCTTGACTCTCTCACTCCCTTATATTGCCAATTATGTCCTGACAAGCTTGAGACTTGGATCATTGCTCCTATCCACTGCCTTTACCCCTACCTGCATGCTGCTGGATGAAGGTAGAGAAAATCAGGCAACAGTCTTGACTACAAATTTATGTAATGTAGCTTCAATGGGGGGCCCCAGTGCTACTAGGCAATCCTTTTACAACTCTCTGATAAATTCACTTATCCCACTCAGTCACAGAGGTTCTTCTAAACCTTTTCATCCCTTTTCAACACTCTCTTGGCCTCCTTAACCCTCTTGCCTCATATTTTAAGAAAAAAATCAAGCTCCTCCAGAGTCAGTCCTTCCCTACCTCTGGAAAAGGCAGAGAAAAAGGGGTGAGTTCCCCATTCTCCAGAATCAGGAAAGGGAGCCACAAGCAGCTTGAGGTTCATGTGCCCTTCTCCCTCTTCCCTTCTCCTCTGCCATCGCAACTTTTCCCTCCTTCATCACTCTCTGCCACACTACTGCTCCTCTCCCATCTTTTACCTCTCTCCCCTTGCCTGACCAATCACTGAGGATCCTCCCTGTGCATAGGGGTGTGTGAGGGAGGGTAAAAAAGTCATCCCAACTGATTGCCCTGTTCAGAAAATGTGTGCAATGTGCAACACCTGGGGACCTCTCACCTCCAGGAAGTTGGAAGGGGAAAAATTGTGAGCACAACTATATAACACTCAGAAAACAAGCTATTTGTGGTTGGACACATGCTCTGTGTGGAAACACATCTCATCTCAGAACATTCAGAAGACAAGATACTTGTGACAGGAGATACTCTTTGAAGACATCCTTGTTACTACAGCCTTAGTCTCTGTGGAAACACATTTAGTCTTAAAATACTGAGAAGACAAAATGCTTGCAGGATGCTCCACAGTATTTGATAACTTGATATAATGATAATTTTATTTTAGTTACCTCAAGCTTTATCTTTATAAATCTTGCTAATTTTATCTGAGAAAACTCAAACCTCATGTGCTGTGAGAAATAAAAGTAAACTGAGGCACAAAAAAAAATTAAGGCCATTCACTGAGAACTCCCTCTTCTCCCTCCCTCCTCTCCCATATGCCTTCTGTCACTATCTCCTCTTTCTTCCCCATCTCACATGATGAGCTAGTCCTTTTCCTTGCTAAGATCAATCTTTCTCTATGGACAAGTAATTCCATTCCACCCTATCTCTTTCAGATAAAGGGTTACCTCCTATATCATTCCTACTCTCTTACTAATCCTCAGTCTCTCCATATCTACTGGTTGCTTCTCTATTCTTTACCAACATGTCCATATTGCCCCCATCCTCAAAAAAATCTTCACTTGATCTTTGCATCCTCATTAACTATCATTTCACATCTCTCTTGCCTTTTGCAGCTAAATTTCTTGAGAAATTCATCTATAAATAGGTGTCTCCACTTCCTCATTTTGGCTACATTTTGATTTCCAGCCTCATCACTCAACCAAAACTGTTGCCTTTGAAGTTATCAATGATCTCTTAGTTGCAGATTTAATGAGGTTTTCGCAGTCCTCACTCTTTTTCACCTCTCTACAGCTTTGGACATGGCCAATCACCCTCTTCTCTTTGATACTCTCTTCTCTCCAGGTTTTCAGGACACTATTCTCTTCTGGTTCTCCTCAGCCTCCTTTACTGGATCTTCATCCAGATCATGACTGCTGACTGTGGCTTATCCCACAGTGCTTCATACTCAGCCCCCTTTACTTCTCCCTCTATACTTTTTCACTTGGTGATCTCATCAGCTCCCGTGAATTCAGTTATCATCTGATGATTCTCAAATCTATGTAGCTGGCCCCTAAACTTACTCTCAACCTCTAGTCTTAACATTTCCAACTCCCTATAAGGAAACTTGAACTGGGTGTCCTACAGATATCTTAAACTCAGTATGTCTAAATCTGAACTAACTCATTATCTTTCACCTCAAACCTTCCCCCTTTCCAAACTTCTCTATTACTGTTGAAGATATCACCATCCTAGCAGTCCCCCAAACTCACAATCTAAGTGTCATCTTTGACTCCTCATTATCTCTCACTTCCCACCTCCACCCATCTGTTTCAAAGGCTTGATTTTACTTCTGTAACACCTATTGAATATACCCCTTCTCTGCTCTGATACTGCCACTATTCTGGTGCAGGCCTTCATATCCTCATGCCTGGACTATTGCAATAGTCTACTTGCTAGTCTGCTTGCCAAAACTCTTTCCCTGCTCCATTCTACCCTCTATTCAGCTTCCGAAGTGATGTTTCTAAAGCACAGATCCAACCATGTCACAACCTACCCAATAAACTCCAGCAGCTCCCTACCCCTTCCAGAATCACACAAATAATCCTGTTCAGCATTTTTATTAACCCATCCCATATTCCTCCATCTTTTAAGTCTTCTTACACTCCAGCCCACCCATGTACTTTCTGAGTCAGTGACACTCTTTACTCTTCCTAAAATAAGACTTTCCCACTCCTGATTTATAGGCACTTTTACTGGCTATCCCCCATACCCGGAATGCTCTGCCTCCTGGTCTCCCTTGTTTCTTTAAATTGCAGCCAAAATCATACTTTCCACAAGCAGCCTTTCCCAATCCCTCTTAATTGAATTCAAATCTGGTCTCAGATACTTACTAGCTGTGTGACCCTGGGGAAGTCACTTAACCCCTGTTATCTCCGAAGAAAGAAAAAGGGAAAAAAACTCAAATAGAAACTTGCTACTGAATATTGACTCAAAAAACCATAAATTAACATAATTTATATTGTATTTTTATTTATTTTGTTAAACATTTCCCAATTACCTTTTAATCTAGTTCAAACCATATTCTGTACTTTTCAGGACACTTTGAATTTGACACCTCGGCTAAACCTACCAACCATATTTTCATCAAAGAGGTACATATTGCAGATGTTCTTGGGTCTGCCTTTGCTTGAAGCACCAAAGCCTTTCCTGAGCCTCTACATATCTCCTAATCAAAACTTTCTTGCCCTACTTCTCATTTGCCTCAAGACTTTATATAATGTGACAAATAGGTTATACTTTATGTATTGTCCATCCTTGCTGGCTTACTAGAAACCATCAGCTGGGGGAGTCAGGAGAACAATAGCCTAACTCAATACTTCTTTTCACAGTGGAAGAGACACAAGGGCAGGGATGTGCTAGAGTTAGCCTGAACTGGCTTGGTAGAATCAATTGCTAAAGTTTCAACATGAATATTTTATACCTCAAAAATAAACAGTTTGTTATATACTTACCAACACATGTCTTCTAAGAGTAGGCATGTTACTCAACTCTCTGTTGAACACTTTCCTTTTAAGACCCAATTCAAATGCTATGTCCTTCATGAAGCTGACTGAGATCCTCATCAGCTGAAAGTGATCCCTCCCTCTACGAAATTTTCAGAGCATTTTGCCTGCAGTGACCCCTTCCCCAAACATTTACATAGTACTTGTTATGCCCAGGAGGAGCCTGGCAAGGCTCTCCAGGATCCCTCTTGTATTTACCTAATATTAATCTCTTAATGATATGTGGGAACTCTGGGTATTCCCTTTAACATCATATTAAGGACTGATATGTGATTAGTTTATACACCTGCACTTGGCCTTTAAAAAGGAAAGAAGATATCAATCAATTAACAAGCCAATATTGGTTATCTATTATGTGCTAGTCATTGTGTTAGGTACCATGAATACAAATACAAGTGAATTCAGAAAAGTGAATCAATGTCTGTCCTCAAGGAGCTAATGTTCTACTGATGGATTACATAGAAAAGTAAATATAGGCTAAAAAATATATAAATGAATACAAATAACTTGGGGTTGATAAATAACAATTAATGGAATCAGGAAATATTTCTTGAAGGGGGTAGCATTTGAACTGAGCCTTGAAAGGACCCTGGGGTTCCAAGAATGAGGATGAATGATATTAATCAACTAACAATGATGGACTTGGAGCTGGAATGTTAAATAAGGATATGAAATGTCAAATCAAGAAGTTTAGATTTTCTTCTTTAGAACAGGAAATGGGGAGCTATTTCTATGGGAGCAACATGGCCAGACCAATGTCTTAGGAATGTCATTTTGGCAGTCACCTAGAGGATAGACTGGAGAAGAAAGAGACAATTAAGCAAGCTATTACAAAGATCTTATTGAGAGGGTGAGGAGAGCCTGAACTAAGAAGGGGGCAAATTCAAAAGATATTAAGAAGTTTAAAAATGACAAAATTTGCCAATTGATTGGATACAAGGGGTGAATGAGAGTTAAGTTTCAAGGACAATTCCTAGGTTCCTCACCTGGGTGACTAGGAAAATGGTTGCCCCCTTGATAAAGAGGGATATTAGAAGGAGGGGTGGGTTTAAGGTAGAAGATAATGAGTTTGATTTTGGACATGTTGAGTTTGGGGTGTCATTGTGGATAACGAGGGAAAATGTCTGGCAAGTAGTTGTAAATATAGCACTAGGAGAAAAACCAGTACTATTTATGTTTTATTCTATTTGTGATTCAGGAATCATCAACATGGAAATGATATATGAACCCATGAAAACTGATTAGATCATCAAGAAGAAAAAGTATAAAGAGCAAAGAAAAGAGAAAAAAAGAAAGAAGATGAGGGCCCAAAATGGAGTCTTGGAGTGTGAATAGGGGAGAGGACATGGATAGACCACATCTTTGAGAGACAACATAGAGACTTGTACTTATTCCCCTGGAATAGACAGAACCCTGTGTACCAGGGAAACCACATAGCTCCTAGGCGATAAGGACCTACACAGACCTGGAAATAGCAGTAGACAGAGGAAGGAATCAAGTGGAGGAACTTCATCTTCTCTGGAACTGTGAGTCATGTAGCCTGAGCAGGTCTGGGAATAGTGGGTAAGTTCTCTCCTATCACAGTCTTGGGACTCAACCCCAAAATGGTATTTATAGTGCTGTTGAAGTTTATATCTCCCTGTGGGAGGTGAGCCTCTCTAGAGGAGTGGATTCCTTGACTACACAGAAATCCCAAATACTTTCCTCTTACATAGTGGGGAGGCCTTCAAACCCAGGACAGTGAGGGAGAGAGTCATCTAGACTACCAGGGAAATAAGGTTTATCTAAAAGGGAAGGAAATTACTTTGAATGTTTATGGGCTCAGGTATAAGTTCTTTGGTTTTGTTTTATTTTTTCTACCAGGTTAAATAAAGTGTCCTAAAGTTGATGTTTTGTTAGAATGAATGCTAAAGACACTTGCCCTTTGTAAAGACCTTTTTGTATATTATGCATAAGATCTTCTTGTAAAGAAATATCTACATTCTAATATTCTCTTGGGAAATCTTGTGTGGGATAAAAGCCAAAAAGAATAAGATTATTTCATGAAAGACCCACCAAGATTGAATCCAGTTCATATAAACCAAGAACCTTGAGCTCTAAGTCACAAGTTACAATTATTTGTGTATACATCATGTTGCCTCCCAACACTGGAAGTTACTTGAAGATAGAGACCTCACCATTTTTCATCTTTCAGCACGTAACATGGTATTTTGCACATAGTAGCTCTTTTATAAATATTACCCATGGTGTAGGAGGGAGCTCTCTCTCAGGAGGAGCTATGGATATGGGTTTAATCCTAGGAGAGCTTGACTTCAGAAAGAGACATTTAGGTTTATTTGTGTTTTGGTTTTTTTCCCTTGAATTCTCTAACTAATTTTCTTTCTACCCCAAATTCCAGAGAAAATCTATATAGCAAAGCTCATGTCTGGGGTTATTCCCAAAAGTGGATTGACAGGTTCCCTTCTAGAAAATATGCTTAATAGGGGGGGCAGAGTCAAGATGGCATAGTAGACACACCTACTCCAGCTCTCCCCACATAGCACATAAAATACCTGTAAAAGATGACCCTAAACAACTTCTAGAGCAGCAGAAACCACAAAATGACAGAGTGAAAGAGATTTCGAGCTCAAGACGTCCTGGAAAGGTCTATTGCTCTAGACACAAAGTGGAGCACAACCCACTAAGTGAAGCCCAGCATTGGTCAAGCAGCACAGCAGGAACAGCACTGGAGCAGGCCTCAGGGTACAGAATCCCCAGCAACAGCTGCAGTTCCCAGATTACTCAACCTGCAAACTGCAAAGGCAGCTTCAAAGATCAGTGAAAAAGTGCTTTCACCTGAGTGAGAAGGGAATGCAGTCTGGCCCAGCAGCCCCAGGACAGCAGCAGTTGCTGCAGCACAGCATCCATTTTAGAAGCCCTCAGCCTAAAGATTGTGGGAGAATTGCACAGCTGATCTGCATCTCAGCCCTGAGTGCCAGGGCTGAGGTGAGGAGGAACACTGGCTGGTGGAGCTGATGGAGAGGCAACTCTACTCACAGAACCCAGCCAGAAAAGCCTATGGTTGTTCCCAGACCAGAATGCAGGCCAGGAGAGGAATAAACTCCTCTCCCTTGACTGTGCCACCTTGGAGGAACTGAGAATTTACAGGTCCCGAGAGTATACCCTCCTCTTGACAAAGGACTCAAAAGTCAAGTAACTGACTGGAAAAATGCCCAAAAAAGGGGAAAAAAATAAGACTATAGAAGGTTACTTTTTTGGTGAACAGATATTTTCATCCATCCTTTTGGATGTCTGCATCCAAAGCCTCCAAAATAAATATGCAATGATCTCACACCATGGAAGAGCTCAAAAAGGATGTTGAAAATCAAGGAAGAGAAGTAGAGGAAAAATTTGGGAAGAGAAATGACAGAGATTAAAGAAAGTCATGAAAATCCAGTCAACAACTTGCTAAAGGAGACCCAAAAAAATGCCAAAGAAAATAACACCTTTAAAAATGGACTAACCCAATAGGCAAAAGAGGTCCAAAAAGTCAATGAGGAGAAGAATGCTTTAAAAAGCAGAATTAGTCAAATGGAAAAAGAGGTTCAAAAGCTTGCTGAAGAAAATAGTTCTTTAAAAATTAGAATAAAGCAGATTGAAGCTAATGACTTTATGAGAAACCAGGAAATTACAAAACAAAACCAAAAGAATGAAAACATAGAAGACAATGTGAAATATCTCATTGGAAAAACAACTTACCCAGAAAATAGATGCAGGAAAGACAATTTAAAAATTATGGGGCTATCTGAATGAAAGCTATGATCAAAAAAAAAAAAAAGCCTAGACATCAACTTCATGAAATTATCAAGGAAAACTGCCCTGATATTCTAGAACCAGAGGGTGGAAAGAATCCACCAATCATCTCCTGAAAGAAATCCAAAAAGAGAAACTACTAGGAATATTGTAGCCAAATTCCAGAGTTCCAAGTGTAAGGAGGAAATATTGCAAGCATCCAGAAAGAAACAGTTTGAGTATTGTGAAAATCCAATCAGGATAACACAAGATCTAGCAGCTTCGACATTAAGGGATCAAAGGCCTTGGAATATGATATTCTAGAAATCAAAGGAACTAGGACTAAAACCAAGAATCACCTACCCAGCAAAACTGAATATAATACTTCAAGGAAAGAATGGTCATTCAATGAAATAGAGGAATTTCAAGCATTTTTGATGAAAAGACCAGAGCAGAATAGAAAATTTGACTTTCAAACACAAGAATCAAGAGACATATGAAAAGGTAAACAGGAGATATCATAAGGGACTTACTAAAGTTGAACTGTTTACATTCCTACATGGAAGGATAATATTTGTAACTCAACACTTTTCGCAGTATTTGAATAGCTGGAGGGATTATACACATATAGACAGAGAACACAGAGTGAGTTGAATAGGAAGGGTGATATCTCAAATATAAAATTAAGGTGTGAGAGAGGAATATATTGGGAGGAGAAAGGGAGAAATGGAATAGGGCAAATTATCTTTCATAAAAGAGGCAAGAAAAAGCTTTTTCAATGGAGGGGTAAAGAGGGGAGGTTAGAGGGAAAAAATGAAGCTTACTCTCATCACATTCGGCTCAAGAAGGAAATAACATGCACACTCAATATAGTATGAAAATCTATCTTACACTACAGGTAAGTAGAGGAGAAGTAGGATGTGGAGGATGATAGAAGGGAGGGCAAATGGGAGGAGGGATAGAAGGAAACACTTCTTGGGAGGGACAAGGTCAAAAGAGAGACTAGAATAAATGGGGTGCAGGATAGGATGGAGAGAAATATAGTTAGTCTATCACAACATGATTATTATGAAAGTCTTTTGCATAACTCTACATGTATAGTCTATATTGAATGGCTTACCTTGTCAGTAGGGGTGGGTGGGAAGGGAAGAAGGGGTAGACGTTGGAACTCAAAGTTTTAGGAACGAATGTTAAAAATTGTTTTCACATGCAACTCGGAAATAAGATATACAGGCATAGAAATCTATCTTGCCCTACAAAAAAGAGAGAAGATGGGGATAAAGGAAGGGAGGGATGTGACAGAAGGGAAGGCAGATTGGGAGAAGGGGTAATCAGAATGCATGGCTTCTTGGGGTGGGGGGAGGGGAAAGATGGGGAGAAATTTTGTAACTCAAAATCTTGTGGAAATGAATGTTGAAAACTAAAAATAAATAGATAAATGAATGAATGAGTAAAGGAACAAATTAATTAATGGGGGAAGAAAGAAAATATGCTTAATATACAAAATAGATATCCAGTATAGGCAGGGGTGTTGTGAGACTCCAATGAGATAATGGACTAAACCACTTGGCAAACCTTAAAATGTTACATAAATGCCACCTGTTGTTGTTATCCTACCTTTACCAGACCTACAACATGGTGATGATTTCATTCCTTGAATGTTCTACTGCATTCCCCTATGCACAAGTAATATTTATGGGGTATACTGGTGAATATTTAACAACTGGGCTCTCTTGGGGGGCAAAATGTATGCACACATACTTTTAAGTTTATTCTGCATTACCAACGTTTTCTTAAGTCTAGACAATCAAAAAATAAAGCCCTAATTTGCCATGACTGCTGATTTCTAAGCTCATAGGCGCACTTGAAAATATAACAACCAGCTCTCAGAGTTGTTAGAGCAAACTTCAACACATCCCTGGATATAGGGCAGCTCCTCATTCCTATACCACAGAAAAAAATGCTTGAAGCACAAGACTCATAAGTATGTATTAACAAATACTTAAAATGTGAAACAGTAGCCCATCCCACCCATTATAGTCTCCCAGAAGGTAAAGACAGCTTTATAGTATTTCTCAACAGATATTCCACACTCACTTTCAATCTGAGCTATCCCAGCAATTCACAAGCACCAATTTCCTGGCAAGCCAGGGCATGACATAAGTCTTTCAGTTGCAAAATCCTCTTAGTCTCTGGGCCTTTGCCTCCTGCTGAACAACCAAGGCCCAACTAAGGAATTATTGACCTGACAAGGTAGCTCACAAGACTGGAACTGAACATTTCTCACAGTCACTCTTTGTGAGCTGGGCCCAGGGGAAGAAACACAAAAGAGACAGCCAAGGACTTAAGGTCTAGAGAGACAAGCATACTCATTTTCACTGCTTTAATGCTTTTTGTTTGTTATTTTAGAAAGGGAGGGGTGAATTGGAAGGGGCAGAAGGATGAAGGAGTGGGGGATAAATCCCCTTGTAACAGGAGACTTGTAAAGGTCACTGGTCCCAACCCTTACGAACAAAGTGCCACTGATGCAATTCTCCATGTTGTTATGTGTTTATCTTTCGTTCTCAAAGAGGACCATGACATCAAGAAAATGATGATATAACTTTCAGTTGACTTTGATTTAAGTGAGAGAGGGCTGTGCAAGGTCACCAACCTCACTTTCTCCTCCAGAGCCATCTGGGTCCAGTGGCCAGATATTCATCAGGAAGGTACCTAACCCTGGAGACAAACAATACAAAATAGAAACAAACATCGCCCAGGTCAATCTCTCAGAGCCAGGGTAAAGGAAGGAAGTCCTTCCCCTCTCACTGGTTCAATCCATGCTGGAGGTAAACAGGCATCTTGACCTTCTGGATAAAGCAGGAAAGATCAGCCAAAAAAAGAGAGAGTAACCATCTTAGGCTCAGCAATTTTAGGGATATAGACAGTCAAAGAGAGAGACCACAGTCACATGGTGGGGAACACAGGGGCCTCCATGTTAGGCCCCTTAGAGCACCCAGTCAAGCCAACATCACACTTGTATTTGCATCCCTGGCATTTAGCATAGTGCCTGGCAAATTGTAAATGCTTCATACATGCCTTTTTCTTCCTTGCTTCCTTCTTCCTTCCCTCCTTCCCCTGGGGATTTTTTGAAGCAGTCATGAAAAAGGCAAGAAGCAGTTAGATTGGTGGGGCCTTTTCTCAAATTAGACATATTCTTCTTACTCTTACTTACTTTTCCTAAAGTAAGTACTTACTTCCTTAAGTACTTACTTATTTTTCATAAAGAAAAGGAAAAAGTCTAGAGTTTATGTCATTTTTAATGCATCACAAATTAATTGCAAAGGAACATTCTCTGGGATAAGAGGGTGCAGTGATGTCTCCTGTCCCTTTAAAATTTCTCTCTCTCTCTCTCTCTCTCTCTCTCTCTCTCTCTCTCTCTCTCTCTCTCTCTCTCTCTCTCTCCATTCTCCCCCTGTCCCCAATACATTTAATAACCAAGCAGTCTTAGAATTCATGGCTCTCAATTTTTCATTATGAGTTTAAATAACATAGTCATGAAAGCAAATAGAGAAGTTGAAACTGCCCAGTGAAGTCCTTTGCTTGGCAGAAAAGGAGGAACAAAGGGAGAAGTGAGAAGTGAAGGGATTGACTAGCAAAGAGGATAAGAAACAATTTACTGGTCTGATGTTTCTCACCAGCCACGAAACCTAATGTCTCACTCCTCTTGACTAAGGCCTAATTGGGAACCCAGGCTCAGCAACTTTCCAGTGATGTGTTAAGTTTGTAATACCTGACTTTCCCCCCAAAAAAGTACACAGACAGACTTTAAGTTTAATCTGCATTATTTTTTTAAAAATATACTTTATTTAACATTCATTTTTTAAAATTTTAAGTTCCAAATCTCTCCCTCCCTCCAGCCCTTCCCCCACCCATTGAGAAGGCAAGCAATATTATGTCAATTAAACATATAAAGTCATGTAAAACACATTTACCTTTGCATCATTAACATTTTCTCTGTCACTTTCTTAAGTCTCTAGGCAATCAACAAAATAACTCAAGTCTTGATTCGTAGCATTTGATGATTTCTGAGTTTTAGATTCTCACAATGAAAATTTGATGATCGAGATCTAGCTTAAGCTGAATCTGGCATCATCCTGCCTCTCCCAGCCTCTTCTCATAGACATCACTCTGCTCTCTGCTCAAAAGATCAGGAAAGAAATCTCAAGGTTTTCTGGTCCCTCTGTCAGCCCTGAATGATATAGCCACTGTGGCAACCCTCTTGGTTATACCTCATAACTCCTTTTGGGGGTCAAATATAAGCTCTTACGAGAACATTGGGAATTTTGGGTAGTTCAACCAGCTTGAATGCAGATACATCATTTCTACAGCCATAATTGTGTGAGTAGGGCTTACATTCATAATGTTTGTTACACTGAACAAAACTGAATTGGAGAATGAACATAAGGAGCCCAGAACTTCATACTGTCTTGCTCATGTGCAGCCCCATGACACAGTCTAGGCTTCAGTTTCTTTTCCTTTGTAACTGTAAACTAGATTTTTTTTTTAAATCTCATTTTCCTCCCCTTCCCCCTCCCCCCCACAAAATGGCATTTAGCTCCACTTTGAAAGAACATTCCACTCAGCTTTGGAGGAAAGAATGTATAAACATCACTTCCATGCCTTCGTGCTTTCATCAGATTTCCCCATAAATCAAAGCTCTGGACTGCAAGACCTCACAGATCTATATAAAGAATAATTCCTGACTCCTGTGTCTCTACTTTTTAAATAAAACCTAGCCCAGCCCTACTGACTCCTACTTATCCTCAGACTTGTAGCTAAAAATGACCCCATTGTTTCTACTGGAAACTTAACAAATAAAAGCCTCCTTACTCAAGAGGAGAGAAAGGGGCACTGAGCAGTTTGAGGCAGTGTTTCTCAACCTACAAGACAGTGAGGGAAAAGACCTCAGGAATACAAAGAGGTCAAGTCCTCCGTTCAACTCATATTTCTGCTTGGCTTCTGGAGTGGTTGTTACCATAGCAATCAGGCTCTGAGACAACTCCTTCAACTCAGCCACAACACAGGTCTGAAATAAGGAGTCACTGAATATGAAAATCAAGTGAACACTATTTGTTATTATGTGTGAACCACTGTGCTGGGGGGAGCAGAGGTGGGCAGGAGAGGTACAAAGCCTCTTATACAGATCTAGTCCTTCAAATTCCTCAAAGAATTTAAAATTTAGTTGGTCAGAGGAAATATATGTAAGTGAAAGGAAAAACATATTCAGGCAGCAAGGACTGGCTTTGGAGTCCGAAGGTCTGGGTTCAAATCCTCATTCTTATTACTTAGTTCCTCTGTGATCCTCTTTAAGATATTTAATCTCTCTGAGTCTTTCACCATCAGTTTTACCAAGTGATAAAATCCCTTACTACTCTTAGGCACTGAATTTTATAGTAGTTTAGGATAGGGAGAGATTACTTACTGTTGGAGTGATCAGAGAATTTGAAAGCTTTTCTCCTATTTTTTTTTAATTTACTGTTATACCTTAAATTTTCATGTGGCAAGGCCCATGTATAGCAAAGGGCCATGTTACACCATATAGCATGGGGATGTCACATAGTTCAAAGGGAGGTAAATAGATATCGTTAGTCTCTTTTCCTCCTATCCTTTTCCAAGGGGGACTTTAATTCCTGTCAATAAGGGAAGCAGGAGGTGACCTGCTTCCAGAGGTTTGTTTCCTCAGAGAGAGGGGGTACCAAGATAGAATTATATTTATCTGCTCTTTAAACATTATTTGTTTAGGGGTTAAAGTTTTCAGGTTCAAGCTAACTTCTGATCTTTGTTTCATTATTAGGAGGAAAGCAGAAGGACCATGATTTATATCCAAGGCTTAATGCCTTTCTTACCAAATACCAATTCCACAATGAACACACCAAGTGTAGCCAAGAAACCCATTTATCCAATTTAATAGCAAAACAGAAATCAAAGAAGATATACAGAGGAGAATGTGTACCCAGCAGAACAGAGTAAAGGGACTCTCAAACTGAGAGTAAGATAACTCAGGTCAACCGAGAGAGAGAGTGCTATATCTCACCCAAGGGGAAGTTCCTCAAAGTCTGTGGTATAACAAGTTACAGATAAGGACATGATGGAGACATCTAACTACTCTCATCTCTTCACAGTGTTTTTCTTTAGGAACCTGAAGTAGTGTTGACACCCAAAGCAACTGCAGAGTCCAAAGCAACTATAGGACAACTCAGAGAACACTGCAGTTCTCACCCCTCATGCAAGCACAGGGCATTTGATCTCCACCAATGAGGAGAGAGTCCCATAGCAATAGACTTTGGGCCTAGGGTTACATTTTTTTTTTCCTGAAGCCAGGACAAAGACCTTAGCCTAGACAGCTCAGAGCAAAAAGGACCACTGTGTGGATACTGTGCTTTTAGAACTTGAGCTGAAGTAAGAGGCAAAAAAGAAATGATCTGAAGTGGGAGGGACAGAGAAAGATCAAAAATCCAAGAGACAGTTTGAGGTAAGCCCCAGGGTATAAATAGGAATCCAAGTTGGGAGAGAAGGGTTGGAGGGTGTTGATCAGGGCACAACCTGGGGACAGACACTTTGTAAATAATAACAGCCAAACTTGAGGAACCTCTAAGAAAGGTGTGAGCAAAATCTTGAAGGATTGTAATCAATAGAGAGAAGTAAGAGCCTTTATGGGAATAACTTACATGTAAATATTATGTTTTCGTAAAGATAAGGAAAATCTGAACCACAAGATTTTTCCATATGTCAAAGAAATACGATCCAGTTCTGTGTGTGATTAGGTCCCCTGGACAACTGGGGATGGAGATATGAGGTCAAAGAAGAAAAAAGGAGCCAGATGCTTTGAATGGAATTATCACTAACAAAGCTAGTGCCAGAGATATAATTTTAAAATCATCAGATTCCCTGAAAGTGTAATTCAGGGGGGGAAAACCCTGGATACTCTTTTTCAAGAAATCATAAATGAAAACTTCCCAGAGAAAGTGGGTAAAGTGAAAAGAGAAAAAACCCACCAGTCACTAACTGAAAGAAACCTCTAAAAGAAAAGTCTCAGTAATGTAATGTCAAAGCCAAAACCCAGTGCTTTCACATCAAAGGAAAAAATGCAGAAAATATCCAAAAAGAAGTCAAACAGTAAGTAACCACAACTGGGCCGTACAAGACCTCAGAGCTTCTTTTATAAATGAGAGGGTTGAGAAGTGAGCACAAAGACACATAGTAGAATCTATGAATATAGACATCTCTTTTTTTAGGAGTTTAGTAAAGAAAGGGCATAGAGGTATAGGATAATAACTTGAAGAGATGGTGGTGCCACATGAGAGTTGGTTTTTGGTGTTTTTTTAAAGGACAGAAGATACTTGGGTATGTTTTTAGACAGCAAGCAAGGAAGCAAAAGCTAGAGAGACGTTGGACATTGAAGATTAAAGTGGAGAAGTTAATTATGATTGTAATCTACTGGAGGAGGTGAGTGGGGATGGGGTCATGGATAGATGTATAGGAGTTGCTCTGGCAAAGAGGAGGGCCCATGTTTTCCACAATGCTAGGGATTTTATTTCATTAGAAAATTTATATTTACATTCCAAATTTATATTACCTCAAGGTTAAGTTTGTAATCTATTTCCTGAATTCATCATCTATAGCCTTCCCCTATCCAAGTGGACTGTAATATAATTCCACAAAACTATTCATTTTGTTTGCTTCCTCCCAAATTCTTTTCACCAAAATTCCCTCCACATTTTCTAGTAACTGAAATTTCTTCCCATTAGCTTGTCTTCTTCATGTCACTCCACCTCTACCCACTGTAATCTATTCTTTTCCTTTTAAATAAGATGTATCCTTTTACATCCAGATTCCCATCAATCAACTAGAGACATGAAAAAGAGCAATAAAATTCTCTGCCCTCATGAATTCACATTCTAATTGGGGAGACAATAATTAGTAAATAATTAGTACATACAAGAAATATACAGAGTAGATGGAAGTCACCTCAGAGGCATTAATAGCTGAGGAGATGAGGAAACACTTCTTGCAGAAGGTGGGATGTGAGCTGAATCTTAAAGGAAGCCAAGGAAATAAGAGGCAGAAAAAAGCAGGCACAACATCCCAGGCATGAGGGACAGAGAGCATAAAGATGCAGAGATAGGAGATGTAATATTGTTTCCAAACAATAGCAAAGATGCCAGTGTAGTTGGAGGATAAAGTGTGTGAAAGGAAGTAAAATACTAGAAAGGTAGGAAGGGGTCAGGTTATGAAGAGCTTTAAATGCCAATTAGAAGATATTTGGTCATAGAGGTAATAGAGAATCACTGCATCTCATAGAGTAGGGAACAGGAACATGAGCAGACCTGTACTTCAAGAAAATCACTGGCCCCTGAGTGGAGGATGGACTGGAAGGGAGGAGGTAGGTTGAGTCTTGAGGCAGAAAAATCAATTAACTATTGCAATAGTCCAAACAAGAGTTGATTAGGGCTTAAATTAGAGTGGTGGCTGTATTAATGGAGAGGAAGGGACTTATGCCAGAGACAGTTTGAAGAAAGAAATAAAAAGTAAGCAATTGATTGGATGCGTAGAGTGAGGGGGAAGTAGAGAGAATAACCCTGAGGTCAATGACCTGGTTAACTACAGAGGATGGTGGTGCCCTAGAGAGTCATAGGGAAGTCTGGAAAAAGAGCAAGGTTTGAAGAGAAATATAAGAGATTCTGATTTGGACATCAGAATCACATTCACAGATCATGAATCTGTGAATCGTAAGTGTGTATGTTTGTCCTTCATAGCCGAAGAAGACCATGCCATCAGAGAAATGATGGCATGACTTGCACTTGACTTTGTTTTGAGTGAGGGAAGGCTATGCAAGTCACCAGCCTCACTTCCCCTCCAGAGCCATCTGAATCCAGTGACCAGATATTCATCAGGATGACTGGAGATTGACCCAGGATGAGGCAGTTGAGGTTAAGTGACTTGCTCAAGGTCACACAACTAGTGAGTGTCAAGTGTCTGAGGTGAGATTTGAACTCAGGTCCTCCTGATTCCTGCACTGGTGCTCTATCCACTGCACCACCTAGCTGCCTCAAATCATAAGTATAAAGGTGATACTTAAGCCCATGGGATCTGATGAGATCACCAAGAGAAAAGAGAAGAGAACCCAGGACAGAGTTTTGATATCATACACACACAAGGTTAGTGAGTATGAGCTGAAAGGTGTTCCAGCAAAGGAGATTGAAAAGGTATGGACCAACAAGTAGGAGAACCAGAAAAGAGAAGTATCATGAAAGCCTAGAGGGGAGGGGCTATGGAATGGCACAGGGAGATGTGAGACAAGCAACAATATCAAACAATGCAGAGAGGTCAAGAAGATTGAAATTTGAGAAAAAAACCCTTAGACTTGCTAACTTTGGAGGACATCAGCATTTAGATTACAGGGTGTTTAGAACACAGTGAGAAAGACATTTAGCCCTGAAGGGAAGAAGAGATGTTAGATGATAGCTAGCAAGATTAATAGGACCAAACAAGACTTTGTCTCCCATGGCAGAGACATGGGTGTGTTTATAGGTAGTAGGGAAGGAACAGAGAGAGATTCTAAAGATGAGTGAGGATGATAGTAGAGGCTGTCTTCTGGAGAATAGGGGAGGCAATGGGACATATGAAGAGGGGTTGGCCTTGGGAAGAAGGACAACCTGTTCACCTGAGACAGTAGATTATAGAACTGGAGACAGTGCTATCAACCCATCAGGATACGACAAGAAGGAGACAATGGGGAAAGATGTCTGAATGATGTGTGATAAGGAGGAGGGGGTAAAAGAGAAATCTCTACAAATGACCTCAATTTTATCAGTGAAACATGAGGTGAGGTTCTTAAGTGAGAGTTGAGTAAAGATGGAGTGTCCTTCTCCCTAACCTGGAGGTACAGTCCTAGGAATACATGGTAGCTAAAGCAGAGGGTCAGTTAGACCAGCTAAATCTGGGATCACTTGTGCTTATCACTTAACACTTAGCTTTGTCAAGGAGAAAGGCTACCTCTTCATGTGAGACTGGGTTAAAGGAGGAGACAGTGGCAGAAGACATCTTAGTATGTGATATGATACAGAAGAAGGAGCTCTTGGGGACTAGTCTCAATTTTTTCAATAAAATATGAGGCAAAGTTCTCAGTTGAGAGGGCTGGGAGAGAGGGAGATGTGGAAGATTTGTGGAGGAATGAAACATTCTGGAAAAGCCATTTGGATGAGTGGGACAGTGAATTGATTAGGGATGTGTAAAAGGATTGCCTTGCCAGTGAGGTCATATAACATAAATTTGTAGTGAAACCAGGTAGCATGTTTGATTTTCTCTAGTGAGTAAGGGTGAAAGTAGCATATGGTAGGACTGAATGGTGATTCTGATATAGACATTTCCAGCTTTGAATACATCCTTGTAAATTGGAAAGAATGGAACTCCTAGATCCTTTAGCCCAAACTTCCCAGTTAGAAGGAGTTTCTGAATCAGAAAGGATGAATCCAACTCCTGATTTGACTTTCCAGAACATAGTAGAAACAAATTAATGCTACTTATTTATGTTTTTATGTCAGTATATATTTATGAGTCTATTGGGTTTAACATATATTTTGTGTTTACTTACATTGTACATTGAGTTTTCTATTCTTACCATCTTAGGGAGGCTGTAGACATGAGCCAGACCTAAGCTATAAATTATTTTCCCAGAGCTCCAGGGTGTGTAACATAAAAGAACCAGAATCAACAAAACCCTGATTCCATTCTTTGGAGATCAGTCTCCTCCAGTTTTAAATACTGTTTACATTCATGGGTCCAGAACTAAGAGGGGCCTCTTGGCAGAAAGGGAGAGGGATAACTCCCAAGCCCCCTTCAGTTCAGAGGTAGTTCTTAGTATTGCACCATCAGGATAATACTATACCTTCACAGAGCAATGTGGTCCCTTTCATGACCAGGAAACTATTATAATAAAGCACAGAGCCTCTATGGCATTTTATTGGGGTTAACACTAAGCAGACCTTCTCAATAAGTCTTAGATGAAATGTATTAGGTGGAGTTTTCCCAGTCAAGACCCAGGGTCTGCACAACCAGTTTATCCTTCTTATTGGACTGATAGGTTGGTCAGAAAGGAACACTGATTGCTCAGTTTGGACAACAGAAATAGCCCAAACAGTGATGGAAAATTCATCTGGCATGGCTGTATGCCAACAGGTAAAAAATAATCACTCTGAGAACTGCTTAGCTCATTTCTGTTAATTAAACAAACGTTTTTCTCATGCTGTCTCGTTCTCAGGTTGATGGGGTTGACCATGGATTTCTGGCACTCCATTGCAACTATCTCCCTGAAAGGCAATGAAGAGAGAGCAGAGAACAAATGGAATTCTTAAAGTAAGAATAAAAGCAAGTCTCCAAAACAGGAGTTAAAAAGCTGATATACTTACTCATTAGGGTGTGTAGCCAGAGATTTTTTAAAAAGCAAACACTTCTTGAGTACTCAGTAATAAAGGGGCATTATTTTTATTCATTCTATTCAGGTAAACCAATGAAAATAAAACACTTAGATATTTTTTAAATTTATTATGCTTTATAAATACAACCTTAAACATGAAACATGTAGGATATATGGGTTGCCCATGTAGGTTTTATGTATGTCCACATGAGTTGTATAAATGCAGTTCATGGGGAGACATGAATAGACATCTGGAGTTTCTACCATCCCTCCCTAAAGAAGATGCTGATTCTCCTTGGATGGGAACAGAAGATTGTGGTCATGAGGTTGGTGCTTTGCTCCCCTCAGAGGGAAGGCATTGGACTGAAATATCTTCAATCTGCCCCTCCTTTTCCCAAATAAGCCACTTTCCTGGTCATTTTCCCTTAAGGGGAAGAACATCCCCAAACTATTTTTAGACTCTAGAGGTTCACAGGTTTATTTGGCCTACCATCCCCTTTAAAAAAAATTACTCAGCACCTACCTGGAAATCTACTTTCTTTAACTTTTTAATGATTTTTTAATATTTGTGCCATTTCAAAAAAAGATGAATTTTTTTAAGTGACGTATCTTAAATTTAATAATTTATTGTAAATTTGTGGGGTTTTTCCTGCATTGAAGTTTTGGTGATGCAATATTGTGTCATGTAACCATATAGTAACATATTGTCAATAAGTCATTACACAAACATATTCCTGTAGATGCATACTGCACTTCCCGACGATACACAACATGCTGGGTCTTAACACTTGCTTGTCAAGACCTGTCGGGGGACTTGACCACAGATCAATTATAGCTTTCATTTTTGTGTTTATTCGGAAGATAATGTAATCACTATAACCTTAGCTCTGTTGCACAACAGATGCAACATGTATGAATAGTTTTTCAGAATTTTCTTATCTTCTTCTCTTTCCTTAATCTTCCACTACCTCCTTTTGTTGTATTCAACACCCCTCCACTGTACCTGAGGCTACTACTGCCCCCTAGATTGTTCCAGTGCCCCCCAGGGGACAGTATCGCCCACTTTGGGAACATGGAGGTTTGACTCCCTTCCCACCAAATGCTAGTTACATAAAAGACTAGCACAAATAGTGACTACCTAGCTAGGTGGCACAGTCAATAGAATGCAAGAGCCTGGCATCAGTAAGATTTATCTTCCTGAGTTCAAATCTGGTCTCAGACACTAGCTATGTGACCTTGGGCAAGTCACTATTTGCCTCAGTGTCTTCATCTGTCAAATAAGCTAGAGAAGGAAATGGCAAATCACTCCAGTATCTTTGCCAAGAAAAAGGGGGTCATGAAGAATTGAACACTACTGAGAAACAACTAAGCAACAACAATTTATCCAAGTAGATAGCAAACAGACCTCAGAGAAGTTATACAAATCAGAATACCTGAGACAACACAAAAAGTAGATGAACTCTCTCATTGAGTACACTTAGCATAGTATCTGGTACATGATAGACATAATAAGTAGACATAAAAAATACTTGTTGACTGGCTGAGTGAAGTATTTCTTATCAACTGAGAAGGAGAGTTCCTGATCTCAACCAAGGGAAAATTCTCTAAAATGGTAAGCTAGAAATTAGGGACATATCAGTGCATTAGTTCCTGTACATGCCTGCTGCGCTCTCTCTCTCTCTCTCTCTCTCTCTCTCTCTCTCTCTCTCTCTCTGTGTGTGTGTGTGTGTGTCTCTGTCTCTCGTTCCATCTCTGTATCTCTCTCTCTGTTTGTCTCTCTCCCTTCCTCAAAAGGTACTGTGTGCCCTCTTCTGAAGCTAGAAGTATGAAGAAGTTTTCTCTTCTCCAATGCTCCCACCAGCTCTGACCCTCATGCAGTATGTAGTGTCAAGTAATTATGTGTTCTGTCAATAAGGAGAGTCAAAAAAAAAAAGTGAAACAAGGTTTAGAAGCATATCCTGTATGTATCACATTTTTCCATTCTCATTGCCTGATGAACTTCCAAAGACATACTTCTACTCTCACTCTTGCTCGCAAACACAAACATCATTTACTAAGGGAGGGGAGGGGAAGAATTCTGGTCTGGGTCTGACTTTTCCCGGTCCCATAGTAGTTTAGATTTGATATTGGAATAAAATGAGAGACTTGTAGGTCATTCAGCACAAGGGAAAGCTATTCAACTAGGCATTGAGGATACCTCAAATAGATTCACCTGAGTAAAGTTCCCTTATCTGAGTTGCCTGTTATGATCCACCAGCCAACCATTAGCTTCAATCTCTCAAATTACTTTAGGGATGTTAATAATCAGCCCTGACCTCCTAAATTCAAGAAGGCTGATATAGATATCTCTAAAAAGAGAAAGAGTAAAACTAAAATAGAAACAAAGTGAAAAGAAAGCAAAAGAAATCAATTCTCTGAAGAATGGCTAAATCTGGGAGAGTCCCAGAAAAGACCAAGTTCCAGATCTAAACAATCAGGTCCGTGTGGCAAGCCATGTCAAATCTTTGCAGTTTACAGTAGTTCTCTCAATGTAAAAAGATGACCACAAACACCAGAAGCTCAGAGCTACAGCAAAGATGATGACACTTCCAGCAGTCACCAATTTTCATCACAAGTGGGGAGAAACTGTCCTTTCTATGTACCTACTTAGTGTTCCCTGCCCCATCATGCAAGATCTCCCACAGAGATTTCCAGAAGGGAGGGGGGGATATAAAATCTTCACCCCATGAGAGGTCTCTAAGGGACAGCCCTTCTTCTGTGGAAGCTGGTTGGATACTTTCAAATCCTCCTTGTTGCCAAAGAGCAACCCCCCCCCAATATCACCCCTTTATTCTCTAAGCCTTCTCTTGGGAAAAGATGTACTATGATCCCCGCATGCTGTACTGACAGCAACGTGAAGGGACAATTTTACATTATGGTAAGCAATGGCCCTCCATGAGCTCACCTTTTCCCACTGCACATACAAATGTCCATTCTTCTGCCACTATGCAGTCTCTGCCAATGGGAGTCTCTTCAAGGTCAACGAGATCTCTGTCTTTGCTATCTGACTTCTGCTGGGACTCACACTGCCCAAGGTAAGCTCCCCTGAGTCCCATATCTGTACCTGCTACAGCCCAGTTGCTGCCTCTAGGGCCCATATCTCTGCCCATGGCCCCTATGCTGTTGCCACTGGAGCCCACATCTCCAATTACTGCCTCCTCTGCAAGGGTCAGAGGCTACCTCTTTTCCAGGGCAGGACCATAGCCATTACTAGAGCCCAAACTCTTCTACTTTATGCAGGGACAGAATGTTGTCTGAGTACTATTGTACTGCCACTGTTAGGTCCTGACTCTGTTCCTGTATGCTGAGGCCAGGTCCTGCAGGTCACCCAGTGATCCCAGTCACTAGACTAACAAGATATTGCTGGAAAACTTGAAAAAATAGTGATATATATATAGGGCAATAGTACTAGAGACTACCTGTATGAAGTGTGTTTTGCATTTAAGTACACATTCCTTGCTGCACATGCTAACTGCTGCATGTTTTAGCATGTTTTTTAAGGGTTTCTGTCTCTTGCTTGTCTACCACAATTGATGAGGTCAGGAACTATCACACTAAATGAAACAAGCAACTGCAAAGAATTCTGGCTAATCAGGTCGGGCTCCGAGTTCCCTTTCCTGTCAGTGGTCACCCTCTCCAATGCAGAAAATTCCACCTACTCCCAGTTAGAGCCAATTTAGGGAGCCAGCGACTCCTGATATATCAAATTCACAAGGCTACCCCCAGCTCAGAATCATCCGGATATTGGGATGGGGGAGAGCACCTGGGACTCACAGAAAGCTGGACACAGACAGAGAAATTGTTCAAGAGTGTGAGTAGGAACTTTTTAAACTGATGTACTCAGAAGAAGAGGAAGTATTGTCAACAGCCTAAGCCTGTAAATACCTTTTGAGGAAAAACTATCTTAATTTAAGAGATTAGAATATTGCTTCTCACCTTTTAGCAGCAGAATGAACAAGTTTCAAACTTGGAGACTTAAGTGTAGTCCTAGTTAACCCCTATGTGGAAAATTTAGTCACTTAGATGAGTTACTTAGAGGTAGAAGGGCCACACAAGTCCTACCCTAAGCAAAATTATAAAGGAGGCAAAATTTGTCTCTCTGGAACTCAAAGGTTACCCCTTTATTGTTTAGAACTTGCTACAGAAACTCTAGAGTACAGATGTCTAATACCAAGTACCCTGTTAATTTAGGGTAGATGATGGGAAGAAATGACACACTCACAAATCATTGAATAGTTTAAAAAAAGGTTTACTTCACCTTGACACAGAAAAGATATGCAACAAGGATACTGTGGCATTTATTTATTTATCTAGACACAACCCCATTAATCTTACAGAAATTCATCTGGTCAACAGGGTAGTTTATGGAGACTTCAGTCAAAAATCAGGTTTGAAGGGCCCCAACTATATGTGGTATAGGTGAGACTTTTTATGCCCTTGAAAATAAGAAAGCATGTCAAGGGAAGCAGAGACAATCAGATCCTAGAGACAGCTCTGTTGCCTTTTAGGGAAAATTGATCCCTGTTTCAGGGAGAGAGGGGAATCCTGGTCCAGTCACAAACACAGGCAACCTGCCACTACCACCATCCAAATAAGTCTATAATAACCCTGATGGCCAGCCCATAGCATTTACTAATTCTGGCACAGTAGAGGAGAAATCAGCTAGAACCAAGGGACCTAAATCCATCACTCCAGTCACTAGACTAACATGATATCACTGGTAATTTTTTTTTTAAATAGTGACATGCATATCCAGGCAACAGTACTAGAGATTGCCCCTATCAAGTGTGTCTTACATGTAAGTACACAGGTTTCTTGTTGCACATGCTAATTGCTGTATGGTTGAATATGCTTGTTTACAATTGTACTGTTATAGCCATGTTATAGCAATGTGGGTTTTTTAATTGTCTTCCCCTATTTTTAAAAATAATAATGTCAAATTGGTTGTTCTTGATCTATTGGCCCCAGGTCAGGATTGTTACGTTTCTTCCCACTCAGAGTTCTCAGGCATTTAGTTGTCTTTTTCCTCTGCTATCCTCTCAAGCCTCCACCAGATGTTTCAGCACATTTTGAGGAACTCAGTGATTAGTACTCCAATTTCTTTTGACCACTTAATATCCAATTAAACTTTTATTTCAAAAATATAGAATGAACAAACTATAAACATTCCTCCCAACATGGGCATAATTACCTCGGGACCACCTGGGTCTGGGGTAAGAAGTTAGGTTTACTATTAAGCTTAAATCTGAGGGTAGCCCTGCTGAAGGCTTCTAGTAGGCTGCAGTCTCAAGGGTCATTCCATATTATTGTTCTGTGCTCTTTGAGGCCTCAGTGCTGGGAGGGCTGTGACTCCTGGCTTAGATTCCTGGTCTCCTGGACCTCCATGGTTTGTGCTCCCAGTCTAGCTTGGAAACTGCACCTAAAAGGGCAAAGGACAAATGAAAAGACTGTGTTTCAGGCTCATTTCCTGAAGTCACATGGCTTCAGTGAAGGGGGCAAGAATAAGGCCCTAAGTCCTTCCCTGAAGGAACATTCTCTCTTCCTTAGTAAAAGCTGACTCAGGCCATTTGATGAATCTGACTGTTCCTGCTACATAGCCGATGAATGGAAGCTCCTCCCAACCATGTGACAGACCAATATAGAAATGTCCGCAAATTCTCCAGTTTCCATTCTCCCAGAAGCAGCTCTCAGCCTTTCCATGTGGAGAGATATTATTTCAAGAAGTCTAGACATGTGCCAGACCTCAATACAACAGGACTGTTGATGTTATGGTGATAAATAGTTAGTTTCATTTTGATAGTAGCCATGTTTTGCTTTGCTGCTTACGATTACTTGCTACGTGCAATGGATATACAGGTACTCCTGAGATGTGACTGTACTTTGCCCTACATGTAACTTAGATATGTCTCTGAAGTATCCTGTCAGCTGATACTTTGTATAGTGCCATGTCATTTTTACTAATGCATATTTGTTTTCTTTGTTTTCAATAGTGTTCTAAATGGGTTACTTGAGATGTCATGAAAGTCACCCTTGTTTAAAACATTGTTGTTGTGTTAATGTTATGTAGTTATAGGTTTCAAGCTTACCCTAGATGATTTGTGCAAGGGACTGCAAAAAGTTTCAGTCCAAAGCAGGAATGTCACCCCATCCCTGCCTAGGTGCAGTTGAGCCAGTTCCCTAAAGGACAGAACTGTCCTTTCTGCAGGACTGTAGGTTTTGAACCCACAAGAAGGGACTTCTTTGGACTTGGAGAGCCTGCGGAATAAGCAGAAAAGTGGTCAAGAGAGGCAAGTGTGAACCTTTGAAAGGAAGACTAGCGATCTCCCTTAAGCTGCAGACATGTGAAGAAGCAGATCTTCAACATCTTCTTTGATTCCCTGTTACTGCAAAGCTAGAGACTAGTAAGAGATCCTCTCCCCCTACCAGATAAGGTTATTCTCTCTTTCCTTGTTTGAACCAAGATCTTAACTAGATTCCAAAGAACTCATTTGCTCTTGAATATTCTGTCATCTACTCTAACCTATATAACTTCCTCAATTTCTGTTTACTGTTCACTTTGATAACAAAATTTACTAGCTACCCACAACTGTCACTTGTATAACCAGCATTTAGTGGGAGGGAACTAAGTTGGTGAAATTAGTGAAGTGTTACCCTCCCCTTGAGAAGGATCAGTTCCTTTTATTCAAACCTTTATCATACCTCTAGATTAAATATTTGATATGAAGTAGTTATAGTTCCAGCCCGAACTCCCTTCAAAATAGACAAGGGAAGAAGTAGCTGTCCAGCCATTGCTCTCCTTGTATTGACCCAGGGGAATGAAGATGCATGAGGCTGGCCATGAAAGGGATTCTTTGGAGAGACCCCTTAATATACCACTTCCACTGTGCCTGTTACAGCACTGGGCTGGGCATGGAACTTGTTGAGTTAATTGTTTGAACTCCATTTTGAGGAAGTTCCCAGGCCAGCCATGTTCATGACATTTCTTCCCTGGCTTCACTAACTCTGGACTTTTCTACCATGTTCCCTGCTTTCCTCCTCACCCCCTCAACTTCATCTTTCAGCTCCTTTTTACGTGTTGTCATTCCCCATTAGAATTTAAGCTCCAAGGATAAGGAATTCTCTTTTTATTGTGTTTATTATCCTAGCACTTAGCACAGAACCTAGACATTGTGAGTGCTTGATAAATTACTTGTTGATAATTTCTCTTGCTCCCTACAAAGATGACAATTGCAGTGTCCCATGGAGATGGGGTTGGCCAGACACCAGATCAGATGTCTGTCTGTCCATGCCACATATGGGCTAGCCGTATTTATACGTAACAGAAATAGCCACGCATCCTTCTTAATTATATGCAAAGGAAATATCAGAGTGTCAAGAAAGTTTATAAGAGGAGGAAGACATTATTTACAAGTTAGGAGAAGGGCAACAGGTCATAAAAGAGATAGTCTCTGAACTACGTATGCCTTGAAGGAAGAGACGGAGGTAAAATAACCAATCTACTAATTAATAGTGATTTATTAAATAACTACTATGAGCTGAGAGTTACTCGTAGTCCCCAGAGCAACACGCACAGCCCCTGAGATGGCCCTACATCCTGATGTAGCTCCCACTGCTCTAAAGAGGGCATACCCAGGCCCCTTCTCCTTAAACTCTATCCATTGTTTCCGTTCTTCGAGGCCAGGAATAGGATCTAGGTAGAGGATTATACCACAAAGCTTACAGGCATTGGAGGCACTATCACTCTCTCCCAAGGATGTCCTTGCTTCAAAGGTCCTGCTGGTTTCATGCACATGTAGTAGAGCTTGTATTGACTTCTCTGGCATGACCCCTCTCCCCAGGGCTCATAGGCTTCAAACCTATCATATGTATCTTTATATCTTCTCCCTCTCTCTTTCATCCAGGACTGGGTCCATCCCACTCCCATATCATCTGGCTACACAACACAAAAAGGCCAGTCACGTAAGAAAAGACAATTTGTAAAAGATCTGAGACTTTTAGTAGAATGCAAGCTCAAAATGAATAAGCAGGGTAATATGACAACAACAAAGGCCAATTCAGTCTTGGACATCCTTAGAAGAAACATAGCTTCCAGGAATAAGGAGGTACTGCCTTTGTCAAACCACACCTAGATTGCACTCAGTTCTAGGCATCATGGTTTGAAATGATAACTGATAACCTAGAATGCAACTAGACAACCAGGGTGGGTCCAGAAGGGTCTTGAGTCTATGTCATAAAATCTGTTGGAAAAATTAGCATAATTTAGCCCAAAGGAGAGAAAACTTAAGGAGAGCAATGGTAATTGTCTTCAAGTGTTTGAAGGGCTTGTCATGTGTGAAAAGGATTAGTATTGTCCTGTTTGGCCCCAGAGACCATAAGGAACAATTGGTGGAAGTTGCAAATGGTACATTTAAACTTGATGTCAGGGGAAAACAATCTTCCTAATGATCAGAGCCAACCTAAAGTGAAACGGGCTCTTGGAGAGTGACACATTCCCTTCTCTAGAGATCTTTAAGTAGGGACAGGGTGACCACGTGTAGGGGATACTATAGGAGGGTCATCAATCTGAAACCGAAAGAGAGCTTCGATGCCATCTAGTCCAACCCCCTCATTACACAGATAAGGAAACTGAAGTCTAGGAAGCTTAAGGGATTTGACCAAGGTCACACTTCAGAGGCAGGATTTGAACCCTGGTCCTCTGACACCAGAGCCAATGGTCTTTCCAATGCACCATGGTTTCAATATGGTTTGAATTTGAGTGGATTGGTTTGAATTCCAAGCCTTCCAGTATCTGAATGACTTTGGGCAAATTAACCTATCTGGGTCTTAGTTTCCTTAGCTGTCAAATGAGGGAGTTAGAATGGGTGACCTTTAAGATCCCTGTCTAGGAATATACAAAGTTCAGGGTTTTTCTTCTAATGTGAGTCAAAAACATCAGAAGGAAACTATTGTATTTACTGCACTCTTTTGCTTGTTTCTATTAGGAACATCTGCTGGGAGAAAAAACAGCTGAACTTCACTGGAATATTCCATTCAGAGTGTCTTTTATGGGACACCCTGGATCTAAGAAAAACTGTGGGCACCCATTTGCCTGCTAGATATTCTATCACATATTGTTTTTTCATTTTGCTGATTCTATTTTTTCAAAATTGTAACCACTAGATCAGGGTTAAGAACAATTTTTATGTCGTGTACCCATTTGGGGATCTTCTCAGAATGATGATGATGAAGATTCAGTATTAAAGGAAACTTAATTTCTTTAAATTTCCATTAACACCTAGTGAAAATAAAGATATCATTTGTTTTGGGGGGGGGTTTTCCATCCAAGTTCATGAACCCTCTGAAATCTTTGAGGAGGCATGGACTCCAGGGGAAGAACCCTGCACTAAGGGTTCCAACAGGTTAGATAAAAGTGCATAGGCTCTCAGTAATTCTGTCCTAGGAAGTATAGATGTGAAACATTTGACTAGCTCAAGATGATGCCCCCATTTAGAAAGAAAATCTTCCTCACAATGGGTTGGGCTGGAGGGAGATCCCCAAAATACAAAAGGCCACTCTCCCCTGTGTGGTTCCTTACTGTCCTCTAGTGCTGTGAACAAAAGGAAATGCAAAGGTCAACCACAGGTGTTTATGAGATGTAAGATTACAACCTCAGATGCAGTCTTTGACAAAATTAAAAAAAAAACAAACCACCCCTAGAAATGGGTGCCAATTGTACTCATCTTAAGTAAGGCCATATATATTTTTTCCTTCAATGTAAGATCTCTAAGGGAATGTATGGGGAGAGGCAGAGGGGAACAAGAAGTCCCTTGCCACTTTCACTTTTATCTCCCTATGGTAGGTGCAGATGATGTGTCCAGAGCTGCTGCCATACTTGCTTCATGTTTTTGAGAAGCCCCATCACCTCTTTCCCTTCCACTTGTTCTCTTTCTTCTCTCAAGAGATCCTTAAAACTTCTGTTATAAGGGGTAGCCCCACCCTCTGATGCATATTTCCCATTACCTTCCATTTTTCCCATGCTGGAACAAAATAGAATTACCAGGCTCTTTATAAACTTAGTGCCCCTACCCCCACATGCCTGCAAGACACCCAGTCCAAGCTTTACCAGGACTGTTACACAGCAAAATACAGTATAGTATCCAAGCATGTATGTCTTTTCCCATGAAAGTCTGACTCCATCATGCCAAGGTCACATGAACAAGGATCAATTAAATTTTGCAATTTGGGAGGAGGCAGTTTCTGGTAGGAGGGTGTTGTTTAGTCATATCTGACTCTTCTTGACCCCATTTGGGAGTTTCTTTGCAAAGATACTGGGGTGGTTTGCCATTTCCTTCTCCAGCTTATTTTACAGATGAGGAACTGAGGCAAACAGGGTTAAATGACTTGTCCAGGATCACACAGCTAGTAAGTGAGGTCACATTTGAACTCAGGAAGATGATGTGATGACAACCACACCTCCTTAGACCAAGATTTGTGGTCCTCCAAGGAGAGGCAGACAGGCAACAGACTTCTGATTCTCAGGGAACCACAGAGAATTTGACACTTTCTCAGCACTCCCCAGTAAATAACTGTCTGGGTGACTGTGGGACTTCTCAGAGCCTGATAAAATAGGATCAGATAAGTGACTAGCAGTACCACTAGCAACCTCTGGTGGTTAAACATGGCTCACAGAATTTAACTGGGGTAGTTAAAGAGAGGAGCAGCACTGAGTAGTGAATAGAGACCTGATCCCGAAGGAAGAACTGGGTTTAAGTCCTACTTCTGAAATATATTGTCTGTGTGATCTAGGGCACATCACTTACTCTCTCAGTGCTCTAGGCAAATCTCTAGGCAACTTTGCACCTTGCAAAGAAGGTGCCAACCTGCATTGGTGGAGGCAATTTGCTCATGTGGGAGTCCCCCATACCAATGAAATCACATGTCCTTTCTATATCCCTCTCCTTACTTAAGAAAAAGGAACAATATTTACAATTCAAAGTAATTTTAGGACTAATCTTTCTTTGGGATCAGAATTGTCTTTTCCATGGGGAGATAAATCCAAATAAGACTGACTGACAGCCTGGTAGGTGCATAACTGCAACTACATGGGGAAATCCTTGTGTGTCCTTTTCTGTGAGCTGACCAGCCAATTAAATACA
Source organism: Potorous gilbertii (assembly GCA_028658325.1). Lineage (NCBI taxonomy): Eukaryota > Metazoa > Chordata > Mammalia > Diprotodontia > Potoroidae > Potorous > Potorous gilbertii. The sequence continues at coordinate 166,481,233 of CM053770.1, forward strand.
GTAAGAGTGGGATTAGCAAATCATGGTGTACCTGTATCTTCTCTTTCATCCTTTCTTACCCTCATAATCTTGCATACTATGCCTATATACTATGTGGTTATAGCCATTTTTTAAGCAGGGATTTAGTTCACCAGAAAGGCAAGATTGTGATGATAGAGAATTCAGATGCTACTCAACCTGTAATCTGATATACAGACTGTTCTCACACTCTGTCCCATCACTCTGAAATGGCACTTAGGGAATGGATTTTGATAACCATGGATGATAGTACCAGCTGACATATATTTTAGAAAAGTATCTAAATTACTGAAAAGGAGGAGCCTAGGAAGAAACTGACTTGAAGGACTTTAGTGGTTAAAATAATGAAGTACCAGTCTTCTTTGGTTCCTCTTTCTACTCTGTCAAGGATTCATGACTTAGTTCTTTGGGAAAATCCCCACCCTATTTCAGCAAAACTTTTGGGCAGTACTGTGGGGCCAATAATCCATCCTCTGTCATTCCCACTCCTACAACAAAGCTAAGATAAAGTTTTAGGTAACCCTCCCTCCTCTTTCATACATATTTCTTAGGCTCCATATTTTTGTGATTTCTTTTCCTCTTCAAAGCAGTTTGCTCCCTTAGTCCATTAATACTTTGGTATTTTTTTCTATATTTTTCTTGGTTTTTGAGGGGGAAGATCTATGTTCTCTTTTGCAATGTAGCTAATATGGAAACATGTTTTGCCTGATTGCACTTGTATAATCTATATTAAAGTGCTTCCCTTCTCAAGGAGTGGAGAGGGGAGGAAGAGAGAGAATTAGGAACTCAAAAATTATTTTTAAAAAGAATGTTAAAAATTGTTTTTACTTGTAATTGAGTAAAAAATAAAATAACATGACTTTAGCTTTTTCTTTTAGATTCTCTCCCTTAAGGATGGTAGACTTCCATTTTATAAATTTCAATATGTCAGTCAACAAGCCAATTTAAGTACTAACCAGTTGCCCATGTTTTAACTGATAAATTTTCACCCACCTCCTCACTGCCCTAACCCCATGGCTACAGCACACCTTGTACTCTCAAGACTTTGAGCTACCCCCCTATTCTCGTACCTCCTAAATCCCTCAACCTCTTACTTTACCTGTCTCCTATTCATCAAGATAGCCAAAATCATCTGCTTTTATGCCTTCCTTTGGAAGATAATAAGCTTATAGGGTATATTACTTTTCCCTGCAGGCTTGCCAAACTCTCCTCATCATCTCAAGATATGGAGTCAATCTCCCTTCCCTTTCCCAACTCCCTTAGGGAAAGAATAACTCTGATTTTATGTTCCTAGGAGATAGAGAAGGCTGTGGTGCTTCTTATACTAATAGCTTGTATTTATTCATATAATACTTTTAAGTTTACAAAACACTTTCCTAACAATAATTCTGGGAAGAATGCAGTGTGGGCATTATCATTGCTGTTCTATAGATGAGAAAACTGAAGCCCAGAGATGTGATGTAATTTACCATAATCATACAGTTAATAAGCATCAGAGCCAGGTTTTAAAACCAGATTACCTGTCTCCAAATCAGGGTCCTTTTCTACTATACCATGAAGACAACAGGATGCCACTGAAAAGGTACAATCCTCTCATTTGAGCCCCTCTGTTTTCCTTCCTTTTGACTCTGAGACGTTGTTACTAGGGAAGCATGTTGCTATATCTGTCCTAAGAACCTTTAATCTAGAGGGGGATCTATCACCTTGAAGATCAAATTTACATGACAGTAATCAGATCCTATAATCTCCTTGTTTATTAGTTCTCCCATCATTTCCTGCTAGTCCATCCCCTAGGCTGAGATCCACTTGTCTTACAAACTCTTTCCTTCTTCATTGTATTTATTTAGTGAGAAGGAAGCAACTAACATCATGGAAAAAGCCTTAGACTTGGAGTCAAAGGGTATAAATTCTAAATCTGCAAAGAACCTTAGAAATGCTCTCCTTTAACCCCTTCATTTTACCTTTCAAGTAATTGCCAAGAAATGAAATGTCTTGCCCATGATCACCTGAAGGCAAGACACATTATACATTATTTTAAGCTTTACAGAATACAGTCCTTCAAAGTTAGCATCACAAGTATTGTTATTCCTATACTTTAAAAAAATCTTTATCTATGATTTCAACGATATAGGGAATTTTCAGTGAGGAAGCACCTCCTACCAAAGCAGATCAGCAACTATTCTGCAACTTATAGTCTTAAAGCATGCCATGGAGGTGCCAAGAGAGTGCCCAGGATTATAGAGACAGCATGTATTGGAAACAGGTCTTGATCCCAGGTCTTCTTACCTCTCCACTATGCTATGCTGTTCTTATACTACAGATGAGTAAACTGAGACTAGGAGAAGTAAGTGACTTACATATATGGTTATATCAGAGAGATAGATAGATGGATGAACAGAGCATTTATTAGGTGCCTTACTATGTATCAGACTAGATATTAGAGCAAAGACTTGAATCCAGGTGTTCTGCGTTCTGATCCAGATTCTTTCCATTATTCTACACTGCCTGCAGCCAACAGAAAGCAGATCTGCTAAACAAACTTAGCCCTCTCACTCCAAAATCCAGTACTCTTTCTACTATGTCACGTTGTTTGCCCCAAGTCAGAAGATTGAAGTTTGAATCATGGCTTTACCTATTATTAGCCAAATTACTTAATCTCTCAACTGTAGTTTCTTCTGTAAAATGGAGATAATATCTATGCTAACTACTTCACTAGGTTGTTTTGAGGCCAAGATGAGATCCTCATCTGTATTAAAGGGTTGGTAAACTTTGAAGTGCTGCAAAAGCTATTATCATTAACATGAAAATCTCTTAGAAGCTTTCTATCAGACACTGGTTCACAGGTGCAGGCAAGTCCAGCGACCTCATATTAGTCAAGATAGTGAGGTCAGCTTCCACATTGGGAGGAGTGGCAAACACAACTCCAGAGTTTATCTTCCATCCAAAGCTAGCCATGCTTTTTGACTACTGGGTCAAGGCCAGGACAAGAAAGCCTTTTAAGAGGAGGAAATGAGTTATCTGCCTTTTTCAAGTCAGGTAGGAGGCCTGCATATTTGGCCATGTTCTATAAGATGGAGTAGAACCTGACCTCTTCAGTACAGAGATAGGAGATAATGATCTTAAAAGTAACTATTTTTCTTCCTCTTAAAAGCAAAAACGATGGAGGTGAGGAGGGCAGAGGTGGAATTGGGTTTTAAAACAAAGCACAAACTGAGCTTTCACTGGTCTCACATCACCTGGCAACACAACACAGAAAAGCATCTCAGAGGAAGAGGGTGGAACATTCCCTTTGAAATGGATCCCAGACTCTCCTCCCTGCATACAGATTACCAGGCACAGGATGCTGGGGTACAAGGCAGAGAACTTGGCTCCACTAGTTTGTTTCCATTAGACATGGATGGGGTTGGGGGAGAAAACAGCTAGAGTCAGAAAAAGCTCAGTGTGTGAGGAACTCAAAGATTTGATTCCAATCCAGGTTCGCAGGGCAAATTCAGTTCTGCTATGATTGGAGGCTCTCATTTTTAGTGTCTGTCATAGGGCACAAAAATGTCCATTGTGCTGTTTGGGTGAGTGAGGGAATTATACAGTCAAAGAGGATTTTTATCTGGAAAGCCCCAGGTTTGGGAATTCTTATTCTGACATTGAAACTTTACATCACTTAACCACATTTAATTCTGGGGAGGGGAGAGGAAAAAAGCATTTATTAAGTGCCTACTATTTGCCAAGCACTGTGCTAAACCCTCTCCTCTTTAATATGGTTGATTGGTTTGTCTCAGAGTGTGTTTGGATAGGTTTCATCACTATCACCTCTCTTCAATTCCCGACTAATCTCAGGCATAACAAAGTGAAAATATTCTGTGTGCATCTCTCAGAAAAGGGGACTGATCCTTTGCTCTATGTAATCTTTCACTGACTGTATTGGAGGACCCAAGAACCTGTAGATGCACGATCTCTAATATAGCCCATAGCTCAGGAGACCCTAAAAAGGTAAGGAACTCTGGATTCAAACAGACTCAGATGTATCTCAAGGTACCCCTCCCTTCAAAGAAGGAGAATGTAGCTTTTCTCTAAAACTCTGGGGAAACCTCTGAAATCAAATTTGGGTATGATTTATCCCTGGTATCTCCCCAAAAGGTAACAGGGTAGTTTTTTAAAAGCTATCTAGTGTACAACATGGCTATCAGAAATAGAACAACTGTCTATTTCCTCCACCACAGAAAGTGTGGAAGGTACAAAAGAACTAAAAGGTACATATGGACAAAGACAGAAAAAAGTTCTCATATAAACCATTTTACTCATTATATTTCTTCTAATAATGAGTATGTTTTGTGGGACAAACGAACATAAACAGGGAAGTTCAAGAATCTTAGTGAAATTGTAAGTTTTAATGGCTTAAAACTGCACTGAGACTTTAGGAATACCTTGTATTTCACGTTGAACTCAAACCCACGCTGAGTGACTCGCCAGTTCCAGATCTCCTGGTCAACTGAGATAACACTTTCTTTAGTCTTTCAGCTGCAGTTGTGATCTTAATGGTGGCCATTCTCTCCTCTCCTCTCTTTCCTCTTGATGGATGGTACCCAAATCCCGAATTGCCAACATATGAGGGTACCTCCAAAGATGGTGGTACATTTGCAAATGATCCTAGGGTGATAGATATTTTTATCTACTCATTGTGACAAATCAAAATTACATCAAACTATGGAATTATTATAACCAGTGTTTACGTCCTTTTCTTCCTAATCATATCTCATTTTTCAGCATCAATAATTTATTTAAACAGATCAAATTGAAGCTATTTAAATGATGCCCATATCTTTATTTCATTTTTTATTCTTTCTATCACCTTTACCCTAATTTTGACCTTTTCTGTAAGAAACTGATTATTTGACTTTACTCAAAAACATGATTCAGGAATGACTCCCAGGTAAGATATAAGTCATTTCCTGTCTGCTAAAATACAAGCAATTTCATATTTTTGTAATGTTATTCAGTGCTCACCACATCTGGTGCCTTCCAGTTCTTTACCTCAAGAAAGTACTCGTGATATATAGATTTGAGGTTTCAAGTCTTCAATCCCTCTCATTATTCCTTAAGCCTGATCTACATTTTCTAACACATTTTTTGCCAACCTAACCTTTCCCTACCTTTGCATTAAAGGATCAAAGTATATGTCATAATTTTTAGTATTTTATAGTATAGTATAGTTCTTTATAGAATTTCTCATATGTACATAACCTTTCTTGTGAGGCAATGAGAAACTGGGACATCTAGCACCAACAGTCAACCAGCCTCAATAATATCACAGTAAAGCAGCCCAGACCCCAAATTCCCAGCCTTAGCCTAGCCAAGAAGAATTTTTATCTCCTAATGGATTGTTGAAAGTCTTTAATGAAGTTTCTAGGGGTCGATGATGATATGTTCACTTTTCTCTCTTCTTGGGATTCAGGTGGTCTTCTCTAGGCTTCACTCACCTCATCTCTTGGTAAAGAGTAAAATTATTACAGGAATAAGGAGGAAAAACTCTCTTCTTTCTCCTGGTCCAGTTCTCTTTCAACTGCACCACAATCCCTTGACATTACATGCTAGCAAGTGATTAATCTATCCTTCCTCAGCATAGGAAGATAACTTAGATAATTTTGTGTATTTTATTTTGTTATTATGAACTTAATAAACATCCTTATTTCAATATACAAAGAATAGAAAGGAGGATTCTGTATGAAACTGTTGTTGTTTCTATTGTACTTGTAACAGTAGCCATTCCCTAGGGTATGTATGGGGAGTGGTGTTCCCCCCACAACCCTTTTCAGTGACACATGTGCCTTGGCTAGCATATTTCCTGTGGAATGTTGAGCATGTGTCCTGGCCATTTCCAGTGAAACATGTACTTTGGATTTCTGAAAAAGGGCATGTGTAGCCTAAGATTTGAGGCTAGTGTCCTCTGCCCAGATCCTAAGTTCCTATCCTCTATCTTCACCTCTTGCCCACTATAGGGGGTGCTTCAAAGATAACTGGTCCTTGAACAGCAAGATATAGCAATTCAATAGGCATTAAAGGAAAAACAACTTCCACTCTCATTTTCTTCTTCCTCTCTTTTGGACTTGTGACTTGAGATTTGTGGCACTCCTTTGAACTTCCATTGAGGAAGAAAAGGGAATTTCTTCGTTGCATCTATTAAATATCTGACATAGAATTAGAACTGAGGTATTCCTGACTCCAAATCCAATGAGTTGCCTTTATATATGAGTCGTTTGTATTGTAGAAGATAAATCAGTCTGATCTACATTGTATACTAGGCACTTTCTAAGAAGTTACTGTATTAGTCACTTTTTGGGAAAACTCTAGACATGAGCCAACTCTAAACTTTGTTCAAGCAATCACTCCCCAAATTCTCTTCTGCGATGGTAGTGTGATGAACCAGAGATAAGGAGAAAAATCCTGACCCCTCTCTTTAAAGGTCAGACTCTAAACCCCACCTGTGTGAGTCCAGGATTGGAGTCCCTTAGTGGAAGAATGCGTCCCAGGCTATTTTGGATCAATATGTCTTTTAAATGTATGACTTTGAGGTCTTTTATACATATAATTTTTTTAGTTGTACAGTAAATGGTAACAAACCTGTCCCCCTTGTTTGTGACCCATTCAAAACATTCCTCTCCTCTCTTCCTATAACATGTGAGGAATGAAAACCCCAAAAGACAATTTCTGGGTAATTAATAATTAATTTATTAATTATATTAGCCAGCAATCAATAAATTGATGTTCAGTAGTTTCTTTTGGTAACCAAAGACACCAAGAGAGATCCTGAAATGCTTTAAATTCCTTCTGAAAGGGAATTCCCTTGACAAGTAAAAATCAGCCTTGATTAATGGATATTTAATGAGGAAGTGGGCTAAAAGTCTTCAGCTTCACCTGCTGAGAAGTAACTTGATTGATTGATCATGAGACTCAGCACCTCAAGACATCTGGGCAGGGGAAGACATTCCATCCTGACCTCTCCTGCTAGTTTTCTCCTTCATGATCTGGGTTATCTAGTCTCTAATGGAGGCGATCAAGGAGAAGGGGTTCTTCTTCCAGGCAAAGGCTTGCCCAGGCTGGATTCTGTTTATACTCTAAAGAGAAATTAGGTCTCCCAGTTGGGTGGGACCCCATCTAATTAACCAGCATGTAGCTTGAGGGCTAAGAGAATCTCATCAGTCAGCCATGCCTTTCAGAGGCTAATTGACTTTTTCAGGAGTTTGGCCTTAGTAGAAATAAGGAAAAAAGAGTGGGTCATAAATTAATAATTAATTATTAATATAATACTATAATATTAATTTCTCTCAAGCATAAGTCTGACCATGTTGATACCCTATTTAATGAACTCTATTTGCTTTCTATCACCTCCAAGATCAAATATCAAATATCTTTTTGGCATTCAACACCCTTCATAGCCTGACTCCTTCTCACTTTTTCATTCTTCCTATGCTTCATATCTCTCCACTCCAACCCAGTGTGTATTCTGCCATCCAATGACACAGACCTCTTTGCTTCTTGCTCACACAAGACACTCCAGCTCTCAACTCTGTGCATTGTCACTGACCATCCACCATGCCTGGGACACTCTGCCTCCTCCCTTCTTGTCTCTGCCTCTTGGCTTCCCAGGCTTCCTTGGAGTCACAACTAAAACACAACTTTCTCAGGAAGTCCTTCCTGATGCCCCTTAATTCTAGGGCCTCATCTCCGTTGTCTATCTCCAACTTAAGGGGTTGATTTATGTCAGACTCGTGGTTTAGGAAGCCAACTTTGGCAGGCATATGAAGGATGGATTAGAGTGGAGAGGAGATTGAGGCAGAAAGATGTAATAGGAGTCCATTACAATAGTCCAAGAAAGAGGTGAAGAGGCCCTGAAATATGTTGGTGGTGATTTGAATGGCAAGAACAGTATGGATCTGAGAGATGTGGACATAGAAAAAAGACTTGACAACTTCTTGGACATGTGATGTCTAGGAAGAGGAGTCTAAGATGACACCAATAGTACAAAGTGGGATCACTAGAAAGGAGCTCAGAAGAGAGGTGGATTTGTGGGGAAAGATAACATAATGATATCTGCTATGCAAATTACAACTCATCCATACCTGCTCATTCTGTACCACTTCTATTTCACCAAAACCAAAAAGGGACAACAGAGCTTATATTTGCTAGCACGTATTCAGAGTCTATTTTCCAAGAGGCACCTGCCAAATCCAGGAGGTGAGGGGGGCAGGGAGATGGAAAAGGCAGTGGCTACACTAGGGAAGGGTGGAGAAGAAGGGAGAGCAGCTGCTGCTTGGTTGCCCAAATCTAGCTGTTAGAATTGGTGGAGACAAGTTGTACAATCCACTATTTCAGGGAGGGTATTATGTGGCCCACCTTCTTGCCTTCTGATTAGTTGATCACAAATTCCTGAGAGTCATGTCATGGACCCCCTCGGGGATCTGAACCCTACTCTGGAAACCTCTGCTACTACCCAAATTAAATACAAGCTGTCTGTCCTTCATACATGCTCTGCAATTTTCTACCTCCTTACCTGTAATGGTTCTGGGGCCTCCTAGGCAAGCTGGGGCAATTTACCTAACTTCCTTGAGCTCGTTTTTCCCATGTGTAAAATGAGAGAGTTGAGGTAAAAGACCAGACCTCTGAAGTCTTTTCCAGCTCTCGCTCTAACTAGAAACCCATGATCTTTTGCTCATTTCCCTGTGCCTGGATTACTCTTCCCCACCTCCACTTGTTGAGTTTCTAACACTCCTTTTTAAGAAACAACTCTTAACTTCCTGAATATCCCCGTCAATAATAAACATGAACGTTTTTTCACCTCAAATCAGTCCAACATGGAACAAAGAGTGCTGAACTTGGAGTCCAAGGCCTTGGGTTCAAATTCCCACTCTGTTGTTTCCTAAGTTCACTTAACTTCTCTGAGTCTGTTCCTCTTATGTAAAGTGTGAGGACTGGACAAGATATTTTTAAGGTCTCTTCCAAATCTAAGTTGATGATCCTAAAAAAAAATAATAATAATATGATCCTATATGATATGATTCTATCTAATGCAGTTACTTGTCCTATGACATTGTTGCATATGGGTCAAAATTAAGCTCCACGAGGACAGGGACTGTCTTTGTATCTAAACTTTGTATCTTCCTCAGCCCAGCACAGAATTGTTGAATAAAGGGAGAGACCTCTTAAGGATAGTAGCTTTGAATAGTTGACAGCAGAAATCCCCTACTCCAGTTTTAGTAGATAGATTTCCTGGCTTTCATCCAGTTCCCTACTTCCTTTAACAAAATCCACAGACCTACTGCTCTCACTTTTTCCTCTTTCCCTCTTCCTGAGAAGAGGCCACCACCTCCCCCGACAGTTTTATTTTCCTCTTGGCTTGTCTGCAGACATTTGTTTCCATTTCCCCTCAAAGGAGAGGGAAAGAGAAAGAAGAAAGGGAGGGGGTAGAATGGGGAGATGGTGGAGAAGGGGAGGGGAAAATGTTTTCTTTGAAACTTGAGTGTTTCTGACAGAGGTTTATTTATTCCCTTTTTCAAGATTCTGTCTCTTGTTTCTTATTGTGGCGTTGCTCTGATCCTTGAACTGATGAACTGCACGCCTGCTATGAGCCTGCCTGATGAGTCCATGTATGAGTCTGACTAAAAAGCCTCTGAGGTCCCTTTCAATTCTCAGATTCTGTGAGTCTGTCATCTTGAATTCAAAGAAAATAGGAAACAAGCTAACTGGCCTACTCACAACTTGCATGCCATAACCACGTACACACACCCATATATAAAATAGTATTCACAGATCCTTCCTGATACCACATAGATCTTTACTCCAGAAAACTCTCCTACAACTTCAGGTTCAAATATCTACACCCAAATGAACCATTTCATGTATTCACACCCTTAAATACAGTTTATCAACTTCAGACATTTAAGTCCTCTACATATAGAAACATTAAAACAACTCTACTCATTTATGTCCTTGTATATACCTCAAGACACACACAAATGCACTTCTGCTTTCATAAGAACACATAAACAATACTTTGTTCCTCAGGATCCTTGTAATAAAGGATGCACATTAAAAGCAACCAAACTAAATCTATAAAATACAGAGTTACAAAAATGTAAACACAAAGAAATACAAAATATTTCCAATGACAAACAAGTGGAGTACATTTCTTGAGTTTGGGATTGGTTTTTTTTTTGCATAGCAGTAAAAATCACAGATGTATTATGATAATTCCTGTTGTGATTAACTGTCAGTTACAATTGTAACACACATTTCAGATTCACCATATCTCAGAGGTGGAATTTCAGAGACCATCACACAAAATCCATATAGATGACAGAGTAAAAGCACAGATTTGGTAGAGCTCTCCTCCCAAATAACAGCCAAATACCTATAAAAAGTGACTCTAAACAAATTCTAGAGCTGCAGAATCCGCAGAATGACAGAGTGAAACAAATCTCCTGTTCAAGACAGCCTGGAATCTTGACAGGAAACACTGGGAGCAGAGCACTCTCCAGTATGGGCTGTGCTGGCACAGATAGGACTGGAGCAGGCCTCAGAGGACTGAATCTCTGGCACCTTTGGCAGTTTCCACACTTCACGATCCCAAAATGTCAATGACAAATTAGAAGGTCAGTGGAAAAAAACCTGTGGCACCTGTGTGAGAGAGTAGAATGGTCTGGTCCCAGTCCTAGGGTAGCAGAGGGGATGAAGGAGCCCATGGCAGGCACAGCAACAGCAGCGGCAGTGGCAGTGGCTGTTTCTGGAGCTCTAAACTCAGATTGTGGGGGGATTGAACAGCTTACAGTATTCCCACCCCCACCCCCACTGGAAGCAGAGAACTACCTTGCCAAAGAGCACAAAAGTCAAATAAATGGCTATGGAAATGAGCAAAAACCAGAAAAAGAATCAGACTATAGAATCTTACTTTAGAGACAAGGAAGGCTAAAATATACAAACAGAAGAAGACAACAAAGTCAAAGCTCCTACAGCCAAAGCCTCCAAGAAAAATATGAATTGGTCATGGGAGAGCTCAAAAATTATTTTGAAAATCAAATAAGAGAAGTACAGGAAAAATTGGGAAGAGAAACAAAGTGATGCAAAAAAATCATGAAAAGTAAGTCAACTGCTTGCTAAAGGGGACCCAAAAAAAAGCAGAAGAAAATAGCACCTGAAAAAATAGATTATCCCAAATGGCAAAAGAGATCCAAAAAGCCAATGTGGAGCAGAATGCCTTAAAAAGTAGAATTAGCCAGATAGAAAAGGAGTTTCAAAATCTCACTGAAGAAAATAATTCCTTTAAGATTAGAATGGAGCAGATGAAAGCTAATGATTTTATGAAAAATCAAGAAATTGTAAAGCAAAACCAAGGGAATGAAAAAATAGCAGACAATGTGAAATATCTCACTGGGAAAAAAACTAACCTGGAAAATAGATCTAGGAGAGACAATTTAAAAATTATTGGACTACCTGAAAGCCATGTTCAAAAAAAGACCCTAGAAACCATCTTTCAAGAAATTATCAAGGAAAACTTCCCTGATATTCTAGAACCAGAGGGTAAAATAGATTTGAAAGAATCCATCAATCACTTCCTGAAAGAAATTCTAAATGGAAAATTCCAAGGAATACTAGAGACAAATTCCAGAACTTCCAGGACTAGGAGAAAATATTGCAAGCAGCCAGAAAGAAACAATTTGAGTATTGTGGAAACACAAACAGGATAACACAAGATCTAGCAGCTTCTACATAAAGAATCAGAGGGCTTAGAATATGGTATTCTGGAGGTCAAAGGAGCAAGGATTAAAACCAAGAATCACCTACCCAGCAAAATTGAATATAATACTTCAGGGGAAAAAATGGTCATTCAGTGAAATGGAGGACTTTCAAGCATTCTTCATGAAAAGACCAGAACTGAATAGATTTGACTTTCAAATACAAGAATCAAGAGAAGCATGAAAAAGTAAACAGGAAAGAGTAAGGAACATACTGAAGTCTAACTGTTTATGTTTCTACATGAAAAGAAAATATTTGTAACTCCTGAGACTTTTCTCAGTATTTGGGTAGTTGGGAGGGTTTATATGTATAGATAGAAGGTACAAGGTGGGCTGAATGTGAATGAATGATATCTAAAAAATAAAATGAAGGGGTGAGAGAGGAATATAGTGGGAGAAGAAATGGAGAAATAGAATGGGGCAAATTATCTCTCACATAAAAGAGTCAAGAAAAAGTTTTTTCAGTGGAGGGGAAGAGGGGGAGGTAAGAGGGGAAGAGGGGGAGGTAAGAGGGAAAGAGTGAACATTACTCTCATCGTATTTGGATTAAAGAGGGAACAAGATGCACATTGAATTTGGGAAACTAGGGGGGCAAGGGATAAGCAGATATGGGGATGGGGGGGTGATAGAAGGGAGGGCAAATGGGAGAAGGGGCAATTAGAAGTAAACACTTTTGAGGAGGGAAAGGTTCAAAAGAGAGAATTGAATAAATGGGGAGACAGGATAGGATGGAGGGAAATATAATTAGTCTTTCACAACATGACTGTTATGAAAGTGTTTTGCATGACTACATATTTATAACCTATATTGAGTTGCTTGCCTTATGAGTAGGGGTGGGTGGGGAGGGAGGAAGGAAGAGATGCTGGAATTCAAAATTTTAAAAACTAATGTTAAAAATCGCTTTTACCTGTAAGTGGGAAATAAAATATACAAGCAATGAGATATAGAAATTTTTCTTGCCCTACAAGAAAATAGAGGGGATGGAGATAAGAGAAGGGAGGGATATGATAGAAGGAAGGGCAGATTGAGGGAAAGAATAACCAGAATGCACGCTGTCTTGGAGCAGGTGGAGGGGAGAGATGGGGAGAAAATTTGAAACTCAAAATCTTGTGGCAATGAATGTTAAAAACTAAAAATAAATAAATATTTCTTTTAAAAATCCATACAGTATATAACCTAGAATCCACTAAATAATATCCCAATCAAGCAGTCATGCAATCTTTGCTTGAGGATCTCTAGTGAAAGAACACATTATTTCCCAAAACATTCTACTTTGAGAAAGTATGAATTGTTAGAATTTCTATCTTTATATCAAATCTAAATCTTCTTCTTTAGGCAGCTACATGGTACAGTGGATAGAGCACCAGTGCAGGAGTCAGGAGGACCTGAGTTCAAATTTCACCTCAGGCACTTGACACTCACTAGCTGTGTGACTTTGGGCAAGTCATTTAACCCCAATTACCTCATCCTGGGTCATCTCCAGTCATCCTGATGAATATCTGGTCACTGGATTCAGATGGCTCTGGAGGAAAAGTGAGGCTGGTAACCTGCACAGCCCTCCATCACTCAAAACAAAATCAAGTGCAAGTCATGTCATTATTTCTCTGATGGCATGGTCTTCTTTGGCAATGAAGGATGAACACACA
>CM053770.1:166495179-166516782 GCA_028658325.1 Potorous gilbertii
TCTCTCCCCCTGGCCTAGATCCGCCCAGCCAGTGTTTGGGGTCTGAGATTCAAATGCTGCTCCCCAGCCTCAGGGCTTTTGGCGGCAGGCTTATCTGCTGGTTCTCAGGTGGGGGCAGGGCCGCCTCTCAGGCTCAGTTCCCTCAGGGGGTTTATACAGAGATCCTTTGTAGTGGAGCTGGGGTGGAGCTCCAGCCCACTCTGGGAGTCTCTGGCCCGAGCTGCCTCAGCGTCTGCCGCAGCGGCCGCTTCCCAGGGGGTCCGAGTCCCGGAGATCCCCCGCTCCCCTCTCAGCCTGTCTCTCTCTCACTGACCTGTGCGTCTGTGGGTGGTGGGACCTTCTCGGCCGCCCGAAGATCCAAGTCCCTGCCGCCCGCTGGGCTCTGCTCGCTCCTCTCAATGCGGTGTGGCCGGGGCGGGGGAGGGGAGCGCTCTGCCAGACAGGACTCCGCTCCCGTCCGGGTACCTTTGTGGTCGGTTCTTCAGGGCTCTCTGCAACGGAAATCTCCTTCACTGTGTTTCTGCGCGGCTTCCACTGTTCCAGAATTTGTCAGGAGTTCTTTTTACAGGAAATCTGTGGGCTGTGGGTTCGGACCTAGCATAGGTGAGTCTTTCTACTCCGCCATCTTGGCTCCGCCCCCAAAGTCTTGGTATTTTGGTATGATGTAGCAAGCCCAGAGTGGTCCTACCCTTTTCTCAAGAAAGTAGCAGGAGAACAGGGTGCTATGTCAGGTTTTTACCCACAAATAGCTTCAGGACCACCTTCTTGACTGTTGTTCTCTTGTGTGGCAGGCAGTTCATTTATCCTCTAGACTTCTCATGATGGTAGGAAGATGATTTCTCTTCACTCCCTTATGGAGAATGGTTTCAACTAGGAGTTAGTATGCTTAGACCTAGTCTGCCTTTAAATTTTCTTCCCTAAGTAGGTAATACAGCATCACCCTTTAGGTAGTTGTGTCCAAACTTGGAGGCAATCTTATGAGTTTGAGGGGATCAGAGGTCCCATACAGCCATTGCTAAATGGAGAAAGAAAACGAATCCCCAGCAACTTTTCCAGTTCTCTTGGGGAAAATTAGTCCAAGCCTAGTTGCAGACCTCTCAGGAGTTTGGATAGTGCAGAGCGCAGGGAAAATGTAAAATGCCTAGTTAGCAGACCTCCAAGAAAATTTATGTTCTGATGAGATTTAAATATTGACTTTTCAGTACATTATAAAATCGGTTATGTTGTTTACTTCATTCTTTTAAATTTGTACTGTGGAGCCTTTAAAAATTTTTAACATTTCTTTTGTGTATAGTAATACATTACATGATGCATACCTGATGTATATTGTACATTGGGAACACATTTACTTCCCTTATTTTTGGAAAAACCCTATAGGTGAACCATATGTTCTCCCAGGGCACTGAGGAGGTTTAATGAACTAAAGAGTATGAGAAGAGGTAGCCTAAACCCTTTTCATTATAAGCCAGGCTGCCTAGGACCAACTTCAACAATATGTCATGCTTAGATACAGAAGAAGTAATAGGGCAGAACCCAAACTTGTTTCCCAGTAGTAGTTCCTTAAGGTTAGATGTGAACTGGGGACTGCTCTTGCAAAGACATGAGAGTAACATGTGTGAAGAACAGACAAAAGACCCATTTGCCTGGATTGTAAAGGAGGAAAGGGAGTGATGTACAATAAAGCTATAAAAATGGTTTGGGAGTAGGTTATGAAGGATTTTAAAGGCTAAACAGAGGAATTTATATTTTATTGTAGAGGTAATAGGGAACCACTAAAGTTACTTGAGTAAGAGAGTGGCATGGTCACATTGGCACTTAAGTAAAATCACTTTGGCATCTGTGTAGAGAAACGGATTGGAGTGAAGTGAGACTTGAAGCAGAGAAATCACTTTGGAAGTGTCATTGAGCAATCACAACATCACAAAACTTATGTGAAAACTAGGTTTATTACAAGAGAAATGAACATGCATTTGGAACTCCAGGTCAAAGCAGAGTTCAGAGTCCATACAAAAGTTTGTGTATTTATGACATTACATCAAAGGGAGTAGGAGAAAATGGGAATCTCCTCTTAAAGGGGCATGGCACGGGAAGGGAACAGGTACAGTAAAAAGTGGAGAAAAAAGACAAAATCCCTCCCAAAAGAGAAGAGCAAGGAGATGGCAAAAGCAGCATTCTTTTCCGTTGGGAACCTCTAGACCACAAAGATAGGAGGATCTGCTTATCTACAAGGGTCCCAGTTGCACAAGCAGTTTCTCAGTCTGGTGCTGACTCATTGGAATGTGTCTTGACTCCTAAGGACACACGGAGTCTAGCTTGGAGTACAAGCAACAATTTATGTCAGCTGGGCGGGGGGGAAAGGGGGCTTCATCCTTCACACTTTCGGGGCTTCCTACGTGTCCTGAGTACAGTATTTCTGGAAAATATGACAACTCAAGAAAACATGTTAAGTCAGATTCAGGGCAATAGAAGTCCTTGCTAAAGTTTAGGTGACTGATAATGAATATAAACTGAGGTGGTGGCTGTCTGACTGTAGAGATGTCGTGGAGGTAAAAATGGCAAGATTTGGCCAATGATTGGATATGTAGAGTGACTGAGAAGTGTGAACATGGGCTCTGTAATGCTTGTACTAACCCATTAAGTATTCTGGATCTTCCCTTTTCCACAGGGGAACCAGACAATGGAGTAGCACAACAATGGGACTTCTGATACCCAGGGCTATTTGACATACCAGTGATCCTTTGCAAAGTAAATTTTAACTGAACTCAGAGGAGCCTGCAACTGCTGAAACCAGCCTTGACCAACTCAGAGAGAAAAATATCTTGGTTTCTGACTTATCTAAGGGGAAGCAGACATCTTTGGTTCCTGACTTATCTAAAGAGCAACAAATACCCTGCTTTTTGCTTTGTTGTATTTATAAATATCTTCCCCCTACACCCCTACTTCCTGCCTGACTTCCCAATTTGTGTTTCTCCTTTAATCCTGACAGCCATAAATACCTCAAAAGGTCCTAAATACCTTAAATATATACAAACCCCTCATCTTTTCCCACTTCTCTTTGAGCAGATGGGAACATTGTTTCACTGCTCCAGCTTGCAAGCTTCCTCTTCTCAGGAAAGAAATGCAGTTTATAATCTTTGTAAATTATGATTGGACTCTGTTTCATTCCTCTGTTTCCATCATTTCAGAGCCGGGGTTTCTTGCATTTTAGCAGTTCACAGGGGTTTTTATTTTAACAGAAGTCAAGGATAATGCCAAGGTTATGAACCTGAGAAACTAGTCAATGGAAGTAACTTTGACAGAAATAGAAAGAGTTTGGCCCAGCTTCTTCACTCTCTGGATCCTTCCCTGCCACTTTAGTATATTAGCATATCAAGACCCAGGCCCTAGGACCTCTTATTTTCAAACAATGATACAGTGTCTTGCCCTGCTTTGGAGGGGCTGATTTGGTATCGGGTTCTGGTCATGTCTAACTTCCCTAAAGAGAGGACTGCCCTCATTTGAGTCCTTATATAAATCTCTCATATGCCCTAATCCCTGACATCACGCTTTCCATATAAGAATGACTAGAGATCCATATATATCCATATAAAGATGACCCATCCCAGTGGTATCCCTTATCTCCTTAACTGTTTCTTCTTGTCTATGTTAAATAAACCTGCTTGTTTTACCTGTTTTCTTAAGTCCCTCACTGGAAATTCTTGACATGTTCAACCTTTGGCACTGTGTTAGGACTCCTTCCCTCTCCTCCCCAACTAAGCCTTTCTATCTTCCCTTTACAAGTCTTTTGTAATTAGAATATGAGCTACTTAAGGATAGAGACCTTTTTTGTGTGTGTTTACATTTTATTCTGTGTGCCTAACAGGGGTTCCTAATATATAGTAAACACTTAATAAATGCTTTTTCATTTATTTGTTAATCAGGTATTTGTTTCCAGTTTGCTTTCTCATTGTGTGCTAAACTGTTGCCTAAAGGCAATATAAATATTCAAGGCTGCTTTTTCTCAACATAAAAGTTAGGTCAATTTGCAGTGTGTATTTGAAGAGGATAAGGAGGGGAGAGTAACTGGGGTTTTTTAATTAGCTAAAAAGATTTCCCTTTCCAACTTAGTAGTTAGATATCACTTGGGTGCAGTGAGTTTGTTATTGATTTTTATTTTTATTCATAACTCCATAATTCTCTCAATACTCACTTTAAAATGGATTGTAGGCTTTTTTTTTCCTCATGGGAAAAAGTAATATCATTCTTTCAGTATTCCTCCAAAAGAAACAGGCTGTTATAAGTTGGGTCTGTCTTATTAAGAGAGTACAATACTCAGGAATTTGGTACTAAGAAATGTCCCTTCTCCCCAGTCTCCAGAAAGAGAAAGATGCATGGAGGTGGGGAGGGAAGAGAAGGGTGCTTACTCGAGTTGACCCTAGTAGGAAGTAGGTGTGGTCCAGGAGGATTCAGTTCTTGCTCTGGTCCTGGAAGGAAAGGCATCAGAGGAGCCAATTTCCTAAATTTGTTCTCCACTGCAATACCTAATGATTACATAGGGTATATACATAGGGTATGGAGTTTGCTAACCAAATGTAAGTTGTAGTGGGTGGAAGAATTATAATACTCAAAGACAGATTTAAAGGATTATCGTTGCTAAGAGCCTAGGGTAGAGGGCCTGGGGGTAGAGTGGGGCTAGCAATGCTATAACTAGTCTCCAAAAGGGAGAAGTCACTGAGCAGAACTTGAGTCATCTTCCTCAGTTCTAAATAATTGCAGCTTCAGTAGAGAAAAGAGAAATTGAAAGAGAGCTAATATAATATGATTCAAGACTGGAGGTTCAATACAAGAAAAGTAGTCAAGGTGCCATGTGCCCCAAACAGAGGAAAGATTAATCAAGGAATTTCTTGAGTGCTGTGGAAGGGATTGCAAATGAATTAAGGCTCAAGAGGCTTCTAGTAGAATGGTGTCAGTGTAAATCTGAGAGAGTACCTGGAGCACATACGGGAAAAGATCCTCCTTCAAGGAAATGAGAGAACAAGCATAACTCGAACCTGGATACGAACAATGACAATTACCACAAGGAAAGAGGAATGAAATAGAGTTTGCCCAGAAAAAATGGATTAATACTTTAACTCTATGCCCAACTAGTTGAGTAAAGTTAAATTGTATACCTGTAATATACCTAAAATTCCTTCTTACAAATATGTAGTGTCTGATTGCATATGCCAGACTGCACTAGACGTGGTTATTAAAAGGAAAATTCTTCTTTTCGCTATGATTAATGAGGTAAAACTCAGGATGAAGAGACCAAAGGGAGTTTATTATAAATGCATCAAATTAGCAACATGCTAACAGGCGGATCGATGAGTATCAGCAATGACTTCAGGGTGGGGCCAACTTTAATAGGTAACCTTTAAGACATTCCAGATAGGTCCACCTCAGCCAAAGAGGTTGGGCCCCTGCATCTCAGCACCTCCCCAAGGTATCAAGAAGGCGACAATTATTGGGTAGGATTACAAAGGTCACTTGGCTACGTGTCCAATATCATGGACCTGGATGACACCTTGCCCAGTACTCATTTATAAACCGGACTAGGAACAATGGGTCACTGAGTCAACAAAACTTTCAGTAATGATCCTGGAAGGGCACTCACTGTACAGGAAGAGAAACAGGTCATCTATTCCAATAATCCAGCATTAAGAGAAAATTCCCATCAGGTTCCAAGTCTGATTTATTCCATATCCCTTATTAATTCCACATCTACATTCCACATCCTCTTTCTTATACTTGCCTCGCTGCCACTCTATATGGTAACAATCTCCTAACTGGGCTTCTTGATTCTAGTTTCTCCTCTCTATATTCATGGCCACTAGGTAGTACAGCAGTACAGCCCTGGGCCTGGAGTCAGGAAGACCTGAGTGTTCAAATCCAGCCTGAGGTGCTTACTAGTTGTGGCAAGTCACTTAACCTCTACTTACCTCAGCTTCCTCAACTGTAAAATGGGGATAATTACAGTATGTGCTTAGCGCAGTGCTAGACTCTGTATACATAAATACTTATTTCCTTTACTTCTCCTTTCTGTCTTCAACTCATCCTCCCAGGGGCCAAAATAATCTTCCCAAAACATAGGCAGAAGTGTGAACTGTGCTCTCCTACTTAAAAAAATCTTCAGTGATGAATGATATATAATCTTAACAGGTAAGTTTAGCCTCCAAAGAAAAAATGAAGAAATATACCTCCTTCCCAGAGGTGGAGGACTGTGGGTCAGAAACATTTGTATACTGTTCAACATGGCTAATGGATTGATCAGTCTTGCTGAACTGCTTGTCTTTTCTCCATCCGTCTACTATCAGGGAATATTCTTAATGCTAGGGACATAAAGAAAATTAAAAACATATTTCTTGCCTTTAAGGACTTCATTCTAATGGAAGAGTACACATATCAAAAATGGTATGTACAAGACATATACAATGTAAATGGAAAGCAATTTCAAAGGAAAGAGTGGAGTTGGGGAGGGGAAACCTAGGAAATGTCCTTTGCAGAATGTGGGATTTGAGTAGATATGTAACCCTAACTCTAGCCCTAAGATCCTCCATTTTATCTTTGTTACAAAGAATGACTTACTGGGCAAGAGATGGGGGAAGATTATATTCAGAAATAAAGGTAAAGATTAAAAGATAGCAATAAAAATTTAAATTTTTAAATTTAAAAAAAAAAAAAAGGTTTCAGTAGTTCCCTATTGCCTTTAGGATAAAGTACAATCTCCTCAGCCTGGGACTTAAAGCCCTCCACAATCTGGCCCCAATCTACTTCTTCAGATATTTCATATTACTCCCCTTCATGCACTCTCTATTTCCCCTAATTGGACACACACATAGTTTATTCCTTGAATTCCCTTCTCTCTGCCTTCTCAATCTGTCCCTGACACCTGATATGCAATATTTTCTCTCAGTGGGGTCTCAGAATCCTTATCTTCCTTGAAGATTCAGTTTAGTTGCCACCTCCTTCCAGAGGTCTTCCCTATATCTCCAATTGTTAATGCTTTCTTCTTCAAATTACATCTCTGAGTATACATCATTATCTCTAACATCCCTTAAGGGCAGGACCTCTTTCATCATAACTCAATGCCTTATACTTAATGAGTGTGACCATGGTGGTCTTGCCTTATAAGGCAGTTCTTACAAACTCTTACTTGGCTTAGGTGAAATATTTCCATGACTTGTTTGAATTGGAAATGAAGATGTGCCTTATGAGTAACAAATTGAAAAAACTGGGTATTGCTATGAATCCTCACAAATTCTCATTCATTAGCTCATTCACCAAGTTCCACTTGGTTTTTCCCCTGACATTTCAGTCTCAATTTTCCCTGCAGAAATTACATAGGGGTCAGAAAATACTTATTCAAATAAGTGGTACAATATGAACTCTGACTAATCACCACTAATTATAATTCACTAGGATCTAGGGTTTATACCGAGGGAGTACTTGTTCCTTGTTAGAGCCCAACAAGATATTCACGTTTCCCAAGGTCACAAACCCAGGTGCAAATACAGACTCATGCAGTTTCCCTACCCTAAGTGACCACACCCCAGTCATATCCAGGTACTCTTCCTCACACATACGAGTACTGACTCACTCTCCTTTAGGCTTAATGAGTAACTCATTACTTGCTTTCCATACCTCAGTCAAAAGAATACATTCAAGTAACTGCTTCAATTCCATCACAAACATGTCTAGGGTCCTGATTTCAGTACCACACCAAGACAGCCTATGATCACCTGCTGTGCTCACTCCCCTTGGAAGGAACATGCTGACTCTCTTAGGTAAACCCAACCATCACCACCCCAACCACGCCCCAGGCAAAACTAACAACAGACTACAAGTAACTCTGCCTGTGCGCTCTTCCTGAAATAGGTCATTCCACTAAGGTCTTCAGATTCTAACAAGTACCGTATCTAAGAATACAACTTGGTATTGTGGTGTTGCGATAACATAAAATTTACAACACAAAGTAATTTGATAAATATTTAGTGATATGACAGTTTGGTATAAGTGATAAGGGGTATACATAATTAACTAATTAGTATAATGTTCTTCATAGATTCAAACTTTTTTTTTTCAAATCAGCTGAGGATAGTTTCCTCACTTAGAAAATGAGAGGCTGGACTACATGAACTCTGAGGTCTCTTCCAGCTCTAAATCTACAGTTCTAAGGAAGTGTAGACTACGAAGTTTTTCTGAATCCTCTCTAAAGATTCTTAGATTTACAATGCAGAGATACTGAGGCTTATCCCTTCTCTAGCAGAGGGTGACCACTGAGCTATCCTTACTATCAGGTTTTAGTTCCCCTCAGTGTCGGGAACTAGCACAGCACAAAGTTAAAGTTGATTTAGGGCTGGCTGCTTCCCTTGATGAGAGTGATTTACAAAATAGCTGCTTTAAAATGTGTGAAGGATTTTTCTTCTAACAGTCT
Organism: Potorous gilbertii; assembly: GCA_028658325.1. Classification (NCBI taxonomy): domain Eukaryota; kingdom Metazoa; phylum Chordata; class Mammalia; order Diprotodontia; family Potoroidae; genus Potorous; species Potorous gilbertii. Next base: position 166,503,632 of record CM053770.1, read on the forward strand.
TATGAAATAGCTCTTACCTTCATTTTACAGGTGGGAGAGCAGAAAGTCAAAGAGGTTAAGCTACTTGACCTGTTCACACACAGCCAGTTGATATTAGACAAGATTTGAACTCGGATCACCCCTGACTCCAATTATAGTAAGAGTTGTTTGGGCTGACTGAACTAACAGTGGGTTCTGATTCTTCAAGAAGCAGAAACACGGGGAATTCTGATCACTACAACACTTTATTAGCCTTTCAGGAGAAGTTTCAGAGGTGGGAATGGACTGAGGAGTCCAGTCCAGTGGTGCAGCAGGTGTATACACACATGCACTAGGGGTAATCAGTGAGAAGAGACAAGGTGGTGATCTGAGTGGGAGGATAGTGTTTATTTCCACTGATTCTCAAGGACCCTTTTTCCCATGCACTGTCGGTGTCTTGGGTGGAAAGTGGTTTGTTGCTGTTAGAGCCTGGGCATTTTATTCCTTCACCTTCTGCCTGTGAGTTTTTAGAATGATACCAGTCTTCCTACCTGTTACCAGCATACCCAACAGCCCATTATCCCTAGGAATGAAGGCCCTGGTTATTTTAAATATTTCTTTAAGATTTACAAAATATTTCAAATGACAAAATATATGCAAATTTATTTGTCAATTTTAAAATGTCATGTATATTACTTAGTAGTATTATTAACATATACATTTTCTCATTTGGTCCTCATAACACTCTGTGAGGTCGATATCCAAGCATCATTGTCCTCATTTATAAGAAAAGAAAAAAGACTGACTTGTCTGCGGTCACACAGATAATAACGTGGTATGATTCAGATCCAAGGTTTTTTGCTTTAATCAGTCAACCAAAAACCATTGAGAATACAATGACAAAAGAGAGTCCCTGCCCTGAAGAAACTTACATTCCAATGCAGGAGACAATATACAAAAAATATACAAAATAGACACATGGTAATTGGGGGAAGGGGGCATTAGTAGATGGGAGGATCAGGAAAGGCCTAGTGTTGGAGTTAATATTAGATCTAAACAATGAAGCAAATTAGGGGTTCTAAAAGTTGGAGGGGAAGGAGGAGCATATTCTGGAAATAGTAGATCATCTATGCAAAGGCATGGAGACAGGAAATGGAATGTCTGCATGAAGAATACTCAGAAGGTCAGGTTGACTGGTCTATAAAGTGCAAGAAGAAAATAATGTATGGAAAAGAAGATTGGGGACTGTATGTTCGGTGAATTTTAGTGTGTGTAAAGTGAATTTTGTTATTATTTCTCAGAGTTCAGTTTCCCAAGATCCATAACCATAACAATAAACAGTTCTTAAGTAGTAGATATGAGTTCCCACAGTTATGGTTCAAAATATCTCCATCATGCTTGCCCATCGTTATATAATGGTAAATAACATCAACATCCACTGTGGTTATGCAGTGAGAGATACAGGGATGAGGTGATACAAACTTGTGAGGCTGTTGATGGCAATATATCTTCTTTGTATGTTGGCCTATAAAACAGGTGGTCACCAGAGAGTGAATGGGGAACCCTTATTGGATTTAAGAGAGGGAGGTCTGGGCAGAGTCACTAGTCTCACTTTCTCTTCTGGAGTCATCTTGATCCAGTGGCAAAATGTGGATCAGGATAACTGGAAATGGCCCCCTTATCTCTATAGGGAAAGGTTTCTGGTCAATAAAGCACGACATGACAACTAGAATACCACTCTGTCTCCATAAGAAGAGCTCTTAGGTGATCAAGAAACCAACATGGCCAGAGGCTATCAGAAAGGTATGTCAAGGGAGACATTGTTTGACCCATGGGCCCCTGATCCAACCAAATCCCAAGAATAGCTTATTACCTTTCAAGGAAAAAAATAGCCTAACCTATATCTCACTCTGATAAATGGCGATTCTATCGCATATGATACCATTTTGGTAATGTCCTAAGGATCTTCAAAGGGACCTTCCATTATTTAAATCTTTTTGGTCTTTTACTGGATAATCTTTCTGGTATAGTCAGTTCTAAGGAAAAACAAAAAAGAATAAAGAAGAACATAAGAAAATGTAATAGACACTTGAAGAGTCACAAAGAAGCAAAAGATGAGAACAAAACGTTAGAGGAAAACAAATACCAGAAATCCTAGGGTTTAGGTCCTTCAGAGCAACCTTTTAATGGAAACCAAATTTTACAGAATAAATCCTTTTATTAAGGGGATTTATTCTGTGAAATTTGGATTCCATCAAAGGGCTGCACTTGAGGACCTAGAGGGCCATGTGTGGCCTGGAGGCCGAAGGCTCCCTACCCCTGCTTTAGGAAGATAGAGTTCCAAATTCTACATAATCTAGTCCTTAGGGGGTAGGATGGGGGTGAAGCCAAATCATCTTTGCAGTTCACAGTGGGTCTCCTGATGGTAATTATGAGCAGGAACAGCTCCAGAATTATTAATAAAAGCATATATGATGACATCTTCAGTTTAGTCAACAATTCTTCATTATACACGAGGGTCATCTATAGTAAAGTGGCTGAGGTCATAAGCCTCTTACATTCAAGCTATCCTAAGATCTAAATTGATACCTAGGCTTTCTCAATGCTGTTACCCACTCAGGATTCCCTGGTTCACTCACCAGAATGTCCCCCTCTTTGAGAGCCACATCAGCTGCTAAATCTACATTTCCTCACATTCTAGCCAGGAAGCTAGGAGTTTATCTCCTGGAAGGACTTGCTAAGACCCCCATTTCCTAGAGTATTCCCTGCTAGCCACTTAGTGGATGTTAAAAGCCAGTTGCGTATTGCTGTTTCGGAGCAGATAGAACAATTAATAAACCAGGCAAAACACATTCCTCAGAAGCCAAACCCTTATAGGAGGGGGTAGACTTCCAAGACCTCATTCTCTAGAAAAACTGCAACCTGTTTGTGAAGACCACACACTTGGGAACAGCCCTGATAGGTAGGATTTTTAATATACCATTTCTGCTTAACAAAAGAAGCCTCCTACATCCTATCCATCTTCTAAGAGAAGCAGTTTTGCATCACAACACATAATAGACCACTCTAAACAAAGAGTTACTGTGTGCCTTGTTGGTTGAGCACAGAGAGTCCACATGAATATTTGGGGTAGATATCCCAAATTTGGGCATCCTGCAGTTACTTTGTGCTGTCTCATTTCTGCTTTGCTCATAGAGCACAGCACCTTTTCTGATGTGGGCACACCATGCTAAGCAGTCCTGTGCCAGTGTCTCCCATGTTGCACGGTCAAATCCAAAGTTCTTGAGACAGACCTTGAGAGTATCCTTGTATCACCTCTTCTGGCCACCATGTGATCACCTGCCCCATGCAAGTTCTCCATAAAATGGTCTTTTTGGCAAGCATACATTTTGCATTTGAACAATGTGACAATGTGAAACATCGGAGTTGCTGTCTTTGAAGCATAGTTTCAATACTTGGCAGTTCAGCTTGAGCAAGGACTTCAGTGTCTGGTACCTTTATCCTGCCAGATGATCCTCAGAATCTTCCTAAGACAGTTCAAATGGGAGCGATTGAGTTTCCTGGCATGGTGCTGGTAGACTCTCCATGTTTCACAGGCATACACCAATGAGGTCAGCACAAGGGCTCTGTAGACCTTCAGTATGGTAGTCAGTCTAATACCTCTTCTCTCCCAAACTTTTCTTCAGAGCCTCCCAAACACTGAGTGAACTCTGGCAGTGCATTCATCAACTTCATTGTCCATGTCTACATCCCTGAAAAGTACACTACCATGGTAAGTGAACTTACCTACAGCATTCAAAACTTCTCCATTTGTTGTAACTGATGATTCCACATATGGATGGTGTGGTTGTGGCTGATGGAGCACCTGCATTTTCTAGGTGTTAATTATTAGGCCAAAATTAGCATAGGCAGCAGAAAACTGATCCATGCGTTGATGCATCTCAACTTCAAAGGCTGCATTGAGTGCACAATCATCGGCAAACAGAAAATCATGCACCAACACTCCCTCCACTTTGGTCTTGGCTTGTAGCGTTTTCAAATTGAAGAACTTACCATCAGTACAGTAGCTGACCTTGATGCTGTGTTCATCCTCATTGAAAGCATTTGTCAACATGGCTGAAAACATCATGCTAAAAAGCATGGGAGCAAGCATATAGCTCTGTTTCACTCTATTGGTGACTGGGAAGGCATAAGAGCATTGTCCATTATCCAGAACCTGGGCAAACATGCCATCATGAAACTGACATACAATATTGATGAATTTCTCTGGGCAACCAAATTTTGACATAATTTCATAAGGCCTCATGACTAACAGTGTCAAAGGTCTTGGTAAGATCTACAAATGTTGTGTAAAGACCTCTGTTCTGCTCTTGGCATTTCTCCTGGAGTTGTCAGGTAGCAAACATCATATAGACTGTTCCTCAGCCCTTCTGAAGCCACACTGGCTCTCAAGTATATGATCATCTTCCAGGTGAAAGATCAGCCTACTAAGAGGACTCTAGCAAGAATTTTGCCAGCAATGACTAAGAGAGGGATCCTCCTGTAATAGTTAGAGGACAATCTATTCCCTTTACCTTTATAGAGATGGACAATAGAGACATCCTTGAACTCCTGAGAGATAACCTCTTCTTGCCATATAACCTGGAAAATTTCAGTCAGCTTTTGTGTGAGCAATGGTCCCCCTACCTTGTAAATCTCAGCTGGAATAGAATCAGCATCAGGTGCTTTGCTACGTGAAAGGAAGCTAATGGCCCTCAAAACCTCTTCTTCAGTTGGAAGTTCAGTTAAGGAGGGATTGACTTCAACCTGGGGTAAATGGTCAATGGCCTCAGCATTGATTGATGATGGTCTGTTGAGAATACTATGGAAATGTTCAGCCCAGCTCTCTAGGATCATGTCCTTATCACTAATCAATGTGGCTCCATGAGCACTGAGTAGTTGTGATGCACCGTAGGTTTTTGGTCTATGAACAGCTTTCAGGGAATCATAAAAGTGCTTTGGATTGTTACTATCAGCATAAAACTGAATTTCTTCTACCTTCTTACTGAGTCAGGGATCCTGCCTCTCTCTAAGTTTGCTTGTGCTTTGCTTTTGATGGAATTAAATACTGCCTTCTTAAAGTGATCAGACACCCAGGAGGCTGCCGAGTCCCACTGCTGCTTCCAGTGAAAAATGACCCTATGGCCTGGGCTGCCTATGTGCAGGGTTGTGACCACAGCTCCCAGTGTATCCTCACCTGCTCTTCATCACTTACCTGTTGCCACAGGACTTTGAGGCATAATAGTGAAATGGTATAGGTGATGTCTTTTGATTTGTGCATAAACTGGATTTAAGTGAGGCAGAGTTGCACGAAGTCATCAGCCTCACTCTCTCCTCCAGAGTCATCATAGTCCAGTGGCAGGACAGAGTCAAGACAGCTGACAATGGCTCAGGATGCAGTGGATGACCTTGGCATGTTTGGTGTCTAACCAAGCTCTAATCATCTGCTTCATCTGCCTTCATGGCCATTGGAACAAATTGTTCTCATCCACCCATTCCACCACAGGAAGTCTTCATATGCTTGGGGTAGACACCCCCTAACTCATCATTGGGTTTGGGAACCCTTGGTTACCCTCAACCTGGTTTGGCCTGTCTGCTGAACGATTTACTGAGGTGTGGCAGCTGCGCATACTGCAGTTTCTTGGAGCCAAAGGTGAGAGTTAGGTAGAAAAGGTGGACACCAAAGGTGGAAACAGCCCTGAAAAGGGCTCAGTAGCCATCACACCAAAGGTACTGGTCCTCCCTGAACATATCCTACACCCTTGTGTGCCTTGTATCATCTGTTTAGTAGCAAATAGAGCCCAGTAACAAGTAAGCAACTGCTTTTCAAAAGAGATGTGGTGGGTTGGCCACTTTGGAGAACTTAAAAGAGAGCAACAGTCACTTATTCTGGTCATCTCTTGGTGCCTTCAAAGGCTCCACTCAGCTTAGTCTTCATGGACTGATATCTCCCTTTCAGAAATATGAGCCTTCTACAGTCATAAGGGTCCAAGAGAAGACTGCTGAACATCCTGCTTCCAGGACTATTATAGTCTGGACTCCACTTGAAACAAGTCAACTTCTGGATAACTTGGTAAATTAGTTTCATCATAATACCCAGGTGGGGAATATGGGTTCTCCAAAATTTGAAAAGTCCAATTAGTCTCTAGTCTTCTTTCTTAGACCATGTAGAAGTCAGAGTCAGTACCTTATTCTGGAACAATGGTTGGGAACAGCTTTGAGGTCACATGAGGCCCTCTAGATCCTTAAGCACAGGCCTCTGACAGAATCCAAATTTCATAGAGTAATCCAAACAACACAGAGTCCTTAATAAAAGGATTTGTTATGAAAACTCTGGATTGTGCCTAGAATCCTCTGGGTTTTGTCCTCCCATTACATTGTCCAAAACTTGACTGAGAGGATTAGATCCTGAATTTTCTTTAGGATGAATTTCTTACCCCTTGTCCCTCATATGGTCCACCATAGAATATTGGGCTTCTATTCCAGTGACTTCATTTAGCCTAGTCAGCATTATGTCAACAATATAGACCAGGAAGAGAAGCCTATTTCCTGTCTCTGCCTACTATATGTCAATTAAGAGAGAAAGTTGAGATAACCTTGAGGAAAGATGTGAAAAGTACACTGGACTCCTTCCCAGATAAAAAGCAAACTACTCTTGACCAGTCTCAACCACAAGGCAAAAGAAAAGAAAAGAAGAAAAGAAACAGCAAAAGAGTCAGCAACCCCCATACCAAGTCATTTACCCTGGACCTAGGCTATCTAGTCAATGACCCTGACAAGGTCAGGAACAATTATAATGATGGACATGACCATTATGTTTAATTCCTTGTAGTTGATCATAAGCTTCCAGGCGCTATCTGCCTTCTTCATGAGCAACAGAGGATTATTTTAAAAGGAGCTTGTAAAACAAGGCACTATAGCATCCTTCATCTCCATCATCTCTATAGCAACCTGATATTTTTGGTATTAACTATACAAGATGAAATAGGCAACTACAAAGATTTCCACTTGACTATATTTACAATTACCTACATAGAGGTTGCTGAAAGAGGTCACACAAATATTGACTCCCAAAAGTTCATTGTCCATTGCCTGCCCTCTGTAGTCTCTCCTGTATAGTACAAATGGGATAAGAGTTTTAGAGGATGCCTTAGGCTGTGGTGGGGCTAAAGGGCACTTACAGACCTGGTGTTAGATTTCCCAATATAGCTTTATTAGCACCCACTTAGGCTAGGCATTCATTGCTTTTTTATCCACTTACTAGGTTGGAAGAGCCACACCCAAAGTTCCCTTAGGGAGAGGGTTAGGTTTAGATAGTAGAGACAGTATCTAAAATGTCTCCATTAGATCACATCCTCTGGAGTCATTGCCCTAGTGATTCATCAGGCTGCTGTTTGAACTGCTTTAGATTCATCAGGCTGCTGTTTGAACTGCTTTTACAACCTTCCCCAGTTCCTTGGTGCTGAAAGACTGCCCACTCCCTCTTCCTTCAAGGAATGAAATTACTCTCTTTCCAGAAACCGTAATAAGGTAATCCCTGGTCTTTCTTATCCATGGTCAGGGTTCCCACATGTCTTCTTCATTTCCACTATCATTCTGCAGCCTCCTGGCTCCAATCGCATTCAAAGATTCATCATAGTCTCTTGGATTATGAAAGCTAGAGGAAGAAAATGTCCAGAAACCCAGCATCTCCACACATGACTGTCTGCAGCTATGCTATGTCTATTTGGACCCCCACTGGAAAAACTGAATTCTGACCATTCTACTGGGGGCTTTGATAGACCAGCTTCACCTTTGCCATACTTGGTTCCAGACCTCCACAGCACTTCTAGACAATTTTCAGCCATGGTACTATACATGTTACCTCCCATCCCATCTTCCCATTTTCAGATATGTATACCATTAAAATGTAAGATCCTTGAAGGCAAGAACTGTCTTGGTTGTTGATATTTGTATTTCCAGTGCTTACTCAGTGTTTGACACACAACAAGCAACTAATAAACACTTTAATCTATTTAATCTAAGTCTATCTGTTTCTCTATCCATCCATCTTTCTCTCTATCTATCCATCCATCCATGCCAAATGAAGGCTGTCACATGGATTGGAATTCTGCTTCCTAACCCTTCCTCTTTCCAACATCATTTTTCCAGAATTCTCTGGGGAAACTTTTCTCAGAAATCCTTGTTTAAACATGCTGCTGACTGATGGACACAGAGTGGTGTCTCCCTGGCAATGCAGGGCAACAACTAAAATTAAGTTTTTCTCCTCCTTCTATAAGGAGGAGCCCTAATTTTCACAGTCTCTCTCTTTACTATGCACCCCTCAGCATTGTGATTACAGGCTTAGAAACCCTGAATAGACATCATCTTTTCTCCCATGAATTTATGAAGGGAACAGATCTGTTTAAGTAAATTTCAAAACTCCAGTATCTGTATGAACCATTATTCTCTCATTGTTGTAACCCCAGGCAAGTTACTTAACCTGTTTACTTCAGTTTCCTTATCTATAAACTAAGGACAATAATAGTACCTACCTCCCAGCACTGTTCTGAGAATCAAATGTGAAAATAATTGTGAAGCACAGAGTGGCACATAGTAAGTGCTGCATACATGGTAACTATTAATATTATCTAGAGTGAAATTGAAATGATAGTAAACACAATTTAAAAAATGCCAAAGTTCTCTTTTAGGAGTGCATATTGGCCAGAGGTTGTCTGAAAATAGGACAAGGGCACATCTTAAGGCTATTAAGAAATGTATGGCTCACCAAATTATATTTGACGGTTACCCATTTATATATTAATATTTTATTCAATCATGGCAAATGTGCCTTTTCAGAAATATATGAAGCAAAAGCTCAATTGAAAGACCCTAGATTATATTTATTGCCTTAATTATTTAAAGTTTAAAATTTATGGGTTGAAATGAAATGTGGAAAGGATGTTGAATTCAAATTTAGTACAAAATGACCTCAATAATATAGTAAACATTACAGACACAGTATTAAATTTGATTTTCACTCTAAGCTTGATTCTCACTCTAAGCTCAACTGTAATAAAGATAAGTTCAATTTACATTCAGTTTTGTTTTTATAAAACACAAGATGAGAAAATGGACTTTGTTAAGCCATAATTATGGAAACAAATTATGAGAATATTGATATGCCCTTATTAGCAAATGTTTCATCTACATTCCTAATTAATCCACTGACTACATAGCTACTATAGATTGAACTTTTTAAAAAAACTATCAGTTTGGGAGGGTTTCTCTCTCCTTATTTCAAGCTGCAGCCAAAGATAAAGGTACAGCATGGGCCTCATGCACTAAAATGGATGAGAGGACAGACTACTGTTCCCCTCTTTCTTTAGGAATTATGGCTCCAAGAACCAAGGTTGGCATTTAGGGCTGTTTCATTTTTCCTTTCAGTTATAGATGTAGGTGGTAGAGTCCCTAGAACCCAGGAACTTGAGATATGGCAACCTTAAAGTGAAGATTCCATGGTAAACCCTGCTACCAACTCAGCAGGGAAGCCCAAAGAAGCCAGAGTGCCTATACATAAGCCTGGGGGCTGGGGGAGGGAGATTTGGTTGAGCTATGCCATACAGGAACTGATTAAGCAGTGACCCTCCCTTCCTCCCCAAGGAGTCATAGGAGGGGTAATGGCTCCCCAAGTGTTGGGGGAGGGTTATAGGGAATGATTGCATAAACATATGTAATTTATATACATATATAAGTTCTTGGTATTCCTTTGATATAGATATTCCTTTGTAAAAATGTAATCTAAGTGGTTAAATGGAACTGAGTGCTTCTGTTGTTGTTCAGTATGTCTGATTGTTTGTGATCACAATTTCTTGGTAAAAATACTGGTGTAATTTTCCATTTCCTTCTGCAGCTCATTTTACTGATAAAGAAACTAAGGCAAACAAGATTAAGTTACTTGCCCAGGGTCACACAGCTAATAAGTATCTGAGGTCGGATTTGAACTCAGGAAGATGAGTCTTCCTGACTCCAGGCCCAGCACTCTATCCACTATACTACCTAGCTGCTTCAGGACCCCCTAAAATCAAGGGAATATAATTGGTAGGGATTCAAGTCAATGGCAAAGAAATTAGATAGCCCCCCAATTCCTCCAAGGGCTCTGAAAAACATTGGCAGAAGGGGGGAAATGTTACCCATCTGGCTCTCACGCAGTAGAGACCTAGGTAGTCACTGCTACATTCAGATCCACAGATCCTACTTTGAAAGATTTTTCCTAATTTGGGAGGATGCCCAACAATTGGAGAATGACTAACCAAGCTGTGGAATGTGAATGTAATGGAATACTATTGTGCAATAAGAAATGTTGAACAGGCAGATTTCAGAAATACCTGGAAAGACTTGTACAAACTGATACAAAGTGAAATGAGCAGTACCGGACAAACATTATACACAGTATCAGCAACATTGTCTGATTATAGACTATGAATGACTCAACTCTTCTCAGCAGCACAATCATCCAAGATAAGTACAAAGGAAAGGAGGAAAATGCTATCCATATCCCGATAAAGAACTGGTGAACTTACAGGGCAGAGAGAAGTGTATTTTTTTTCACTTACTTTATCCTTTCTCATGGTTTTATTTCCTTTTGTTCTGTTTCTACTTCTATAACTATGACAAAAATGGAAATATATTTTACATGATTGCACATATATAAACTATATCAAACTGCCTACCCTTTTCAGAAGAGGATGGGGGGAGGATGGAGAAAAATTTGGAACTCAAAATCTTGTAGAAATGAATGCTAACAAATTTTCTTAATATGTAATTGGGGGAAAATAAAATACTATTTAATTTTTTTAAAAAAAACTTTACCTTCTAGTGTTTAATAATGATTTTCCTCATAATTTCTCCCATGTCCACAAATGAGATAAAGATTAATGATGTCCCTACAAACTCAGTGATATTAAATGACTTTTGATAAGTGACTTTCTGGTGTTGTGTGAGCTTCTATCACTTTTTTATAAAATTTCACGTCATTGTTTCATTTTTGTGATAGTTCCTTTTTCAAACCATTAATGTTTACTTTGAAATGTATTTTGAATGGAACATTGTGTGTTTTAGGTGAGTATTAAGTAATGTTAATAACATTAAAGGAAAGAGTGATAAAATTTTTTAAATCACCTTATATATGAGTTCAGTGAATTTTTTAAAAAGATGTTTTTATTGTATAAATCTGCCTATATCCCAGCTACAAAACAACTCCAATGTCTTTCTGCTATTAATTTCAATTTTTTTTTATCAATTAACAAGTAGCTGTTTTTTGTCACTCTCAACTCCTTTCATTCCTCTTCACAGGAAAAACAAAGAAAACCCTTATAACAAATAAGCTTAATCACAAAAAACAAATTCCCACATTAGCCATTCCCTAAAATATGTCTCATTCTGCATTGAGTTTACCATCTCTCTTTCAGGATATGGACACCATGACTCTGGTTATCATGGTTGGTCATTACAGTCATGAGAGTCTTTCATAGTCTCTTGTATTTGTGATATTGTTATTGCATAAGCTGATCTCTTGGCTCTTCTCCCTCTGCTCTTTACATTAATAACTACATCCCATCCTAAATTACCAGCTCTGGAATTTATTGTAAGAGGTGGAATCTCTCAGAGTTATAGATATATTTATTGCCTATGATTTCACTTTGATCCTGATAAGTTTATGGTGACACATTAACAATCCTCTACATAGGGGGAAATGCCAATAGCTCTTACAGAATCTGCTGCCTCCCAACTACATGTGTTAAATCAATTTTAAGTGGACGGAGATTGTACCTGGGGAGAATGGGGAAATGGTTCTGTGGAGACAGTGACAGGATTTCCCTAGCACTTTTCCCCATTGTTTTCCTGCTTCCCTTTGAACAGGAAAGCCTCCCATCTATTAAATCATTAGCCTGATGACTTATAAAGCCTCTATAACATGAAGTTGAAAGGTGTAAATTTCTCCAAAACTGAAAAATACATCTGATTTTTACTCAAGGTCAAAGGTAAATGAGTCTTATCCCAACATCCTTGTGAATGGTCAGTCTGTAATTTTCAGACCCATACTTGACAGAGAAGTTTAATGTTGTACAGCTATTAGGACACAGGCTCCCTGTTAGTTCAGGTTTGATACTGGCATGAAATGAGGCACTCACAGGCATAAATACTATTTAAAAGAGAAAAACATGTGTTTTACTTAGGATTCAATTAAGGAAATAATGCACAAGGGTATTATGCCCTTAGGGAGTACGCTAGAGAATAGGCCTATATCAGGAAGACCTAGTTTAACTATGCCCTCAGTCAATTAATTTCTGTAGGCCTCCTTTCCTCATCTGTAAAATGAGGATAACAATAGCGTTTATTTCCCAGGGTTGTTGTGAGAATCAAATGAGATAATATTGGTAAAGATCGACTTTTCCAACCTCCAAGGGCTATATAAATGCTAATTATTATTTGGTTCGTTGGTGGTGGTTGTCCTTTGTCTTCAAAGAAGACTAAAATGTTATCACCATTGTAAAGTGAAATTTCAGTGTGTCCAGCTGTGTCTGATCAGACCAATAGGAGTTCGGAATGCTCTACCACAGGTTGAGCATAGATAGTCCATATGAATATTTGGGGTGGATATCCCAAATTTGGGCATCCTGAATTTAATTTGTGCTGTCTCAACTCTGCTTTGCTCAAAGAGCACAGCACCTTTTCTTATGTGGGCACGCCATGCTGAGCGGTCCTGTGCCAGTGTCTCCCATGTGGCACAGTCAAATCCAAAGTTCTTGAGAGAGACCTTGAGAGTATCCTTGTATCATTTCTTCTGGCCACCATATGATCTCCTGCCCCATGCAAGTTCTCCATAAAATAGTCTTTTTGACAAGTGTACATTTTGTATTCGAACAATGTGACCAGCCCATTGGAGCTGCACTCTCTGAAACATAGTTTGAATACTTGACAGTTCAGCTTGAGCAAGGACTTCCGTGTCTGGTACCTTTATCCTGCCAGGTGATCCTCAAAATCTTCCTAAAACAGTTCAAATAGGAGCGATTCAGTTTCCTGGCATGGTGCTGGTAGACTGTCCATGTTTCACAAGCATATAACATTGTACGTCAATTTCATGATAGCATGTTTGCCCAGGTTCTGGATAA
>CM053770.1:166516882-166535232 GCA_028658325.1 Potorous gilbertii
CTCAGTGCAGCCTCTGAAGCTGAGATGCAACAAAATATGGATCAATTCTCTGTTGCCTGAGCTAATTTTGGCCTAATAATTAACACCAAGAAAACACACAGTGCTCCATCAGCCACAACACACCATCCATATGGGAATCATCAGTTACAACAAATGGAGAAGTTTTGAACATTGTGGGTAAGTTCATTTACCTTGGTGGTGAACTTTCCAGAGATGTACACATAGACAATGAGGTTGATGCATGCATTGCCAGAGCTAGCTCATGTTTGGGAGGCTCTAAAGCAAGGTTTGAGAGAGAAGAGATATTAGACCAAACTGAAGGTCCACAGATTCATTGTGCTAATTATTATTTAACAATTAACAAAAGAATGTTTGATTAGCCCTAACATAGCTAGACATTCAACAATATACAGTAATCTTTAGCTTCGGGAGATGTGATCTTCCTCAGTTCCATAAGAAAATACATCTAATCAGCAGAGCAGAGTGTGATGATTCATGTGGTGTTGAGTTATCTGCCAAGTCTGAAGGATATCAATCCCAAGTAGGTGCGCCTTTTTGTGTCCTTTTAGAAGAAGTCAGGTGAATACAGAGGACCAGAAAACTGTGTCCTGAGAGACTTGATCCTCCCCTGAGCCAACTGAATTCTGATTTTGTCTTCTCTTAGGAAAAAAAAATCTACCCTAACCTTTGTTACCCACTGAAGGAATGCAACAAGTCCATGTTAGTCCACTAATACAATCACTGAACTCTAAGGGTCTGTACTGATTACAGGATTCCTTTGCACTATTCCCTCCTCAAAGCCACACTTTACTAACATACACCAGAATCAAAGGAGAGAATAATTATGATAAAAAATATATGGAGAATATTTGTTGCTTCAAATTTCCTTTGTAAACCAACCTAGTAGTAGAGCTGTGAGCCCTATCTATAAGCCAAATGGGAGAACCTACAACAATGACAAAAGTACAAACTGATTTTTCCCCCTTACTGCAAATGTTCTTTTGAATATGCAGTTAAGTTTAGGCTCAAAGATCTAGCTTAGGAAGGGACCTATGGGGACATCTAGTCCAATCCCCTCATTTTTTAAATAAGGAAACTGAGATTCATGGGGCTAAGCAATTTTTCCAAAGTCACTTACCTACCAAGAATTATAGGTAGGATTTGAACTAAGATCTTCTGACTCCAGAATCATTGCTCTTTCTATTTCCTGTGTTATTTGCCTGTCTAATATTATCTAGAATTTTCTTTTTAATGAAGTCAGCTACTAAAATATTTTTAAAGGAATTTGTTCCTACATTTGGCATCCTTTCATCTTCAATATTGACAGAGATACCTTTTTTTATAAAACAAATTGTAAGGGACATTCACAGATACAACAGCATTGTAACCATCCATATCACCCTCAAAATGTATGCATGGTAAGAAGATAGAATAATCTTCTTAAGGATAAGATAGCTAATATTTACACTGAGACTGGATTTAAGTGACATTCTTTCCATTACTCTTATAGAAATACTGTGTAAAGAAAACTTGGTCTGATATACAGGAAAATTTTCATGCTGTTTCCTATGCTAATGCCAGCTAAATCTCTATTTCTCCCAATACCAAACAGATCTCCCAACTACCTGTGAGATCACGCTAAACTACAATTAGGTACTGATGAATTGAACTATTCATCATTAGGTATTAGAGTTCTGTCCCAATTGTCTAATATCCCTTCCCAAAATCTTCAATAAGGAGAGTGGGGCTGTACAAAGACCCATCTGAAAAACACCATCTCAGGTCCTGCTAACCACCATGGTCATCAAATGAATCATATATCACATAGCAAAGGAATCTACCATTTTTGGAATTAGGCACTCAAATGCTTGAGTATATATCCCTCCACTCTTCTCTACCACCTTTGTCCAAGGAAGATTTTCATTCCTTCCAAGAGGTGAAGAAAGAGGTTCAGCACTCCATTCACCTCAGAGAAAGGAACTAGAATTATATCTATCTGCCTCCCTAAATATTGCTAGTCAAGGGGAAATAATTTTAAGCCAAGCTTCTGTTCTCTATCCCTCAACAGGGAAAGAGTGCTATATATCCAAGAAGAAACATAGCAAATAAGCTCATGTTCCCAAGCCAATTACAAACAGAAATCAGAGAAAATATACAAATGAGAATATGCCAGGCAATACACAAAATGAAAGAGTTCTCCCATTGGAAGCAAAATATGTCAGTTCAACTAAGAGACAGATATAGAACTGAGAATCATTGGATAGAAATGATAATTAAATGAATGTAACCTGTTAAGATTACCATATGAGATATAGAGAAGAGGATTTAGTGGAGAGCCTTATTGGAAACCCACAGATATCCATGTCTGAGCCACTCATCTCATAGGATTATTTTCAGGAATACATCTTGCAATCCTTAAAGCATCATATAATTATGAATGATATAGTTTGTCCTAATTTCACTGTTGAGGAACTTGTTATTTGTCCTTCTTTCTCAGAGAGGACCGTGACATGAAGGAGGTAATTCTATGACATGCAAGTGAATTGGATTTAAGTGAAGAAGGACTGTGTAAAGTCACCAGCCTCACTTTCTCCTCAAGAGCCATCTGGATCCAGTGGCAAGATATAAGTCAGGACAATTGGAGAGGGCCATGGATGAAATAAATGGGAGATTTTGACTTTCAGTTTGACTGAGGCAATGTCCATTCAATGATTAAGGCTAGGTAAGAAATGAGGCAAAGCATTGCCTCTTTACTAGTCAAAAAAAAAAAAAGAAAGAAAGAAAAGAAATCAATCTGGGAAGGGAAGATTCTCAGTTTCTAGCCAAAACAGAAATAATTACTATTTACATCCACTCTGAGCTAATCAGGGCCCAAACAATGACCAAGTGGGGCTTAGTCTGGGATTAATCCCTGGTCAATCTATGAGAACCAGAGTGATTTGGGTTTGAGGTGTGTTCCTTAAGAAAAAAAGTTTTCAGGAATCAAAATTTACATTCCTTTAAGCAGAGCACATATGATATAAGTATGATGCTCTATGTGGACTGAAGGAAAGGAAGGAAGTGAATTGGATTTAAGTGAGGGATTGCTTTGTAAAGTCACTAGCCTCATTTTTTCTTCTAGAGCCATCTGGGTCCAGTAGTGACATATCCATCAGAATGATTGGAGAAGGTCCTGGATGCAATGGGAGAAACCGAAGTACAGAAGAAGTATTTTACTTAAAATTACCCATCAAGTCAATGGAGGAATCCTTCCTTACTTAACAATTTAGCTGTTAGCTGTTGTTTACTACAGTTTCATCATGCCTCTGAAACTGAAACTTTGCCCTGGATAACTTTTTTTTTTTTAATTAATTAATTAATTTATTTTTAGTTTTCAATGTTTACTTTTATAAGATTTTGAGTTCTAAATTTCTTACCCCTCTTTTCCTTCCCCCTCTCCAAGACAAGATGCGATCTGATATAGACTATACATGTACAATCATATTAAACATATTTCCATCAGTCATATTGTGAAAGAAGAATCAGAACAAAAGAGGAAAACCATGAGAAAGGAAAAAAAGAAAGAGAGAAAATAATATATTTTTTATCTGCGTTTAGACTCCATAGTTCTTTCTCTGGCTGTGGATAGCATTTTCCATCATGAGTCTTTTGGAATTGTCTTGGATCATTGCATTGCTGAGAAGAGCTAAATCTATCAAAGCTGGTCATTGCACAATGTTGCTGTTACTGTATACAATGTCATCCTGGTTCTGCTCATTTCAGTCAGCATCAGTTTATGAAAGTCTTTCCAGATTTTTATGAAATCTGCCTGATCATCATTTATGGAAATTTATTTTTATATTTATAAATTTATAATATTCCATTACATCCATATACCACAACTTGTTCAACCATTCTCCGATTGATGGATATCCCTTCAATTTCCAATTCTTTGCCACTACAAAAAAGAGTTGCTATAAATATTTTTGTACATATCAGTCTTTTTCCCTTTTTTATGATCTCTTTGAGATTCAGACCTAATAGTGCTACTGCTACATCAAAGGATATGCTTTTTATAGCCCTTTAGGCATAGCTCCAAATTGCTCTCCAGAATGACTGGATTAGTTCACAACTCCAGCAACAATGAATCAGTGTTGCAATTTTCCCATCTTCTCCAACATTTATCAGAAAGCATCAGGTGTTATGTTTTAATTTGTTTTTCTCTAATCAAAAATGATTTAGAGCATTTTTTTCATATGACTATAGATAGCTTTAATTCTTCATCTGAAAACTCTTCATATCCTTTGACCATTTACCACTTGGGGAATGATTTGTATTCTTATAAATTTGACTCAGTTCTCTATATATTTAGAAATAAGGCCTTTATCAGAGATACTGGCTGTAAAAATTGTTTCTCAGCTTTCTGTTTCCCTTCTAATCTTGATTGCATTGGCTTTGTTTATGCAAAAACATTTTAATTTAATGTAATCAGAATTAACCATTTTGCATTTCATAATGTTCTCTATCTCTTATTTGGTCATAAATTCTTCTCTTCTTCATAAATCAGACAAGTATTATTAGCTTATAGTATCACTCTTCATGTCTAAGTAGTGTACCCATTTGAACTTTTCTTGGTTTACAATATAAGATGTTGTTGTATGCCTAGTTTCTGTCATACTGTTTTCTAGTTTCTCAGAAGTTTTTGTCAAATACTGAGTTCTTAGTGGATGACTGCCCTAAAGGATACCAGAAAACCACAATTTCTAAGAGAACTCAATCTGGCCTTTTCCTCATGTCCTTCGTCTTCAACTTTCCTCAATGAAAAACTCCCTTTTTCGCTGTTCTTTGGGAAAATTTGGCAAGAGGCAGACAGAGTTCTTTGAGTCCTATGTCTGCACACATGAAAGGAAAAGTAAGTGCAGGAAGCTGGGGAAAACTGTGTGTCTCAAGGATTGCTTGCAGTCTGTCTGCACCCCACCCAGCCTCCTCCAGAGAATTTCCTGCCAGGGCTTGCTTGCACCTTGGAACTTGAATCTCTTTTGTAAATAGCCCAGTTTCAAGTCACTTGAGCTGGAGGAGAAAAATAACTGGCAATAATTTCATTCATTATAAGACCAATGTGGAAGTTTACCACCTCAGCAAATTGCCACTCTGAATGGTTCTTGGCTGGGGAAGTTGCTGGACCTGTAATTTTGTCTGTACAGGGGACCCCTTCTATGGATGTAGATTCTCTCCTTGTCTGCAGTTTATCGTCTAAGAAAATTGTCTGAGGCCCTGAGAGGTCACTCAGCTAATGTTGTTTGTCCTTCTTTCTTGAAGAGGACCATGATATGGGGGATGGGGGTGGGGGGCGGAGTTAATGCAAGTGAATTGTATTTAAGTGAGGGAGGGTTGTGCAAAGCCACCAGCCTCACTTTCTCCTTCAGAGCCTTCAGGGTCCAGTGGAGACACAGATCAGAACAACTGGAGATGGTCTTGGGTGAACTGGAGACCTCCACCGTTTTAAGCGAAGGTCTTTAACATATCTCAGTTTGAGGCAAAGCCCATTCAGTGAATAAGAAATGAGGTAGAGCCTCTTTACCTAATCCAGGCCTGAACAACTTGCTTCCCAAATACTGCTTGTGGCCAGCATGAAAAGGATGCGGGCAGAGGGGGTTTCCCTGAAAAATATAGAGGAAAACAATCTTTACATGTAAATCTTTTGACAGCTGCAAGAGGTGCAAGCTGACCTAGTGAAAAAAAAAAAAAAGAAATCAATCAATCTGGGAGGGGAAGACCCTCAGGGTTTCTGACCAAAACAGAAACAATTGCTATTTGCATTCATTTTGAGACAACCAGAGCCTAAACAATGATTAAGTTGGACTTGACCTGGGGCCTATTGTTGGCCAATCGAGGACAGCCGGAGTGATTTGAGTTTGAGACATACTCCTTAAGAAAAAAAGTTTCTATGATCAAAATTTCTATTCCTTTGAACAGAGTACCCACAGGCAAGGGTATGATACCCTATCTAGACAGAGGGAATGGAAAGATAAAGAGAAAGAGAAAAAGAAATGTTTCCCAATTGGTCAGTTCCAGTTGGGTTGTTTTTTGTCCTCATGGCTCACTACCTCTCAGACCTTAGAGATACAAAGACAAAGATGATACACTCGATTCCCTCAGGGAGCACTTCATTTGGAAAACAAGTAAACAAAAAATATGTATATTCAAAATGAGTACAAGGTAATTTTGAGGGGGAGGCATTAGCAGCTTGTGGGGATGAGGAAGGGCCTCATGCAAGTGACAGAATCTAAACCGAGCCCTATAGGAAAATAGGCATTCCAAAAGATAAGAGATAAGAATGCAGCCCAAGCTGCCAGTACAAAGAACAAAGACACTGAAACCAGAGTCAGAATGACTTGGGTTAGGGAAAGCAAGAAGTCCAGGAAATTGAATATGTGAAAGGCAACACAAAACAAACTCTTGAAGTGAATCCTACCTATGTAAGTAGGGGTGGGGAAATAAGGCATCTACAGTAAGAATCAACTGGGAAATGACTGAACAAATTCAGTTATAGGATTATAATGAATAGTTTCATCGTTGTAATAAATGACAAATATGAATTAAGAGAAGCTGGTGCAAAATGAAATGACCAGAAACAGTAAAACAATTTTACCCTGATCATAAGGGTGTGAAGGAAAAACTTGGAAAGATTTGAGAAATCTGACTGACACAATAACTGAGCATGACTAAAGAAAGTGAATAGTGATGGATGCTTCTGCCCTTTGGAAGAGAGGTGACAGATTAGAAGTAGAAAATGAGACATGAGACATATACTTGTCAGACAATAGGCCTTTGGCTATGCCTCCAGAAACAATGACCCAAGAAACTTGGAAGGAAGGAAGGTTCCACTGCTGATGATAGGGTGGACTGATCTTGTCTCCCCAGTTCACCTTTCCTTTAGACTTGAGGGAGCAAGAAGCAGAAATAAGGGTAGGAGCTGGAGTGGCAGGAACCAAGTTGTTCCTGAGTATACTATACAGAGTGTACAGAGGACATCAGTCTCTGAGAGTGAGGGTGGTTTGAACAAAGTATACACAAACCATGTCTGGGATAGAACTTGAGCTACTAAAATCTGTTTACTTTGGAGACTGAAATCCATGACTTTCATTCCTCTCTTCTTTCTCCTTTTCTCTCTTGAGAAGGCAAATATACTATCTTTGAAAAGTATGCTTCCCTCAGGTCTTGAATTATTCATGTCTATGTGAGTTTACTTTGTTTTTTTAAGCAGCACATGTGATAAAGTTATGGATCAAACAAATTGCTAAATGTGTATGCTATTGCTTGAATGTGGCATTGAGAGAGAACCACTCAGGAGTGAACAAGGGTTTTAAATGACTGCATCTGCCTTCTGACTGAGGGCTTAGAGTCTAATGGGAGAGTTATTCACTCATTTTCACAGCTGCCCAGAGCAGAGAAAATACATTCATTGGGGTTTCTCTAGAAGGAAGGAATCACATATTTATTGAGTGTCCATTATGTGCCAGGCACTGGGCTAAAACACTTTACAAATATCATCTCATTTGATTCTTACAATAACCCCTGGGAAGGAGGTGCTCTTAATAAGCTCATTTTATAGTTGATGAAATGGAGGCAGAAAAAGATTTGAATTACACAGATAGAAAGTATGTAAGGCTATATTTGAATTCAGGTCTTCCTGACTACTGGCCTAAAACTCTCTCTACTGAACCATTTTGGTGCCTCTGAGAATCAAAACAATTGAGTAATAATATGGGAAACTGATTGGCTGGCATCAAATTGATCGTCTGTCATTGCCCACTGACTGGTCTGAAAGGAAACTACTCAAGTAAAAGATAAAATCACTTGCCAGGGAAGGAAGAGGCTGGCAAACAAAATAAAAATATCAATTGTCTTCAGTAGCAAGGCACCACTGTCAGGGATAGGGACTGGACTTGCTATGTCACAGATACCTAGAACTTCTGGATAAGTAAATTCCCTGTAACTATGCAGGTTAGCAGCTTCTCTGCAACTTGTAATTTTAGGGTTGAGGGTTTAGGGTTGAATAGAGGTTTCAAACACACAGTCCAAAAACACGGCTTATAACACTTCTGAGTGCCATCAAACCAGGTTAAAATGTAATTGGGAAATATTTAACAAAATAAATAAAAGTACAATAAAACATAAATAATATTACATTCTAAAACTAAGTCAATATTTGGCCAAGAGTGATCCTTACATATGGATGGGTCGCCTCTGTTTCTATTTGAAGCATAAATGACTTAGAACCCTAAGAGATAAAATGTTAATACTAATCATACAGCCAATTTGTGTCAGAGGCAGACTTGAAGCAAGGACTTCCTGGTGCCACTTCCAGTCCTGAATCCACTTTGCCACCCTGCCTCTTGTACCCTTGTTAGTGATTAAAAAAAAACAACAACAAACAAACCAGGGCCAGAAGGGTCTCTGTTCCAAGGAAAGAAACTTCAGACTTCACTGAAGAAAATCACCTAACCACAGAAAGAGGAGAACCCATCTAGCACCCAATACGTGCTTCTTTTGCCCTGTACACAAGAGCTATAATGAGGAATTATTTCACCTATAGGACAAAAAAAATGTATGGAGGATAAAAGTCTGATAGTTTGACTTTTGATCAAGGCAGGAGAAGAGGTGATCTGGCAAGGCTAGAGAAGAGGGAGAGAGAAGATGGGCCCCAGAAGGTAGCACATCATAGCAACTGGATCCTGGTGATGGTGGCACCTGTTGTGCCACATGGCAATACACGCTATCAAGAAAAGGGTTCAAGGATAGTAGTCTCAGTATGAAAGAAGTCAGTTCCCTTCCAGGAGGAATCATGCTTTCTCCACAGAATCACGCACAACTAAACAACAAAAAGGCCCACGTTGTTCAGTCAGACCAGTTGATATCCTACTACTCTTCAAGTTCCCACTACCAAAAATAGTAGCCAGTTCAGTGAAGCTTCAAAATCAAAGCAAAAAGTCCCTAATCAAAAAAAAAAAATCCAGGATTACATGATGATTCTCATGATAGGAAAACTGTCCTGTGGTGACTAAGAGATGGGCTGTACTAAGAATATGAGAAACAGAGGAACCAGACAGCTTAAAAATAGGCATTGCCCATGACCTGTGACTGACAGCATTTCCTCCAGGACAGCTGAGCCACAGTGACAGAGATGGGTGAGGATGGGCCAGGGAGACAGAGAGTCCCCAGAAGGCTTAGGCAGAAGCTATTTTTAAGCCAGTTTATTGAATTGATAGTATGGTTCCTACATGCTTTCTCTGTGACCTTGTCAGGTGCTTGTGTAAGATGAAATGCAATTGAGGAAGAAGACTAAGGAGGCAAGAGAAATGGGACAAAAGTAGGGTTTAGAGAACAAATGCAAGCAGAAGAGCAGAATGTGTGAAATTTCATAGGGAAGTCAGGCTACAAAAACTAGCAGACAAGCAGGCATTCGAGTTGTCACCTTTGATAAGAACTATGCATAAACTTACTACCTGACCACAAAAGATTTAGGGGAAGGTAGAACCATTAACAGGTTGTGTGCATAAGGAATCATACAGCTAGGGTGGCATATAGATTAAACATGGAGGCAATGAACAATTCCTGGATGAGGATCAATTAAAGGAGACTGAGGAGTGGTTCGACAAGTAGGAGGAGAACTAAGAGAGAACTGTATCACAAAAAACTAGAGAGAAGAAAATATCAGGGTGGTGATCAACAGGGTCAAGGTTAAGAAGGATGAAGACTGAGGAAATGTTATTAGATTTGACAGTTTAGAAATCACTGTCAACTTTGGAGAAAGCTGTTTCAATTGAATGATGATGTTAGACATCAGACTAAGAGTAAGAAGAGTGCAAATGGAAAGGAAGTAAAGGCATGAATTACACACAACTTTCAGCTACAAAAAGGGGGAAAGATATAGGATAATAGCTATCGGGGATGGATGAATCAACCGAGGACTTTTTGATAAAAGGGAACACATGAACATGTTTATAGGCAATAGGAAAACAATCAGCAAATAGAAAGACTGAAAATTAGTGAGGGTGGGGAAGATGCATTGGCCAATCTGCTAGAGAAGATGGGATGGAAAGGGATAATTTCTGCATGTAGAGTTGTTTGTCTTGGCAGGAAGGGCTAACCCTTCATGTGAGAGGGGTGAAGGAAATAGTCGGGAAAGCCATCTAAGTAATGTGAAATGAGAAAGAGGAAAAGAGGGAGCTCTCAGCATCCTCAACTTTCAAGTGAAAAGAGGCAAATTTTTTAGTTAAATGGGTTAGAAAAGAGGGAGCTGTGGGAGGTTTGAGAAGGAATTAAAAGATTTAGAAGAGCCACTGTGGTGAGATAGTGAATTGATTAGGAAAATATAATAAGGTTGCCTTACTGCATTGAAGACGCTATGTAATTTGAGAATATTTGGCATAAATTTATGATACATCCAGTCAGCACAGTTTCATAATTTTCTCCAGCTTCATTAATCAATACAAGAATAAGAGTAAAAGCACAGAATGATGGGAGTAACCCAATGCTGAGGCTTGACAAAGAATATTATTGTAAGCTGCAGAAAATGGTAATTTTGTTCCTTCTGTCAATACTTTTTCTTCAATTTTTTCCAGAATTATATCAAATTGTAGCAGTGATAATGGACATCTTTGCTTTAATTTTGATCTTATTGGAAAAACCTTTATTTTTTTCCCCGTTACATAATTCTAGCTCTTGGTTTTAGCTAGTTTATTATTAGTCGTAGAACATATTCTAGTCTTTTTAACTGACATGAGTGTTACATTTTGTTAAAGTGTTTTTCAGCATCTATTGATGGAATCATGATTTTCTTATTTGTAATATGATTAATTATGTTCATAATTAATATTATGATTTATTAATATGATTAATATTAATATGACTATTTAATTTGATTTACATGTTAATATGATTTATTATGTTCATAGTGCTCCTAATATTAAACCAACACTTTGTTCCTAGTACAAACCTGTCCTAGTCAGAATGTATAATCTTTTTTCATGTTACCCCAGAGTCTCTGTGAATATTCTATTTAACATTTTTGCATCAATGTTCATAGAGTTATTAGTGTACATACAGGGGTTCTTAACCCAAGTTCTATGATTTTTTTAATTGTTATAATTATATTTCAATATAATTTTTTGTAATCCTATATATTTTATTTAATACACCTAAAAATATTATTCTGAGAAGGGATTCATAAGTTTCACCAGATTGTCAAAGGGATCCATTCCACAAAAAAGGTAAGAATCCCTGATCTATAGCTTGCTTTTTCTCTTTTGACTCTCTTTGGTTTAGACATCAAGACTATATGGGGTTTTTTTCTATCATAGAAGGAATTTGGTAAGATCTTTTGTCTGTGTTTTACCTTCTTTTGACTAATTCAGTTGAAAATTCAAGTAATATCTACTTCCCCCTACCCCATTCCTTCCTTCTTATTTATATAATTTTCTCCCTATGCACACCAATTATGTGAGATACTAAGTTCCAACACCCTCCTTCCTCCATTCTCCTTGAATTTCATCATCACTACTCACTCTTCTTAGATAAAAGTAGCTAGCACTTATACAGTGTTGAAGAAGCACTTCACAAATTTTATTTCTTTTTATCCTTACAACAGTCTTTGGAGATAGGTGCTATTATTAACACTATTTTTATAGACGAGGAAACTGAGTCAGATTTTTAAAAAATAATATTTTATTTTTCCCCAATTACATGTAAAAAGAATTTTTGACATTTTTTTTAAGGTCTGAGTTCTAAGTTCTATCCTTCCTCCCTTCTCCTTCCCCCTCCCTGGGATGGTAAGCAATCTTACATAGGTCATATATGAGGAATTTGTTTGACCAGATCCAGTGCCCCTTCTGCTAGGGGAATGCCAGTGGCCTGGGGGCAGCTAGGTGGTGCAGTGGATAGAGCACCAGTGCAGGAGTCAGGAGGACCTGAGTTCAAACCTCACCTCAGACACTTGACACTCACTAGCTGTGTGACCTTGGGCAAGTCACTTAACCCCAATTGCCTCATCCTGGGTCATCTCCAGTCATCCTGATGAATATCTGGTCACTGGATGCAGATGGCTCTGGAGGAGAAGGGAGGCTGGTGACCTGCACAGCCCTCCCTCACTCAAAGTCGAGCACAAGTCATCTCATCATTTCTCTGATGACATGGTCTTCTTTGGCAACCAGGGACAAACACATACCAGTGCCTTGAAACAAACTTTGACAGCCTGTTCCCAGATCATTACCAGCTCTCAAAACATACAGTAGCAAGCAGTTGTGACTTTGAGATCTGTAAAATCCCAGCCCTCTCTGTCTTAATTAGCATAAATGATAGAGATGATCAAGTAGCACTTTAATGACACGTAAAATCAGCTATGTTTGGTAATCATATAATCATTCTCCATCAAATTACTTTTAGTTTTGTTTACTAGAAAATCCAGGCAACTTTTGCGTATTTGTCAGAGGCCAATGTCTGGGCAAAAAACCCTAATAGATGCCAAGGAAATTGTGGGAACATGGTGGAATAAGGCAGGAAATTATCTGTCTTGCACAAATTCTCCCTCAAATAATTTAAAATAATGTCTCAAAGTGGATTTTAGAGTAACAGGAAAATTAAAAGTTGTAATAAAGCAGTTGTCTAGACTAAAACAAGTTGGGAAAACATTAGGAAAGCTCTGACCTCCTGAAGAATGGTCTGGCTGGGGCAGAAACCTCCAAGTCAACAAACAGCAAATCCTGTGGCAGTCTCAATTTAAAGAACTTTCACATTCTGAATGTTGTAGGAGTCAGTAGCTGATCGGGATAAGATGGAAGTCACCTCAGCTAGCACTAGGTATGAGGCCCAGATGCACTTTCCAGTCTTCAGCTGCAGGCAAGAAAAAGTGAACACATGGTAATGAGTATGGTCAAAGAGAGGTGGGTCCCTGGTGGTTGTAGTCACGTGCAGGAGAACAGTATCCCTGGTTTTGGTTCCAGGGAAGAGGGGTGAACTGACAGGTACAGCTGCCTGAGGGACCAAAAAGAATATTTGTGGTGGCAGTCGTACTGGGGGCCCTGATCATTTCTCAGGGTCAGAGAGGAGTACCTGAGGGAATCCATGAACCAAGGTGTGAGAAATGATCATTTCTATCCTGTATTTAATACCAATGTGGGAAATCTCTTTTAAAGATTTACCTGGGCCACAATCTAATCAGACAGTAAAAGAAATTCTAAGTTTGGGCTAATGGGTGCATTCCTGCTCATAATGTTTGCTCAGACAGGTCTGGGAAATGTTGATTCTCCCTTTTATCAGACAGGTGATATAGAAATTGATGTCTCTTTGATCCAGATTTAGATGATCCAAGTCATGTACTCCAAGACCCTCATTTTCATATAGCCCACTCCACATTGTAATATTCATTTTCTCATTAATTGTTAACCAATCAGAGTAGATTGGCACCCCCAGGAACTCTTTGAACAGCATATAAACTGTAAGCCTACCATACTGAGGGGTTTTTGGTCTAAGAGAGATGGCCAAATGACCATCCTTTTATTAATAAATATACTTGCCTTATTAATAAAATGATTAAATTACTGAGAAATTTTGTCTCTCAAGCCTTTTTAAACATCACAAAGGTATAAGCCAGAGTAGCAGTGACCATATCTGGCCTTGGATCACAGCATGTTAGAAGAAGCAAAAAATCAAAGACCCTCAGTTAGAGCTCAGAAACGAGCACAAAAAACCTGAAGCCTGAAACATTATCCCACACATCCTAGCAGCAGAGTTCAAAGCTAACAAAAAGAAACCCTAATAATCAAGAAATAGACCACTAAAAAAATGAGTAAGCAATAGAAAAAGAACCTTACCATAGATGTATTGTTACTATGGAGGTAGAGAAGATCAGAGTTCAAACTCAAAAAAATACAATGAAGTCAAAATAGCTACTTGTAAAGCTTCAAAGAAAAATGTAAAATGGTCACAAGCCCAAAAAAAGAGTTCTTGGGTGAGCTTTAAGAGGACTTTAAAACTCAAATAAAAGAAATTGAGGAAAAAATAGGAAAAAAAATGAGTCATGCAAAAAAAAGTTAAGAAAATTGCAAAAAAAAAGTCAGTCAATTGGAAAAAGAAATCCAAAAACTTAAGAAAATAATTCCTTAAAAATTAAGATTGGACAAGGGGAAATGAATGACTCCATAAGATATAAAAAATAAACAAAATCAAAAGAATGAAAAAGTAGAAGGTAAACTATCTTATTAAAAAAGCTGGAAAACAGATCAAAGAGAAATAATCTAAGAATTTTTGAACTACCCTAAAAGTTATGATTTAAATAAAAGTCTAGACACCATGTTTCAAGAAATTATTAAGGAAAATTGCCCTTAAGTTTTAGAACTAGAGGGTAAATAGAAATTGAAAAAAATCCACCTCCTCATCACCATCTGAAGTAAATCCTGAAATGAAAACTCACAGGAACATTACAGCTAAGTTTCAAAACTCTCAGGTAAAGGAGAAAATAGTACAAGTAACTAGAAAGAAATAATTTAAATATTGTGGAACTATAGTCAAAATAACAAAGATTTAGAAGCTCCTATATTAAAAGATTGAAGGGCATGGAATATGATATTCTGAAGAGTAAATGAGTTCTTTTCTTGCAACTAAGAATAAGCTACCCAGAAAAACTATGTGCAATTCTAAATGAAAAAGAAAAAAATTAATTAATTTAATTTAATGAAAAGAAAAAATTAATTAATTAAAATTAATCACTAAAAATGAATTAAAGGACTTTCAGGAATTCTTGAGGAAAAGATCAGAATTTGATCTACAGCAATCAAGAAAAACATGTTAAGGTTAAACATGAAAGACTAATTACAAGGGATTTAATAAGGTTAAACTACTTCTTATATGGGAAAAGGTTATTTGTAGGTCTTAAGAATGTAATCATTATGAGGCTAGTTCAAAAGAATATGCATAGATGGAAGGATTGAGGTTATGTTGATTATGATGGAATGATCCTAAAAAATAAAGTTGGACAGGGAGAGGTAAAATATAGCAAATTATCTCATACAAAAGAAGGATGAATTGAAAAACTATTACAATGCAGGGGATAAGGAGGTAGAGGGTGGATAGTATGGGGAAAAGAGATAAACAGTGAGAAAAAAAAGGATGGAAAGAAATACACAACTAGTCATTTCAATTTTGAATGTAAATGGGATGAATTCACTCATAAAATGGAAATGGATAGCAGAATGGGTCAAAAACCAGAACCAAACAATACATGGTTTACAAGAAACAAATTTTAAAATGAGAGACACACATAAAGCATAAACAAAGGACTGGAGTAAAATTTATTATGCTTTGGCTGATGCAAAAAAAAAACTGGGGTAGCAATCATGATCTCAGACAAAGTTAAAGCTAAAATAGATTCAATTACAATAAATAAACAGGAAAACTATGTTATTTTGAAAGGTGCCACACTAATGAAGTGATATCAATATGAAGTATATGTATACCAAATGCTATAAGCATCCAAATATTTTAAAGATAAGTGAATTGTGGGTGGAAATAGACAGCAGAACTGTAAAAGGGGAAACTTCAACCTTTCCCTCTCAGAACTAGATAAATAAAACAAAAAGTAAATAAGAATTCAAGGAGAAATAGAATCTTAGATAAGCTAGATGTAATAGACATCTGGAGAGAACTGAATGGGAATAGAAAAGAATATAATTTGTAGTACATGACACATTTTCAAAAATTGACCATATATTAGTTATAAAATACTTTATAGTTAACTGAAGAAAAACTGAAATATTAAATGCATTCTTTTCAGATCAAAATGCAATAAAAGTTACATTTAATAAAGGACCATAGAAACATAGATTAAAAAATTAGTTGGAAGC
The DNA here is from genome assembly GCA_028658325.1 of Potorous gilbertii. NCBI lineage: Eukaryota > Metazoa > Chordata > Mammalia > Diprotodontia > Potoroidae > Potorous > Potorous gilbertii. Next base: position 166,532,764 of record CM053770.1, read on the forward strand.
TAGACAACCTAATCTTAAAGAATGGTGGGTTAAAGAACAAATCATAGAAACAATAAATAATTTTATTAAAGAGAATGAAAATGATAATATAACATACCAAAATTTAGGAAATGCAGCAAAAACAGTAATTCTATCTCTAAATGCCAACATCAATTGAATAGAGAAAGAATAAATCAGTGAATTAGGCATGCAATTTTTTAAAATTAGAAAAAAAAACCAAAGTAAAAATTCCCAAATGAACACCAAATTGGAAATACTAAAAACTAACAGGGAGATTAGTAAAAGCAAAGGTAAGAAGCCATCAAATGGATAAATAAAGCTAGGAGTTAATTTTATGAAAAAAATAGATAAATCATTGGTTAATATTATTTTTTTAAAAGAGAAGAAAAAAAACCAAATTATCAATGTGAAAAAGGTGAATACACCATTGATGAAGATGAAATTAAAGCAACTATTAGATATTATTTTGTTCAATTACATGCTGATAAATTTAACAATTTAAGTGAAATAGATGAATACTTACAAAAATATAAACTGCCCAGATTAACAGAAGAGGAAATAGAATATCTAAATAAATCTATTTTAGAAAGCCATCAGGCCTAGGTGGATTTACAAATGAAATCTACCAAACATATAAAAATTAACTAAATCCAATATTCAATAAATTATTTGGAATAAGAGGAAAAAAAAAAAAGAGTCCTACCAAGCTCCTTTTATGAAAGAAATGTGGTGCTAATACCTAAACCAGGAAAAGCAAAAAGAGAAAGAAAATTATAGAACAATTTTACTAAGAAGTTTTGAAGAAAAAAATCCTAAATAAAATACTAGCTGGGAGACTACAACAATGTATCACAAAGATTATACATTGTGACCAAGTGGGAATTATACCAGGAATGTAGGGTTAGTTCAATATGAGGAAAACTCTAACGTAGTTGATTATATCAGTAACAAAAGTTACAAAAATCATATATATGATTATAGATGTAGAAATAATTTTTGACAAAATACAACTTTTGTGTGTATTTGTATTTCCTATTTAAAAAAAAACACTTGAAAATGTAAGTATAAAATGTATTTTTCCTTAAAATGATATGAGCATTAATTAGCAGCATATAAAACCATCAGCAAGCATTATGTGTAATAGAACTAAGCTAGAAGCCTTCCCAATAAAGTCAGGAGAGAAATAAAAATGCACATTATTACCAATATCATTCAATATTCAATACTAGAAATGGTGGCAACAGTGATAAGAAAAAAAGAAATTGAAAGAATCAGAATGGACAGTGAGGTAATAAAACTATCTCTTTTTGCAATGATAGGATGTTATACTTGGAAAATCCTAGAGATTCAGCTGGAAAGTTAATTGAAACAATAATTTTGATAAAGTAGCAAGATATAAAATAAGGCTACATAAATCATCAGCGTTTCCATATATCACCAACAAAGCCCTGCAAAAAAAGATAATAAGAGATATTTCACTTAAGCTAGCCACAAAAAATACAAAGCACCTGGGATTATACTTGCCAAGACAAACCTAGGAACTAAATGAACACAATTATAAAATGCAAATAAAGTCAGATTTAAATAATTGGAGAAATACTAATTGTTCATGGGTAGGCCATGCCAATAGAATAAAAATGACAATTCTACTTAATGTATTTATTTAGGATTACCCCAACCAAATTACCATAAAATTATTTTATTGAGCTAGAAAAAATAGCAAAATTCATTTCAAAGAACCAAAGGGCAATAAATATCAAATGTTGCTGTTACAGTATTCATATAAATCTTTCCAGGTTTTTCTGAAATCTGCCTGTTCATCATTTCTTATAGTACAGTAGTATTCCATTATAATCACATTATTCCCAACTCTTTGCCACCACAAAAAGAGTTGCTATATATTTTTGTACAAATAGGTCCTTATCTCTTTTTTTATTTCTTTGGGATACAGACCTAGTAGCAGTATTTCAGGGTCAAAGTGTATGTACAGATTTACAATACTTTAAGGGTCATAGTTGCAACATTAGTGTCACAATTTTCCCACACCCCCTCCAACATTTTTCATTATCCTTTTGTCATATTAACCAATGTCATAAATATGAGGTGATACCTCCGGGTTGTCTCTCATCAGTAGTGATTTAGTGCATTTTCATATGACTAGAGATACCTTTGATTTCTTCTTCTGAAAACCACCTTTACATATCTTTTGGCTATTCACCAATTGGGGAATGACTTGTATTCTTAAAAATTTTACTTAGTTCTCTATATATCTGAGAAATGAGGCCTTTATCAGAGATACTTGTAAAAAAAAATCCCCCAGCTCTCTGCTTTCCTTCTAATCTTGGCTTCATTGGTATTGTTTATGCAAAATCTTTTAAATTTAATATAGGCAAAATCATCCATTTATGATCACATTTATATCATATATATATATATATATATATATATATATATATATATATATATATA
>CM053770.1:166535732-166683681 GCA_028658325.1 Potorous gilbertii
ATATATATATATATATATATATATATATATATATATATATATATATAATACATATGATATTCATGTGAGTATGTATACATAAAAATGTTCTCTATCACTAGTTTGGTCATAAATTCTTCCCTTATCTGTAGGTTGGACAAATAAAGAATTCCTCGCTCTCTTAATTCACTTATACTATCACTCTTTATGTCTAAATCATGTTCCCATTTTGACCTTATCTTGGTATACAATGTACGATGTTAGTTTGTATATATGTATACATATATATATATATATATGTATACATATATACGTATATGTATACATATATATATATATATGTATATATACTTCCATATTGTTTTCCAGTTTTCCCAGCAGTTTTTGTCTAATAGTGAGTTCTTGTCCCAAAAGCCAGCATCTTTGGGTTTATCAAACCAAATACTAGATTATCATGGTGATCAACTACTGTGTTCACCACTCTGTTTCTTAGCTAGTACCAGACTATTTTGATGATTACCACTTTATAATACAATTTGAAATCTGGTATGGGTAGGCCACCTTCCTTCACATTTTTTCTTCTATTAATTCCCTTGATGTTCTTAACCTTTTGTTCTTTCAGATGAATTTGCAATTATTTTTTATGACTCTAAAAATAATTTTTTATAGTTTGATATGGTGCTCAATAAGTAAATTAATTTACGTAGAATTGTCATTTTTATTATGTTGACTCAGCCTCCTGTGGGAATTGTAGGAATCAAGTGAAACACACAGAGTCCATCTTGCAACCTACTCTAGATGACACTCAGTAAAGGAAGGAGATCTAATAGTACTAGATCTTAAACTATACTATAAGGTGGTAATTATCAAAACTCTCTGGTACTGGCTAAGAAATAGAAAAGTAGATCAGTGGAATAGAATAGGTATACAAGTTGTAAATGATTATAGTAATCTTGTGCTTGATAAATGTATTTAGGCTTTTGGGATAAGCATTCACCATTTGGTTAATAAAAAAATTTGTTGAGAAACCTGGAAAGCAGGCTAGCAGAAACTAAATATAGGCCAATATCTTACACCATTTATCAAGATAAGGTCAAAATGGATGCATGACGTAGACAAAAGGAAAGTTATCATAAGTAAATTAGAAGAACATGAAACAGATTTGTGGATAGGAGATGAATTTATTAATAAATGAGAGATAGAGAGCATTGTGAGATGTAAAATTGATAATTTTGATTACATTAAATTAAAAAGGTTTTGTACAAACGAAATCAATATAGCCAAAATTAGAAAAAAAGCAGAAAATGGGGGGTAGGGGAGGCTATAGGCAGTTTCTTGGCTAAAAGCCACATATCTCAAATATATAGAGAACTTTATCAAATGTATAAGAATATGAGTCATTCCCCAATTAATAAATGTTTCAGAATATGAACAGGCAGTTTTTGTAAGAAGAACTCAAAGCTATGTGTAATCACATGAAAACATACTCTAAAACATTTTTGATTAGAAAAATGCAAATTAAAACAACTTTGAGATATCATCTCACACCTATAAGATTGGCTAAAATGATAAAAGTGGAAAATGACAAATGATAGAGTGGATGTGACAAAATTGGGACACTAATACAATGTTGATGGAACTCTTACCTGATCCAATCATTTTGAAGATCAACCTGGGAATTATGCCCAAAGAGTTACAAAATTGTATTTACCCTTTGATTCAGCAATACCATCATTAGGTCCATTTCTTAAGATGATCAGGGTATAAGGAAAAGAATCAAATGTTCCAAAATAGTTATAGCAGCTCTCTTTGTGGTGTCAAAGAACTGGAATTTGAGGGGATGCCCATCAATTGAGGAATGGTTGAATAAGTTGTGGTATTTGATTGTAATGTAAGAAATGATGAACAAGTTGATTTTAGAAAAATATGGAAGAGAGGATTCAGGGAAGATGGTGGAGTAAGTCAGATAATTCTAAGCTCTCAAGATGTTCCCCCACAAGAGAATTAAAATAGCACCTCAGAGTGAACAAAGTGTGGGTGGAGATAAATAAGAATAGGGGTACAACTAGGGTCTTCCTGGTACAACTTGAGAAGATTGGAAGAAAAATCTCAGCACAGGTTTGGTGAAGAGTAAATAGGACACTGGTTTACCAAGAAACAGTAAGCCCTGGGGTTAGTTGGTTTGAGAGGCTGACTCAGCCTCCACACAGGAACAAGACCCTAATGGATGCCAAAGAGAAATGTCCATTTACATCCAAGAGTGTGCACCTCTGCACACAAGTAATATGGTATATTCAAGCTATCCAAAAAATTTAGCCTACTTTAGCTATATTAAAAAAAATAGTTTCCCACCAGTAAATGTGTTTTAATGAGAACTAATTATGTATATGTATATATTCCCATATTGTAGTCTAGGTAATACACCCAAAAATAAAGGAAAAGTCTACAGAGTTCCAAAGTTTAATGAAATCAATGTCACATTTATAAGAAGAAGTATCTGGAGAATCTAACCATATATAAAAAATTCTTCTTCCATTTGGACTGGTCATTGGATATCTTCCATGGCAATGGCAAACACCTTGGAAACCATTCACATCTCCATGTTTGATGTCTCCTTTGATATTAGTAACCAGAGATCTATTAAATTGTTATCCCTGTTTTTGTGTCCATCAAGGGATGTAAAATAATTTTAGTGTGTGTATGAATGTATGTATGTACATAAGTGTGTATATGAAAGACACCTTGTTGGAGGATTACCTTTACTCTTTGTTTTGCTTTGCCAAATCAAAATTTTTGTGTTGTATAAAAATGTGAGCTATTAGTAATTCCCCCTTTATCTTCTCTTATACAAACACATACACAGTATGCACACACACACACACACACACACACACACACACACACACATACACTCCAAAATACTTGTTGATGGTGTCAGTTCTTTCAAGTTCTATCTCTAGTTCATTTCTCATTGCTTATATGGCCATGGGAGGGGGTACCAAGTTCCCTTGGTAAATTGCTATTTTTCAGCCCATTGAGATAGTCCATCACGACCTATCTTTCACAGATACTCAAGAAGGACAATGAACTGGACCCAGAATTAAACAAAAGGAAAACACCACATACCGTGTTTCCACATGGTGAATACGCCTTCATTTCTAATACTGACTGCAGAGAACTAACAATATAATAATGAACTGATGTGTCTGAGCCACTCAACAAATCTCTCCATCTCCATCTTCATTGTGTTGTTCTAAATTCTTTGAACTCATAACAATCAGGGCTATTGATGACCATACTTTCATTTCTTCAAGAAAGAAAGGAAAGTCACAAGATGAAAGCCACACCTTGAAGAAAGGATGTGGGCTGGCAAGAGGCTGTATATTAAAGACTTGGGAAAACCCTCCTAAGAATGTTACACTGGTCTTCAAGTTATAGGCCTCTAGGTCGGGTGACAGAGAGACTTTGGAACTTGAAGATGGAATGTGCTCTCATGACCTTGCAGCCAGCAGAATCTCCCAGGGATGGATTTTATACTGTGTCTACCAGCACCTGTCACCATATTTCACACAGAGTCTTTAAATTTCCCAAAGGAGGCTTCCTGTTCTCAGATACACAGAGATTTTATGAGGCTGAATTGCAAAGATGTCTTTCCATTTTACAGGTACCCAGGTAATTGGACTCATGCTCTTTCTAGACCTCCTGGCACGAGACAATAAGGCAAAGGCAACAAGTATTTATTAAGTGCCTACTTTATTTCTAAGTACTATGGATCCAAATGCAAAGCATAAAGAAAGTTCTTGCCTTCAAGGAGTTTACATTTTAAAGGACCAAGACAACACGCAAAAAAGAGCTGACATTTACTTACAAGCTTTGTAATTTTCCTGGGAGTTTTGAAGGTGGAACCCAGCACCCTTTCAGATTCAGGCTTATATTTAGTTGCCAAATAAAATTTCCCTTCTGTGAAGGGGTAGGGAAGAGGAGAGATATTCTCTCTTCCTCCTATGTTTACATCACCCTTCCCTTCCCATAGAGCGAATCTTCTGTTTTTGCAAATTAAAGTAATAGAAACTTAAATAATGTTTTCCATGAAGAACAGGCCAGTTCTTTATTTCATCCATTGTTTCCTGGCCTCAACAACTCTAGTATCATAGTTCATGAGCTATTCTCAACAGACAGGAGAATACTCCATCTCCCATGTCTTTTCGTGCTGTTTCACAGACACAGACATACCCACCTATACAGGTACCTCTTTCGCCTCCCCTCCCAAACAGGAGCTTCTTAGCTAAATGACCTACACGCCTCATAAATTCTAATCTGAGGCAACAGAGATCCAGTTTCCCTACTTACTCAGCATGTATACTTGAGTGAGTGAGGAATGTCTCCTTCATGTAAGTAAACATAAGAGATGGGTAAAGGGAGTCTCTCTCATGTATATCCATGCATACTCATATGAAAGTTGGTATAAATGATGGTATTATCCTCATAACAATGGTAGAGGACACAAAATCATAACTGAAGTAGGTTTAAGTATAAACAACAAAGAATTCAGAAGGGGTCCCACAAGGAGCTCACAGTAATGAAGTCCCTTTCCCTGGCTCATAAGTTTTTTCTTCTTCTAAGTCTAGGATCGTTGAATTACTAATCTCTCTCCATGTTTAAATTTCCCCTTAAAATCATCTTGAGCTGTCTTACTAATTCTACTGCAAATTGCCTCCAAAGAGATAGGGATCCCTACCTCTACCACCTCCCTTCAAGTCACACTATAGTAGGGTGTGTCTCTGTCCATTGCTTTGTACTTAGGCCTAAATATTTCCAAAACACTATCCCTGCAAGTAATATCACACAGTAAAGATTAGTGGCCTCTTCTTGGTGTTGTTTAGTCACTTCCAACTCTTTGTGACCCCATGAACCATAGTACACTAGACCCTTCCATCCTCCACTACCTCTCAAAGTCTGTACAAGTTCATGTTTGTTGTTTCCATGACATTTTTCCATGAAAATTTTTTCCATGAAATTTCCATGAAATTTTTAAAATTTTATTTAGTACTTAATTTTTTCCAGTTACATGTAAAAACTTACTTTTACATTTGTTTTTAAAACTTCTCTTTTTTCCTTCTTCCTTCCTCACTCCTCCCCACTCATTGAGAAGGCAAGTAATTCTGTATAGGTTATATATATGTAGTCATACAAAACCTATCCATATTAAAACATAGACAAAAAAACTCAAGAAAAATAAAGAAAATTTTAAAAAGTGTGTTTCAGTTTGTATTCAGACACCATCAGTTCTTTCTCTGGGGATAGATAGCATTTTTCATCCTAAGTCCTTTAGAGTTGTGGATTGTTGTCTTGCTGAGAATAGCTAAGTCGTTCACAGCTGATCCTTTTGTAATATTACTGTTACTTTGTAACCAGTACATTTCACTTTGCACCAACCCATTCTGGTCTTTCCAGGTTTTTTTCTGAGAGCATCCTGCACATCATTTCTTATAGTACAATAGAATTCCATCATAATTACATACCACAACTTGTTCAATCATTCCCCACCTGATGACCATCCCTCAATTTCTAATTCTTTACCCTGAGAAAAGAGTTACTATGAATATTTTTGTACATATAGGTTCTTTTCCTTTTTTTTTTTTATCTCTTTTGGGATACAGACCTAGTAGTGGCATTGTGAGGTGAAAGGGTATGCATGGTTTGTAGCCCTTTGGATATTGTTCCAAATTGTTCTATAGAATGGTTTAATCAGTTCACAGCTCCAACAACAGTTTGTTAAAGTCTCATTTTTCCCCCATTCCCTCCAACATTTGTCATTTACCTTTCTCTGTGCTATTGGCCAATCTAATAGATATGAGGTAGTACCTCAGAATCATTTTAATTTGCATTTCTCCAGTCAGTAGTGAGTTAGAATGCTTTTCCATATAGCTATAGATAGCTTTAATTATTTCGTCTGAAAACTGATTGTATCTTTTGATGACTTATCAACTGGGGAATAGCTCTTATTTTTATAAATTTCAAACAGTTATCTACATGTTAGAGAAATGATGCCTTTATCAGAGAAATTTGCTCCAAATTTTTTTCACAGTAACAGTTGCTAGCTGTATTTCCCTTCATCCTATTCACCCTACCTCCATTTATTCTGTTCTCTCTCTCTTTTCACTCTGTCCCTCCTCAAAAATGTTTTGCTTCTGACTACCCCTTACCCCAATCTGCCCTCCTTTCTATCACACTACCCACCTTCTCTTATCCCCTTTCCCTTCTATTCTCCTGTATGGTAAGATAGATTTCTATACCCCATTGCCTGTGTATCTTATTTCCCAGTTACATGTAAAAACAATTTTTAACATTTGTTTTTAAAACTATGAGTTCTAAACTCTCTCCCTTCCCCCTTCCCCACCCACCTTCACTGAGAAGACAAGCAATTCCATGTAGGTTATTGTAACACTAATATGATACCCACAGCAGCCAATATGGATATGCTTGCATATTTCCAAGGTAAATTTGCAAAATATAAACTCTTCCTCCAAGACGAAACCAAGATATTTATTCAGATACCAGAAAGCCAGTTCCACCATGGTAACAATGACATTCGTATATATTACCAATAAAGGGAGCACCACCATCCCCAACCCTTCCCTCCATTAGGCCTCCCCACAAATAAGCTCCTTTAGGCAAAATTCCACCCTCTCTCACTCACGCTAGCTACTCTGTCTCACTCTCTCTCAGCTCTTCCCTTCCTGCTCCATTCATTCAGCAAGCTCTTCCCACCATGAGCAGCATATGACTGAGGCCTATTAAAGGACAAGGAAGATCTTCAAATTCCCTTACCATTACATTCAGCCCCAAGATCTTTTGTATCCATTAATAAGTCAGTGGGAGTTTAGGGATAATTGGCACCAACATAACTTCACAGCAATATAACATAGATAACAGAGATAACACAAAATAAACACATAAAACAATATCTTAGGATGGGGGATTGAGCACAAACACCCCATCATTGCCTTCCTCAAATGAATGAGACCCAAAATCCCTTGGGGTAAGGGGCAAAGATCTCTTCTTCTATAACTACTTACTGCTGAGATTGGACATAAATCTATTCTTTCCTCGTAAGAACCCATTTAAGGGGTCAGTTCTTTAGCTGGTATCTGGAGTTTGGTCAATGCCAAGTCCAGGGGTGACAGATAGTGACATCCAGTTTAAGCAGTCAGTCATCTAAAAGTGGAGGGCACAAAGCCTATAGGAGGCAAATCTAGCAAACAGGTTAAACAAATAAACAAAAGCTAAAAAGAATAAGGTGATAATTACCAAAAGCAGGGTAAATATAATGTCATCCATGCTTCTGGACTCTATGAATCCCCTGGAACTGCATTAATTCTTATTTGCCTTACTGCAGGGTATCCCTATGTAAAGGAGGCCTCCGTCCCAGTATCTATTAATGCCCCAGTTACAGCAGTTGATCCATTTTTTCAGCATATGGTTAAGCTGATGTGGGGTCTGTAGTCCTGAGTACTTCTTTAATCTGAGCTGGGGCTTAGCCAATTTCCTATTCTCCTTGCATGTGTGACAAACTTGGATACAATGATTCAGGAGGTTCTATAGGGGCAGTTCTTACTTCTCTATTCCATCAAGTATCAAGCCCCTTTTCTCAGTACATTCTGTATAGTTCATTAGTTGGAATACCATCTATGCTTCCAAAATCTACCCCTGCTCTCAATAGAGCAATAAACAGCTCTTTCCTTGTTGATCTATTCTGACTTTGAATCCTCTGGCTAATTACTCTTCTTTCTCAAGGAAATGTATCTTTTCCCCAGTCCCTTAAGTCACCTAACTGTGAACTCTTATCCAGAATTACATGTTTCTAAGTGGAAGGAGCAACCCTCACTATTATATTCCTATGAAGAACCATTAAGGGAGTGCTATGATAAGCATCAGTGTCTCCTACTATTGCAGTTTTCATTACCTTTTCCTTTAATTTTCTCATACATCTCTAAGCAAATACCAGAGTCTATCTCTACTAGGCCACATGGAGTCAGTGGGATACTGCTTACTGCGTCCCTTAGCAACTAAAGCTAACAAATTAGTTCCATTGTTACCTCCTTGAATATGGTAATCCCTGATTCTTACCATCCAAGATATTAATGATTCTTCCATTTTTGGGTGAACAGACTTAAAATACTAGTGACCTCCTACTGAGGAAAATCCCAATTACTTCCATAAACACTGTATGGCCCTCCTGGTTCTCCTGCGTCCTTCATAGTATTGGATGTGTGCCCACATTCCTAGAAGCCTCCTCATCTCATTTTGTTTCATTTCCTCCCACATGTCTTCCTCCCAGGTCTTGGCCCCAATCTGACCCCACAAATGCAAGGGTTGCATGAACCTTCCTTTTGTTATTTTTTTCCTGAAATAAACTTACAGCTGCCTTTTCTTCTACCACCTGACAGTTTCTAGCTTGCTCTTCTAAAGGAAAATTCTGATACTATAGCATAGAAAGTTTCTCATGCAAATCAGCTAACTCCTTTTTCAACTGAACCTTTTCCTCCAGCAATTTGTCTCCACTTTTATATATAATACAATAGCTTGTTAACAATGCCCATCCTCTTCTACATATCTCTGTCATTTCTTTCCTCAATTCTATTGGTATTCCTTGTAAATATCTTTCTAAATCTGAATTCTCCTTTCTATAGCCTCAGTTCCCAGTTTTCACAAAGTCCTGAGCTTTTAGCCCATTCCCTCACCAGGGAGGAATAAGGTAAATCCTCCCATCCCAGGATACCCATTTCCTTCCCTAGAGCCTTCCTGTCTCCAAGTGGAGGTTTCATATTTCACAATCACATTCTCCTTGCTATTTGTAAAGCCAATGTGATACCCAGCAGCCGCTATGGATATGCATGCATATTTCCTGGGTAGATTTGAAAAATATAAACTCTTTCTCAAAGACCAAATCAAGACACTTATTCAAACATCAGAAAATCAAATCAATCATGGTAACAGAGAAGGTACACTTTATCTATGCAGGGAATACAGCCATCTCTAAGTCTTCCCTCCATTAGCCCTCCCCACAAACAATCTCCCTTAGGCAAAATTCCACCCTCTCTCATCACACTAACTACTCTACCTCAGTTCTGCCTTGCTCCTTCTCTGCTCTGCCTCACTCTCTCTCACTTCTCCCCTTCCTGCTCCACCCATTCAGCAAGCTCCTCTGACCATGGGCATTCTGTGACTCAAGCTGTGGGCTGGGCCAAAGCACAAAGCAGGTCACATGGGCCTATTAAGGGGCAGGAAAGATCTTTAAATTTCCTTACCATCACAGTTATACATATGTAGTCATGCAAAACATAGTCATGTTGCAAAAGACTAATTATATATCCCTCCATCCTATCCTATCTCTACCCCCCCATTTATTCTGTTCTCTGATTTCACCCTATCTCTCCTCAAAAGTGTTTGATTCAGATTACCCCCTCCCCCAATCTACCCTCACTTCTATCACCCCTCTTCCCTTCTCTTACCCCCTTCCCTCCTTATTTACCTGTAGGAAGATAGATTTCTATACACAATTGAGTGTGCATGTTATTCCCCCTTTAAGTCAATTCTAATGAGAGTAAGGTTCACTCCATCTCTTTCCCCTCCCCCTCTTCCCCTCCATTATAAAAACTTTTTCTTGCCTCTTTTATGTGAGATCATCATTTATCCCATTCTACTTCTCCCTTTTGCTTTCTCCTAGTACATTCCTCTCATTCCTTAATTTTATTCTTTAGATATCATCCCTTCATATTCAATTCATATCTGTGCCCTCGGTCTATATCTAGATAGATTGATAGATAGATAGATTCCTTCTAACTATCCTAATAATGACAACAGTTATATGAGCTACAAATACCATCTTTCCATATAGGAATGTAAACAGTTTAACTTTAATAAATTTCTTATGATTTCTCTTTCCTGTATACCTTTTTATTCTTCTCTTGAGTCTTATACTAGGTTTCCTGGTGCCAGTTCTGTGCTGCAGTGCCCTGCACTGGACTCCCCTCCTCTTTCAGGTTGGTGCAACAGACCTGTCCTGTAGATCTTCCAGGTTGTCTTGGGCTGGAAATTTGTTTTACTCTGTCTTTTTGTGTATTCTGTGGCTCTAGAATTTCTAGGTATTTGGAGAGGTTTGGGGGAGAACTCAGGTGAGTCCCTACCTTTATTCCACCATCTTGGTTAGCCCCTTTCTATCCTTCTCATTCTCTGCCATTTATTTCTCCTTTTGCCTTCAAACTTTCCCCAAATCAGGTTCTTTTCCAATGAGTCCCATCTTCTCATTATATGACCAAAGGATATAAGCTTCAACTTTAGCATTTGACCTTCCAGTGAATAGCCTGAATATATTTCTTTAAGTATTGAGTATTTGATCTCCTCGCTGGTTTTCCTTACCTAAAGGGACTAATGATATCAGCGAAAGAACAGACAGTAGGGGAAAGGTTACTGGATACATGGCAGCCAGTGCTGGTCACTGCTAGCTATACTAGAAATTGACTCCATGACTAACCTTTGATTCAAAAGACCAAATGTATAAGACTCATTCCTCATTGGTTGAGAATAATTATTCAGTGCTTCATGGCTATGTGAGGGGCAGATGAAGTTGGTGAAAATGATACAGAAGAGATCTGGGCTCTTCTGACTTTTAGCTTTGTGACAGAATATGTATCATTCCAGCTTCTCTTCAGGTCATTCAAGAGAGAGAGAGAGTCTGAGAACAAGCCAAGATGTAGAGAAACCAGCATTCTCCAGAATGCCCCCATCCCCAGACACAAGAGACTTTGAGGAATTTTCCTTTATGTGAGATTTGGGACTCTCTGAGCTATCTTGCTACCAAAGAAATAGTTCATTCAATCTGTAGTATCTAGTATATAGTTTCACACACGTATTTTCTCTGATTTGTGTTTTGTCATTGACTTGGAAAAAGAAACTTATTTGTTCTTTCCTGTTTTTGCTCATCGTAAAACTGGCATTTCCTAAGAAGGGAAACAAACCTTAGGTATATGGTTTGGGACACTTTTTCCACATTAAACAAGAATGCAACTTGAACCTAAAAATAAATTCTCCTAGACTAACAATATTAAAGGAAGCAATCAGATATAATTCTAGCATGATACCCTCTCCCTGGGGCAGTTAGGTGGTACAGTGGATGGAGTGTCAAGCCTAAATTCTTGGATCCTAAACTAAGGACCATCTTCCTGAGTTCAAATCTGACCTTACTTACTAGCTGTGTGATCCTGGGCAAGTCAGTTAACCCTATTTGCCTCCATTCCTATTCTGTAAAATAACCTGGAAAAGGACATGACACACCACTACAATACATATACCCCCCAAAAAACTCTGAATAGAGTCATGAAGAGTCAGAAATGACTGAAATAACTGAACAACAAAAATTCTTTATCTCTGAGGTTGAGGCCAACTTGTGGGAAGGGTTGGGGAGGAGATACTAGAAATATCTATTCTTGACTCCTTGAGAGGCACATCTGTGCCTTTCCATGTGAGCACACGACACATAACCTATATGGGCAAAAACAAACCAACAACTTCCCCCTCCCCACCCCCACACTCCTAACATGTTTTAGATGCCTTCTCCCTGTGGGCATTGAGTAGCCCATGCTGACTTCACCTTGTGATTCAATTTTGGATCTAGGTCAGTTCATTTCTATTCAATTATGTTTCTGTGAGAAAACTTTGTTGCATTATTTGAACATATACCAATATGTCTGGGAAGCTGGACAACCTGTATTTGCTGCTTAGAAACCCTTAAAAAAGGACCTAGGTTATGCTAACCAGAAACCCAGTTAGATCCCAAGACTAATGCAAGGAGTTTTCTCACAGTTATACATCTCAAACAAACTATATATCTTATCTGAAAATTGGCCCACACTGGCTGATCAGTTATTGTTTCCATGGTCCTTTCACTCAAGGGAGTGAGCCACTTCTTTTTCTGATTTCAGCAAATTGTGCCTGTCTACTCTCCCCTTCCAAATTTGGAAAGTCTCTAACCTTGTCTCCAGTTAGAAATCTGATTACCTAATCTTGTACCCTTTATTGTTTTTTTTTTAATTAATTGGCCTTATTTGATTGTTTTTAATGCATAAAAATCTGTCTCACTTTGTATTCAATGTCTTTGACTGATTAGGGAGTCCATTGATCCATTTATTATGCCTGTTTTGCTTATAAATCACATAGCTCAGATTGTTTTCTCAATTATTACTAATTATCCACTACATCCCTAGTGGGAAAAGGATAAGGCACAAATTTAGTAGAGTCACACAGTTAGTAAAGTCACTTATTCCCCTGACTTGTAAGTAGTAGAGAAGGAAATTATCTTGGAGGGGGAACTTGGATTAGTTTACCAACCATTATCTTCACTGAAGTAGCGATACTCTCATCCAACCAGAGTAGCATCATTATTTCAACACAGTCTGTCATTAGGGGAAACCTGAGAAGCAAAAAACCAGGTGACCATGGTTCCTCCTTTTGGATAAAATGGTCTCAGGATGGAGCACATACTCTCAAATTATGAACTTGTATAGTCCTAGTTTCCATCAATTACTAAAAACACTCAATAGAAAATAAATCACTTTTTTTAGGTTACCTAAATACATTTTTTTAAAGTCTTTTATTATTAAAGAGTAAAAGGAATTCTACTAATACAATAATAACGCTTTTTAGATTCAGTGGTGCCCAAGGTGAGGACAGGCATAGTCATGTCATTTGTTTCCTTTTATGCCTGTCAAAAGGACTCTGTACCTGAAATTAAGATAGTTCCCTGACATTCACTTCCCTGCATTCATAATTTCAAATACAATACTATTTAGTTCACCTAAAGCCTCAGGCAGCTAGAAGAATATGGATATCAAAGAAAAACTAAAGTTATTAAAATGTTTTCTTGAAAGCAAAAAAAAAAAAAAAGTAAAATTGACCAAATGGAAAAGTACAAAATCTCACTGAAAGAAATAATTCCTTAAAGATTAGAACTAGGCAAGTGGAAGCTAATGACTCCCTGAGACATCAAGAAACAATAAAACAAAGTTAAAAATGTGAAAAAATAGAAAAAAATGTGAAATATCTCATCAGAAAAACAACTGACCTGTAAAATAGACCAAGAAGAGATCATTTACAGGGCAGCTAGGTGACTCAGCAGATAGAACTTTGGGCCTAGAGTCAGGAAGACTCATTTTCCTGGGTTCAAATCTGGCCTCAGACATTTGCTATCTGTGTGACCCGGGACAAGTCACTTAACCCAGTTTCTCTCAATTGCCTCATCAGTAAAATGAGCCGGAGAAGGAAATGGCTTCCCACTCCTGTATTTTTGACAAGAAATCCCCAGGAGGTCACAAAGAATCAAACACAACTGAAACATCACAATAACAGATAATTTAAGAATTATTGGACTATTTGAAAGTCATGATCAAAGAATGAGCCTAGATATCATATTTCAAGAAATTATCAAGAAAACTTACCCTAATAGCTTAGATCCACAGGGTAAAAAAGAAACTGAAGGATCCACTAATCACCTCCTTTCAGGAGATCTCAAAAATGAAAACTCCCAGGATTGTTATAGACAAATTCTAGAACTTTAAAGTCAGTCAGAAAATACATCAAGCAGCCAGAAAGTAATAATTCATGGAGCCACAGGCAGGATCATACAAGACTTAGCAGCTTCCACATAAAAGGAAAGGAGAGCTTGGAATATGATATTATAGAAAGCAAAGAAGCTCAGATTACAATCAAGAATCACCCACCCAACAAAGCTGTGTGGGGATATTTAATGAAAAAGAAGATTTTCAAACATTCCTGATGAAAAGACCTGAGTGGAATAGAAAATCTGACATTGAAACAGAAGATTCAAAAGAAACATAAAAAAGCAGACATGAAAAAGTGAATATAAGGGATTTAATAAAGTTAAACTCTTTACATTCCTATATGAGAACATGATATATGCAACTCCTAAGAACTTTATCATGAGGGCAATTAAAAGGAGTTTATATAGAGAGAGGGTATGGATGTGAGTCAATTATGTTGGAATGATCTCCAAAAAAATGAAGGGAGGAGAAAGAGCAATGCACTGCAACAAGAGAAAAGGAAGAAGTAGAATGGGGAAATTTTTCTCACATAAAAGAAGCACACAAGGAAGAGCTTTTGCAATGGAGGGGGAAATGGAAGCAGATGGCAGGCAATGCTTGAATCTCACTCTAACTGGCACTTTCAAAGAAGTAAGAATTTATATACACACTTAGTTGGGTATTGGAATATAACTTAACCAATAGGTAAATAAAAGGTCAAAGGGATAAGAGAAATGGGATGATAAAACAAAAGGCAAATTAAGGGAGGCAGTGGTTAGAAACAAAATAGATTTGTGAGAAGAGTGAGGATAAGAAAAGAGAGAGGAAGATAATGGAATGAAGGGAAACTTACTAATCATAATTGTCAATGTTAATAGGATGAACTCATAAAACAGAAGCAAATATAGCAGACTGCATTAGAAATCATAATCCAAAAATACATTGTTTACAAGAGACATGCTTAAAACAGAAAGACACACCCAGAATTAAAATTAATGGCTGGAGCAGACTCAAGCTTCAGCTGAAGCAAAAAAGTCCAGCATACACCTCATGAACTCAGACAAAGCAAAGCAAAAATAGTTCTAATTAGAAAGATATTCAGGGAAACTGTTGCCTTTCAGTTATTTCTGACATTTTGTGACCCCAGGTGGGGTTTTCTTAGCAAAGATACTAGAAGGTTTGCCATTTTCTTCTCCAGCTAACTTTACAATGAGGAAACTGAGGCAAAAAGGGTTAAATGAGTTATCTAGAGTCACACAACTAGTAAATATCTAAGACCAGATTTTAACTTATGAAGATGAGTCTTCCTGACTTCAGGCCCAGCATTCTATCCACTGTACCACCTACCTGCCCAATCAAGGAAACTACATTTTGCTAAAAGGTGCCATAGACAATGAAGCAATATTTTTAACAATTTTATGGGAAGTTTCCCTGATAAAAATTTCATTCCTCAAATATGTACTTAGCCAAATTTATAAAAATGAGAGTTATTCCCAAAATGATAAATGGTCAAAGCATAGAAACAGGCAGTTTTCAGAAGAAGAAATCAAAGCTATCTATAATTACGTGAAAAAATGCTCCCAGTCCAAATCACTATTGACTAGAAAGGCAAATTAAAACAACTTTGAGGTACTACTTCATACCTATCAGAAATGACAAATGCTGGAGGACATGAGGGAAAAATAAGTACACTAATGAACTGTTGGTGGAATTATGAAATAGTCTAGCCATTCAGGAAAACAATTGAGAACTATGCCCAAAGGGCTTTAAAACTGTGCATATCCTTTGACCCAGCAATACCACTGTTAGGTTTGTATCCTAAAGAGATTGAAGGAAAAGGAAATGGACATATAACTATAACTATAATTATAACTATATATATATATGAAAATAATTATAGCAATTCTTTTTGTGGTGGTAAAGAAGCAGAAATGGAGGGGATGCCCATCAATTGAAGAACAGCTGAACAAGCTGTGGCATATGATCATGATGGAATACTGTTGTGCTGGGGAAACAAGGAGGGGATGGTTTCAGAAAAACATGACAAGACCTACATGAATTGATGCAAAATGAAGTGAGAACTGGGAAATCATTAACAGCACTATTGTAATGATGATCAACTATGAAAAACTTGGCTACTCTGATCAATACAAATGATCTAAAACAATTCCAAAGAACTCAAGATGAAAAAATGACATCTACCTCCAGAGAGAGAACTGATGAATTCTGAGTACAAATTAAAGAATTATTTTCTCATTTTATTTTTCTTGCATTTTTTTAAAACAACTAACATGGAAATATGTTTTACATTGATTTTACATGTATGATTGATATATTGCTTACAGTGTGTGTGGGAGGAAGTGGGAGGAAGGAAAGAATTTGGAACTCAAAATTTAAAAAGAAAAGAATGCTAAAAATAAATAATAAAATATTTGAAAAAAATTATGAAAGGAATAGATTCAGAGCATCATCAGAAGTTTTATATAAGCTGATGCTATATGAAATAAGCAGAACTGGGGATTCCCTACATAAAGTCCTCTTTCTACCATTGTACTCTAAATTGGTGTCCACCCTTTGGACAGTTGCTGTATGCATTTGTGGGAGAATACACTCTGTGTTTATGGAAGCGATATTTTGTAGCCATGTTTTTAATAAGTTATTTTAGTAAATGTCTTTGCTATGAGTTAATTTATTTATTGGCTCACTGTTAGTGGAAAGCACACAGATGAAACCTTATTAACTAACTTATTAACTAAGAACAGTCACCCACAAATTACTCCTTAGGACCCAAAATAACAACTGTCTTCTAGAGACCCAAACTGTGAGTATAAATTAAAGTTGAGGGAATAGTCTAGAAGGGTATATATATATATATATATATATATATATATATATATATATATATATATATATATAGTCTCCTTGATAGAATGTGAACTCCTTGAGGGCAGGGATTGTTTTGTTCATTTCTGAAGGTTGATGAGTAACTTATTCAACTAATATTTATTAATCATCTACTATAAGTGAAACACTCTGATTGATCCTAGACAATGTAGAAACAAGTAAATGGTTCCTGCCCCCAAGAAGTCAATCCCAGGGCTTCCACTAAATAAGAATATGAAATGAGAGCACAAATGAATGGGGAGGTGAAATCCACTAACGGGTTCATTTATTATGCAGCAACTTCTAGATGTGTTTTTCTTTCAAGGTGAACTCAGACCAAGAAGACCAAGGATGGACTCTAGGAGAAGAAAGCAATCCTAAAAAATATACAAGAATTTTTCTTTCCTCCTTCAGAGAGTTCTTGGACTTTGCTGAAAGACACCATAGTATGGCTGAAAGTTATACTCCAGCTTTGTATGAGGGAAACAAACAAAATACTTCCATGTTTTCAGTCCCATTTGACCATGGATAAACATTTTAATGAGTTTTCAAAGGGTGCTTTGTATAAGACAGGAGTGAACTTCTTTTGCTATTTTTTTTTTATTTTATTGAAAATTTTCAAAAATATGAATTTGATAGATGGGGAAAAAAGAACTGTGTATGTATATATGAATGCTTGGATTTTTAAAGCATGTAATAAATTAAAACCCTGTAGTTCAAATACTTCCATGTTTGTCTATGTCATTCTGAACTTCCTTATGTATATTTAATAATTGTCTCATTGACCCTCTTTTCCATATTTTCTCATTTGTTTGGCATCACTATTACTAACCTGATCCCCCCCACAAAACTCCTCACAGCACAAATGAATACCCTTACATATAACAAATAAGTAGAATCAAGCAAAACTGACCCACATATCAACCATATAAAAATTCTATACAACTCATCTTGCCCTTCTGATCCAATGACTGCTTGATAAAGAGGTAGGAATTATGATTCCTCATGGGTCTTTTAGAGTGTTGATTGTGTATTGCATTGATCAGAATTCCTAAGATTTTCAGTTGACTTTTTTAATAATGTTGTAGTTACTTTAGACATTGTTTTCCCAGTTATGCTTACTTTACACAGAAAGTATTCCCAGGTTTCTCTAAATCCATCCCTTTCATTTTTTTCTTATGGTGCAATAATATTTATATTCCATAACTTTCATATGCCATAATTTGCTTAGCCATTCCCAAATTAATGAATTAAAATGTTCAGTTCTTTGATATGAAAAAAGGGTCACTATAAATAATTTTGCCCATATGGTTACTTCCTCTCTTTAAAAAAAAAAAGGTCTTTGTGGTATAATCCTAATGGAGGAATCATCAGATGAAAAAGTATAAACAATTTAGTGATTTTTTTTTATATAGTTCCAAATTGCTTTCTAAAATAACTGGACTCATTCAAGAATGTATTAGTGTGCCTGACATCTTACAACCCTTCCACAAGTTGTCAATTTTCTTTTTTGGGATCATCTTTGATATGGTATATAGTGGTATCTCAAAGTTGTTTTAATTTACATTTTATTATTAGTGATTTGGGACATCTTTTCTTATAGTTAGGGATAGCTTGCTTTTTTTTTCTTTTATTTTTCATAACCTTTGACCACTGGGAAATAACTCATTCTATTTTTAAATCAGTTCCATATATAACTTGGATGTCAGACCTTTATCAGAGAAGTTCACTTAAAATATTTTCCCAGTTAATTTTTCCCTTAAAATTTTAAGTGCCTTAATTTTATTTATGCAAGTTTTACATTTTAGGTATCAAAATTCTTAAGTTTATCTCCTGTGACTTTCTAAATAGAATCAAGAACTTTTCCCCTGTTCTTCTGTGCTCTTCTTATTTGTTTAGGGTGTTACCTTTTTTGTCTGGGACCTATGCCCATTTGGAATGTATTGTGGTATGTACTTTGAGATGTTGTTTTAAAGCTAAATTTTGCCAGACTGCTTTGCAATTTTCTTAACTATTTTTATTGAATAGTGGTAGCTCCTTATCTCAGTAGTCAAGATCCTTGGGTTTCTCAAATTCTACGCTACTAGTACATTAGCTTCTAGATCTTCTGTACCTAGTATATTTCACTGATCAACATTTCTATTTTTTAAGCAGAACACAGCAGTTTTTTTTATGATTACTGCTTTATAATAAAATATGAGATCTGGTATTACCAGGTTCTCTTCCTTCCCACTTTTATTTCCCTTGAGGTTATTAACCTTTTGACCTCAAGATTAATTTATTATTTTTAGTTCATTTTAAAATTTTTTAAATTTAAATTTGTTTTCAATTTTCAACAATCACTTCCATAAGTCTTAAATTCCCTCCCCGCTTCCACTCCCTGAGACAGCATGCAATGTTATATGGGTTCTATACATACATTCTTGTTAAACACACCTTCACATTAGTCATGTCGCATAGAAGAATTATAATGAATGGGAGAAACCATGAGAAAAGTCAAAACAAAACAAAACATAACACAAGAGAAAATAGTCTGCTTCATTCTGTGCTCCAATTCCATAGTTTCTTCTCATTTTGCCTCTAGTCCTTTAGGAATATTTTATGTCCTTGTATGGCTGTGAAGGGCTTAGTCTATCAGAAACAGTCCTTGCACACTGTGGCTGTTACTGTGTATAATGTTCTCCTGGTTCTGCTCATTTCACTGAGCATCAGTCCATATAAGTCTTTCCATGTTTTTCTGAAGTTCAACTGTTCATCATTTCTTATAGCACAATAGTTTTCCATTACATTCATATACCACAAGTTGTTCATCCATTTCCTAAATGATGGGCATTCCCTCAATTTCCAATTCTTGGCCACCATAAAAAGAGCTGCTGTAAATATTTTTGTATATGTAGGACCTTTCCCCGTTTTTATGATCTCTTTGGGATACAGCCCTAGAAGTGATATTCCTGGGTCAATATTTTTTTTTTAGTTCTATAAAGTAACACTTTGGCAGTTTGTTATGACACTGAATAAAAAAATTAATAAAAAATTAGTTCAAGTAGCACTGTAATTTTAATTACATTAGCATTACCAAATCATGAGCAATTAATCTCTCTTCAACTATTTATCTTTTAGTCAAGTTAATAAACATTTATTAAGCACCCACTATATGAATCCAGCACTGTGCTAAGTCCTGAGAACATAAATATTTTAACCCTTGTTCTCAAGGACTTCATAGTTTAATGAGGGAGACAATATGAAAATGATTATTTACAAACAAGATATATATAGGATTAATGGGAGATAATATAAGAGGGAAAACCCTAGAATTAAGGGAGATAAGGAAAGTTTTCTTGCAGAAGAGAGAATCTTAGCTGAGACTTGAAAGAAGTCAGAGAAGCCAGGAGGAAAAGATGAGGGTGAAGATAGTTTCAGGTATGGAGGGCAGTTGGTCAAATTCCCAGGATGGAGATGGAGATGGAGTGTCTTATGTGAGGAACAATAAAGAAAAATACGTATCACTAGATCATGGAATATGTTGGGGGAAAGTAAACTGTAAGAAGACTGAAAAGGTAACCCATTATGAAGGGTTTTAACAAACAGAGAAATTTATATTTGATCCTGGAAGTAATAAGGAGCCACTGGAATTAATTAAATGAAGACAACATGGTCAGACCTATGCTTAGGACGATCAATTTGAGAGCTAAGGTAGTAAGCAGGGACTTGAGGCAGGAAGTTCAACCAGAATTTGTTGAAGTGATGAGGGTCTTCACCATGGTGGTGGCAGTGTCAAATAGATATAGAGAAGAGATGATTATACAAGGGGAGGGGTGGGGACAAGGTGAGATAGAGTGAGTCTGGGTGACTAGGAAGAAGCCATTTATGAATTAATTTCTTTTTCTGAGATTGGGTTTTTAATTTTTTATGTCTTATTTTAACATTTTATATTTTTGTAAATGTTCATCAGTTTCATTTGTTGTTGTTTGTCCTTCATTCTCAAAGAGGACTATTAAACTATCAGCTTTGTTGGCATATAATTGGGTAAATTAGTTTTTAATGATTACCTTTATTTTCCTCCATTTTTTGTGAATTCTCCTTCTTTAAAAATAGCAATTGAGCTTCCTTAAAGACTGACTCACTGATGGCTTTATTGCTTTTTAAAATAACTCCTAGTTTTATTTATCAATACATTGGAGTTTTATTTACAATTTTATTAATCTCTTTTATTTTTCAGAATTTCTACATTTACTTCACTGAGACTTTTTGATTGTTGAATGAGTGATTAATGTGTAACACTTGGCTTAAAGACCACAGACTCTCTCATAGATTTAGCTCAAAGGGCCAATTGTATAGGATTATTTGATATGTCAAAGCTGTATGAGGAGTTGGGGCTCATAAAAGCTGGAGAGAAAAGGGATCTGGGATCTTCTGGCTTCTGGCACTGAGGGAGAAGACATACAATTCTAACCTTTCTTCACCTCTATGAAGAAAGACTCTGGGAAGAAGTTAACATATAGAACCCGGATTTCTTTTGCCACCAGCTCTCAGTCGCTCTGCTCGACCTTCACACAGGCAGACTGAATAATCACTCTCCACCAATAAGAGAAGAGTCCTATACAATTGCCCTTTTGAATCAAGGGTTACAAAAGTATTCATCACACTCTTACTATGTGCAAAGCATTGTGCTAAGTTTGCTAAGCTCTGGGGAAACCACAGTAAAGTAAGACAGTCCTTGTTCTCAAGGAATTCACATTCTAAAAGGGAGACAACACACATGGAAGATTTCAGCTGCAAGTCAGATGAATAAGTCCCATGGTCCTTTGGGTACAACAATGCCTCTTATTTCATGTCATTTCTACTGATACAATCATGGAGCAGCTAGGTTGTGCACTGGATAGAGTACCAATGCAGAAATAAGGAGGACCTGGGTTCAAATTTCACCTTAGACACTTGACACTCACTAGCTGTGTGACCTTGGGCAAGTCACTTAACCCTAATTGCCTCATCCTGAGTCATCTCCAGTCATCCTGATGAATATCTGGCCACTGGATTCAGATGACTCTGGAGGAGAAGTGAGACTGGTGAACTGCACAGCCCTCCCTCACTCAAAACAAAGTCAAGTGCATGTCATGTCATCATTTCTCTGATGGCGTGGTCTTCTTTGGCAATGAAGGATGAACACACACATTGATAAAATGATACCCATTTCTGACATTGAACTATTGACAATACCAACCAAGGACTTTAGCACCAATAACTTTCCTATGTGGGTCTTCAGTAGGTATGGCTATAGCACTCTCCACTGAGAGTGCTCTTGGATTCAGAGTCCGGAGCTGTCCCCATCATGGCCTGAAGGGAGACAGTCACCAAGCTTGTAGGAATGATTTGCTATGCTACTCTCTGTCTTTCCCTTGAGGTGTCTTGCTACTTCAGCTAAACTGGCTTGCTTACCCTCTGTGTGACAGTTGATTGACAGCGAGTAGGGATGGTTCACCCCTTCTCTTATGGAAAAGTTGTTTTAACATGATTTTTTCCTTCTATTTTTGGTAAAGGTCTGTCAAATTCTGAAAATAAATGACCAAAGAGCTCACAGAGGTTATAGACAAACAACCTTCTTTATTCTGTTGGAGGAGAAAAACTAGACACACCTGCTAGGGTCTGCTCTGGTACTAAGGAGACCCACAATAGTGAGGCTAAACCTAAATAGATAAATAGTGGCTAGACAAGAAATAGATGGTGAGTTGTAGCTGTGGCATTGAGAAATACAATGAGGAAATTTTAATTCATAGCAAGGCTCCATGACTGGAACATGGTTTCTGCAGGTGTTTGTCTGAGCTTAGGGACCACCTGGGGCTGGTGTGAAACAATTCTCTGATTTTACTGCAGCAAGGGGTCACCCAGAAGGTAATCACAAAGGATTGTTGTTATACCAAGCTCAGGCCACAGCTTGCTTGCTGGGCCTTTGCTCTGGGAAAACAGGGTGTCTCCTAATAGTAAAAAGAGGGGAATGAAAGAAAGGGGTGCCTTGAAACAGAGATCCTGACAGGTCCAACTTCTGTTTAGGTCAGTCAGTCTCTGAAGGGCATCATGGCTTGAGGTTACTCCTAGCCTTTAAGGAACATGCTTATAAATTTGGAGTAGGACCCCACCCCATAAGGAGACCTAATTTCTGTTTTGAATATAAACAGAATCCAGTCTGGACAAACCTTTACCTCAGGGAAAGGAATTCCTATCCTTGATCTCCTCCATTAGGGTTTAGGATGACCCAGCTCTTGACAGTAGAGATGGATTCCCTTTGCCTAGATTTCTTGAGGCTTCCCAGTCCCAGGATCAAGATTTTCTCAGCAGGAGGAGCTGAAGACTTTTAGCCCACCTCCTCATTAAAGGGATTTAAGGCATTTCATGATCTTCTTTAGGATCTTTGGTTACCAAGAGAAACCACTGATCATGAATTTATTGATTGCCAGATAACTTTATTAATAAATTGATTTTTAATAACCCAGAAACTCTGTCTCTCAGGATTTTCATTCATTTCTCTTCTTCTCTCTCTCTCTCCAGCATTTTTAGTTATAAATTTTTATACTCAATATTGTTTTGACTACATCCCCAAAATTTTACCACCTTTCATTTAAGAGATTGTAATTGTCTAACACATAATCAGTTTTTGTAAAGGTGCAATGCCCATTTCTGAAATATGTATGTACATATTTTTTTAATAAATGCCAGAGATCTATTCTAGTAGAAAATTTTCTTGTTGAAAATTTCATTTGGATTTTTAACTTCTATTTATAATTTTCTTAGTTATGTCTGCTTCTGAATTAGACCCTTTGTACTATACAGCTACTATAGTTTTGCCATCAATTTTTCTCTGTAATTCAGTTAACTTCACTTTGAAACAGCTAAATACTATGCCATTTGGTCCATAAGATACCTTTAAATTATCTTGCTTATCTCTTTTAACATGTCTATTTTTACCATGTCTGAGATCTTGATTGCTATCCTGCTTTAAAAAATTTCGCTGAAGTATATTATTCTGTACCAGTTCCTCATTTTAACTCTGAGTCCTTAAGATTCAAGAATGTTCTACCCTCCACCATTTTATAAACAATTTCTTCCCATTTTTATTCATGGTTATGACTGGTAAGCATGTTTTCCCCCATTATATACTCCTCTATTTTTCTTTTTCTCTTTTCTCTCTCCTACCTCCTCTTAGCAAAGAAAAATGAAGGGGAGAAAAGAAGGAATCTGATCAACCCTGGGTTTTTATAACTGAAGTACTCTGTTCTTATTGCACTTCCCTTGCTCTTAACCAAGTCAAGACCCTGATTCCTAGTTTTTATACTTTCCCCCTTTTTGACCACTCCTTCATGATCTACCTTCCAGACCTGACATTTATTTTGTTTGTGATTGTTCCCTCCCTGACTCTGTTCTCCCTCTTAAGCCTTTCTGTTTCCTTTCTGACTGTTTCCTTATTGAGTTTAATTTATTTTTACATGAAATTCTATGTGTTCAATCCACCTTTGCTTGAATCAGACAAGAGTAAAAATCATAAGATGCTTGCTCCCCCACCCCTTCTTCCTTTTCTATATGTATTCTTTTTCATGCACCTTCCTAACACATGAAAGCTCCTTCTTTCTCACTTCTTCTCTAGTGTATTTCTTTTTCCTATTATTTGCTTTCCTCATGAAGAATACAGTTAGTGACCAAAATGGACCTTGTCTTCAATTCCAGACCAAAGAATTCACTGAGACCAACCAGACATCCTCACTGCTAGTCTCTGATTATTACATAACTGTCCCAAACTCTCCCCTCCCAGGATTCCCAAGCTTTCTTTATTGACTTTCATTTATTACAACTTACTTTGTAAAACTGTGAGATGCCTCTACCTTCTCACACTTGCAGTTTGGCCTTTCTGAGAATTGTTCCACCACTCCCCCTCCTCTGCCTTAGCAGTCTGTAATAACCCTGTTCCTAGGGTATCCTTCCTGGGGTATTCCAGCATTTGCTGCGTGGCACCCTGTGCTTCAATTCAGCTAATCCCTATTCAACACCTAATATTGCTATATGGGCTGTCTTCTCTTGAATTTAGGTTGACACTCTCTTAGAAACAAGGAAATGGAATAAAACCATGCCCAGCTCTTGTTTTTCTGTTTCTTAAATTTATCTGTGATCCCTGAAGACAGCAAGGATTCTAAATGGACCGTAAGGTCTTCTCCTCTTATTGGAATGTATTTCATTGTCATCAGTGATCACCATGTGCAATTCTCTTAATCCATAGCATTTCTTTATTGTGTTTGATGCTTCCTTTCATTACTCTTACTTTTTCTTCTTTTTCAGCCCTCACATTTTTCAAAAAGTCAGTTTATTGTGGCTTGTTCTGACTTCCCTGGGGAACGCTCTCCCATCCTATGCTGGGTCTGGTTCCCTTTCTTTTTCTGTTTTTGGCTAGATAGAGTAATTTATTTATATTACTCTTTGGTTTTCTTTTGCTGAGGTATTTGTAGGGGAACTGGACATTTCTACAACTTCCACATAACATTCTTAATTGCATATGACATGAGGGGATAGGAGTAATGGAGCCCCTGGAGCAGACCTAGATAACCTAATGTGGAGGCACACTGCTCCTCTGTGCTCCTCTATCAGGTATGACCGCCTTCATTTGGCTGCCAGAATAGGTTGCATCTTTAAAACTCTCATACCAGGGCACTCTTTCTTGTTATGTCCAGAGGGTGAAGATCACACACAGTTCAATCAATCAATCAATATTTAATAAGCACCTACTCTATGCTAAGCACAATTCACCCATAGTAAAGGCATGATGAACTGAACTGAAAGAAGGGGATGCCTCTCCTGTTACTCCAGCTCTGAAAAGAAGGTCTAGAGGGAGAAATCCCTATTTGTTCTGTTTTATTTTTCCTTTTCAGTTTCAGGTGAGCGTGGTAACCCTCGCCATATCCAGAGTTCAAGCCATGCCAGTCAGAGCCAGAATTCCAGGGGGGATGTTGCAGCCATCCCTTGAGGGAAGCCTTTAGAATCCAGGGTGCTTAGGACTTGAACCCAAAGAAGGCTTTGGGCTTGGAACTTGGAACTTGGGACTGTACTATACAGTAACCAAGCCAAACCTTCCCTCCCCAGAGACTGAAATGGTACAAGGGAATTAGGGTTAGGATTAAGTCCCACATGTTGGGAAATAAGTTTGTATTTTTGTGATTATACTTATTGAAGGAAATATTCCTTTGTAAAAACAAATCTGACTGTTAGTAGTTAAATGCAGTATAGTATCCCCATTTCTATGCTTGCGATAATATCATCAATGGGAACTGGATCCAATGGCAGAGAGCCTAGACATCCCAAATTCCACTAAGGGTCCTGGACAACCCTAGAAAAAGAGCAAAACATAGCATACCTGACCTTCAGACAATGGGGGCTAAGGTAGAAAGTATTATACAAATAAGACAACTGAGGCCCAGGAATATATGGAAGTATACTGGGGTCATTAGAAATCTGCATTCTGCAAGCATTCACAATAGCAGTCCCAGACAGGGATAGCAATTAGGGAGAGCAATTCTGCCACAATGGGACCCATCACAATATTGACAACAGTATTGTCTAGAAGGTCTCTAGGGAGTTTTACATCTGGACTGAAGGCCAAGCTGCCTGAAACTGCCGTAAGGTCAGTCTCAACTAGAAAGAGACAACAGCTAAGCAATGGATTGTTTACTTTCTCAAGCTATTAGGTGGAGAGTTGAAGGAGTAATTGGGAGGTAGGGGAGAGGAAAGAGAGAGTCATTTCCCACTAATAGTCAGAAATGAACTATCAAAATTTAGAGACAAAATACTTTCACCCTGAAAGTTCGGTTCCATGGTGAGGCTCCTCCCTTGGTATGCATGAACGGGAATGCCATAAGCTGGATTCCCAGGTTAAAAATAATTGCTTTAAGACCTAGAGATCAAAAGACTTCTCACCAAGTAAAGGAGAAGGGGTATGAGGTCAGCATTCAGAAAGTGCCAGAATTCCAGAGTGAGTCTTGGTCCAATGGGTGACAGCTTTAGATTTTATGATCCTTTTGAACTTCTAGAAATGTCCTTATCCAAAGAGTGCATGTGTCTGTGTCTGTGTGTTTATGTCTGTTTATGTCTATGTGCATAATGTCAAGCAAGGTGTCATAGGATTTGGGGTCTTTTAGGAAAAACTCAGCAGAGAAACAAAGTGTAGAGCCTTGTTTTTCAGCAAGATAATCCCATTTGCATGCAGGCCTCAGTCCTGCCGATATCTTGAGAACAAGACAAGAGTGTGGAGTGGAGTAGGCATTCCAAGCCTCAGTACAAGTCCTCCTGCTCCAACACATCTTTGGCCAATGAGATAGAACTGATTCGCTACCCACACACCTTTGATGGTCATCTGAAAGCTTCAATGAAATACAAACTGTTAAAAATACCCAAAACTAATAAACAGAAATTATTTCTGAAACGTCCCTAGCAATAGCTATTTCCTTAAATAGGCAATGTTATTTTTCAGGTTCTGGGAAAAACAAGTATGATATATTTTTCCATGGCCCAAAGTGGCATCTCTATTTAATTTTACTTTTCTCTTTCCACTTGTTTTTAACTTGTGTTCCAGGGTAGAAGAAAGGAAAGGGGGAGGATGTGGTTGGGGGAAGAGAGAAAGAGAATATGGCTTATACTAATCAACTCCAATTCATCAGAGTTCAAAAAGGTAACACAATCTGGTCCTCAACATTTCTTAATGTAAGAGCTATTTGCAACAGCTCAGTTCACTGACTGGAGAAACCCGAGAGTCAAGTTATGGATGGGAATGTGGTGAGTTTG
The DNA here is from genome assembly GCA_028658325.1 of Potorous gilbertii. Lineage (NCBI taxonomy): Eukaryota > Metazoa > Chordata > Mammalia > Diprotodontia > Potoroidae > Potorous > Potorous gilbertii. The sequence goes on from CM053770.1 coordinate 166,563,008, forward strand.
GGCAAGAGATGTGAGTTTCAGGTTTGCTGGTAAATGCTTAACAATTTCCTCTCACCTGAAAACATGTGTACATAACACATCTTCAAGTTTAATAACTGGTATTAACATTTTCTCCACCAGTTTCTTACGTCTAGGCAATCAACAAAACAATAAGTCAAGACCTCATTAGAAGCTTATGCTGATTTCCAAATTATAAATGCTAATACTAAAAATTTAACAGTTTTCATGAGTCACTTAGAGCTGACTAAAGGAAGCTGAGCCTTCTACTAACCACTAAATGTGGCTCTCCTCTTCTTCCCACTGCTGATCTTTCTATTTTGTTTTTTAAGTTCCTTTAAGGCATAGTCCTTGATCAAAAGTCACATCCCACAGAGGAGGCTGTAACATGCTCAGGAGACCTGGGCAAGAGGTCAGGGCAATGACTAGCTCCTCTCCATTTCCAAAGTTCTCTTCCAATGTTAGCAAATTCTTACCTGTGATTCCTTCAACAGCCACAGTCTGTGAGTGCTGTCCAAGGAAGGAGTAGGAGTAAAGGGTAAAGGGTAGGGGTAAAGTACTGGACAGCTTGGACAGTAAGCATGTCCATTATCTGGCCCCTCTGCCTTCAGTATATGAAAGGGATAGGAAGGAAAGCTGAAGGGCTACAATTTTGTATTCCAAAGTCTATGACTGTTTGCAGTAGATAGATAAAGTCTTATTATGTTAAGTCTCTAGGACCTCAATTACAGTGAGGAGAAATTAAAGTGACATAGGCCATATACTTGCCTTCTTTCTTTGACACTCCTCTTGAAATAATCTGTCTTGTTGTATGGGCACTCCCTTCCAGTCCCACCGGGTTCCCTTAAGTTTGTGTGGATAGTGTGGATGGTTCATGTGGATAGTGTAGATGGCTATCTCTGCCACGAATAGAAGGTCATGCTGAGAGATTTACATGACATGGGGAACTCATCACCAATCTTCTGAGGATATTGCTTTTTTTAACCTCTGACTGTACATACTTTAAGCAATTATTCATTAATTCTGTTCATGACATCAAATGTGTCAGGCAGAAGCATAAGTTAAGTAGTGTAAGAGGCTTTTTCTTAACTGCATGAAAGTGTACAAATCACTGGGTAGACATTTCTCTCCTGTAGGTGACTAGATATAGTTCTCACCTCCCATTATCTCTGGAAGTTTGTCCTGAAGAGAGACAAGGTTCTACATATAAGCACAATGTAGGGGTGTACCTGATGAAAGGAATCTTAAGCCAAAATTGAGATGTGATTTAGACTAGCATATCCTGGCTAGTTATGGCTTGCAATTGTAGATATCACTTTATTTGCCAAGAATACTGAATGCTGAGCTGGCCTTAGGTGAAATGCAAGGTTTTGAGATGGGGTATTTATATGAAATATGAAATGGGACTACCAAACCAAGAAAGATTAAATTATTTGGCCAAGGTTACATTTAGAGGCTGAATTTGAACCCAGTGGCCTAATGTATCATTCCTTCCCTCATAGGTAGGGTATGAAAAGGAATGGGTTGATATTGGCAAAGCTGAAAATCAGTGGAATAATCATTGGCTTTGAGTGAAAGGTCTTGGGCTAAAATCTTGCTTCTATTATTTTTTGCTTGTGTAATGTTACTCCAAGGTTAATGGTGAGCTGAAAGAAGAGTTCCCTGCCAATTAGTAGGCCTCAATACCTTTTGTTAATTTCTACTGAGGCATTGTGTTAGAAGGTCATGCCCTCCAGCTCTGAAAAAGTGAGGTTTTACTTTGGGGCTTACTCATTAGAAGTGGGTTTTTTTTGGCCAGATGAGACTCTGGCTAACCACTAAGGAGCCCCTAGGCTTTGAAAACCCAGCTGTTGGTGTTTCTCTCTCTAGTAACTATGTATGTATTGCTTATGGTCAGATAGTTGGAAACCCTGTCTGTTAGTTTTTATTTCTCTGTTTGTATTTTCTCTGAAGTTCAGGGTGCTGATATTTTCCCCTGAACTAAGTGAATGATACATGTGCTTGATTAGAGTGATTGCTGACCCCTCAAAAATTGCTTTCCTTTTAGAAAAGCAGATCTAAGAACTTGTACAGCAGGCCCTCCTGTGTGTGCTGGGGTTCATTTGTTTCACCATGAGCAAATAAATTTAACTTCTCTAATGTTGGGAATAAAATGACAACAAGGCAAATTGAAGCATGATTTCCTCCAGGGCAAGATTACAATTTATTAATGGTGATGTATATAGTAGTTAACACAGTGGGTCAGACTATGTACTCCCTACCTCCCCCCACATACACTTTCAGTTGGGTCAGTGACTGTGATAGCACTAAAAAGACCCTTTTGAAACCCAAAAGGGAAGGGGAGGGTGGGTCAGTATAGTTGAAAAGCCTTAGGATGGGAAAAGTGGGCTGTCCTTCAGGATCATGCCCCTCTCTGACAATTAAGGAATACTAATTGCTTTGTGGGCTTCAGCTACCTTTAAAAATCTTGGCCAGAAAATCAGAACCATCCCAATCAGGACCCACCCCTTCCTCCTTAGCCTATCCCTTAGAGACCAAATTACCCCTAACTTTGACAAGGAGAGGCAAGGTCAGGAAAATCATACCCAGTGAAGGGCTAGTCCAAGCTGGTTTAAGCAAGAATCCCTCTTTAAAAAGGTTAGCTAGAGAATGCCCTGAGGCCAGGAGTGATCTCATCATTCAACCACACCTTCAGTTCATAGTGAAAGAGACTAGACTGTCTTTTGAGTTAGACTGAGAAATAGGGTTTTACAAAATGGGGAATCAGATGGGTTACAGAAAAATAGCAATTATTAAATGATACTGCATATTGATAATTCTTCTCATTAGGCCTTAGTTTCTTTATTTTTAAAGTGAAAGGGTCAAACTGGGTGACCTTTAAGGTCCTTCCCAACTTTAAATCAATGAATAAGTAAATGAAAACTGTTTATTAAGTACCTACAATAAGGTATTCATTCTACCTCTACAATATCTCTTTCCACTACAACCATCCTAGTTAAGGACTTCATTTTTTTCCTCTAGACTATTTTAATATCTTTATCTTTCTGCCAGGAGTCTCTCTTCTCTCCAGGTCATTCTTGAGACTGCTACCTATGAAACCTTCCTGACACAAAGTTCTGTTCACATCATTCCTTTATTCAGAATTCTTGAGTGCCCATCCCAGTGCCTTACTGAATTTGTTATTCAGTGATTTTGGTATTTGAGACTTTCTATAATCAAGCTCCACCCTATATTTTCATCACTTCTAGGTTCCTGCCAAACTGAATGTTTTCTTTCCCTTGTGCTGGGGTTGGAGTTGTTTGGATTAGAAGGAAAGCTTACTATTCCATCTTGAACAGTCTGTAATGTGGGTAGAGCCCCTTTGTCTAAACTCTTTCTTCCTTAGGTCACCCCAAATCAATGCCTTCAGTGATGGGGCTCTATAAAGCAGCTGGGAAATAACTATAGGAAAGTTAAATTGCTATAGGCTACTTCCTTCAGGAAAGTTTCCTTTGATTCCTAACTTACCAAGTGCCTCCTTGAACCACTTACAGGTGCTTGCTCAGGCTTTTCTCTGAGAAAGATGAATTTGGCACTCATCCCACTTTAGGAAAAAAAACAAGGTTCTCCTATTTTTGCTTGGAGCTCCTATCTAGGACGATCCCAATATTTCTCAGAATCTATTTTGTTTCCTTCTCTTCTTTTATGTACCCTGTGTAATACTGCCCCCTCACTCCCATGCTTCCCACTCACAATAATTAAACATACAAATCATAAACTCTTATGGAACAACCGTAATTTATTTAAAGTGGACAGAAATGTAAGTAAATTCTAAAGAAAAATGAACTTCCCAGAAGTGGGATAGAAGAGGGGCACAGAGAAATATCAGTCTGGCATTCTGTCTCTCAATATCAGCTTTAGGCTGTATATTAGGCTTATAGGAATTGATTGTTTTCTTTGCTCTCTTTGGTTGCTCAAATACTAGTTGCCCTTCAACCCTCTAGCCTGTCTTTCATTGTTTTGTTTTATTTTAAACTTACCCCACAGGAGGAGCTCTGTACAAATCTCCATATCTTTGCTTATTTTTGCTCCTCAAAATATTTCCACTCTCCCTTCCTTTCAAGACAAAGGAAAAGCAACTTCTCTTCTCTTTGGACACTCCCAGCCCCATGGTTCAAGGGGTTAGGTAGAAGATATATCAGATAGACACCCCAAAGACATTGATTCCAGTAACCTATTCCCTTATTCTCATCCCGATCTCTCTCTTCTACATGCCTTTCTCCATGGAGTTCTCTATGCTTAGAATGGACTATCTTTGCCTACTGAAGGGTCTCTCTTCATTTGAGATGTTTTTTCTGATTCTCCCAGCCTAATATGAATAACCTCTTCTCAAATTTCTGATAGCATTTTGCCTGGATCTTTCCTCTACCCTTTTAGCACAGCCAAGGCCATTAGGCTGAGGACCTTTCACCAATCCTTGTCCTCCACCCAACCTAGCTTCATTGGTCTGGGGCTGTCTGTCTTCTCAGTAAGGGAACTGGGCTCATTCCACCTCTATCTCAGATTCCTGAGGCATAATTCTGTTTGGGGCTGGTCTAAGACATCCTCCCCAGCAAGAAAAGGAAATACAAAAGGTATCCAGAGTATAAACAGGACTTAAGAATGGAGCAAGAAATTTATTCTTCTGTGGGAAAAGAATTGCTAAGCAAAAACAAATCAGAGGATAAGTATAATCAATTGAGAAACAAACTTTCTGGAGACTTTTGTAAAAGATTGCTGTTTAGCTATTTTATATTTCCTCTCCACTGAGTACAATTTTATGCATGTCAAGTGGGTCTTTTCTTCCCACTGGTTCCTCTCCTTAGGGATTAACTCTTGGCCAGTTTGCCACTGTTGCTGTTGCTGCAGCCACAATTGCTGTCGTACTCAAGTCAATGTCTTGCTACTTGAATTCTAGAGAGAAAGGCTTGATTTCAAGAACATGTGCTCACAAGCAAAGAGAGCAAGAAGGGAGAAAGGACTTCCTTCCCACTTGTCTTCAAGAGCTTAGAGAATTGACCTTCACCTTGAGACCAGCAGGAAGCAGAGGCCTGAGGCGTGGGGATTGTCCCTTTAGTATATTGATGAAATTTCAGGTCAACAGGCAATTTATAACGTCTTCATTGCAGATAGGAAACAGTAAGACAATATCTGTACCTGTTCTTGAGTGGGGAAGAGACAGGACCCTTTAACAGATATTCCCAAAGAGATACTATACATGTATCACATTCTTCCATCATAGTTATTTGGGTACATGTCATTTTCCCCTTTTAAATTTAAGGCCATTGAGAGCAGTCTATGTTACCTCTGTGATTATACTCCTAGAATCTAGTATGTGTTTAATAAGTAATTTATTGGATGGATGGATGGATGGATGGATGGATATGGATGGATGGATGGATGGATAAACAGCTCTTTGAGCTCCTTCAAGGAGCCGATGAAGTAGGATTATAACAGGCATTTTTTAGAGAGAAGTGAGGGCCAGAGAACTGAAATGTCTTGCCTGTAAATCACAGTAAGCCAATGATAATCCCAGGAACAGGACCTGTGTGTCCACACAGCTTTTCTCCTTGCAAATTCTGATCACACATTTAGGTGCTGGCATATCAGATGAGGACTCTACAGGAAATTGGTTCAAACTGTACTTTGATAAAATATTATGGAAAAATTTAGATGAAGAAAGGATACTTGATGTTTCATGTCTTAATGATTACTTTCTTTTTCTAACCTTATTCTTATTGATATCTTGGTTTTTTACCTAGCCTTCATTTTCTCTGACCTTTCCCCTCCTATGCAAACTATCTTTTGTAGCAAAGATTCAAAAAGAAAGGAAGAAAAGTTGACAAAACCAACTAAAACATCAACCATGTCCAACAGTCTATGTAATATGCTATGGCCATAGTTCTCCACTTCTGCAAAGAAGGGAAAAAGCAGCATTTTCTCAACTCTTCTCCAGGCTCAAATTTGGTTATTATATTTACTAAGTGTTCAGTTGTTCTTTCCATTTACATTGTAGTCATTGTGTATATTGTTTTTTTGGTTCTACTTACTTTATTTTGCACCATTTTATATCAATTTAAACAGAACTCTTCACTGAGAACTACTACTACTACAGAGAAACAAAGGCAGGGGGGAAAGGGGAGGAAGTTCCAAATTATCACAATTAATGATAGATTTTTTTAATAACCTGTTTTGCATATTTTTTTCAGAGTCAATTTTCAAACATTTACCAGTGCATCTCTGCTCTCATGGGAATATTCCCTACTTATTATTTTCCTTTATTTTTTCCAATTACATGTAAAAATAGTTTTCAACCTTCATTTCTGTAAAATTTTGAGTTCCAAATTTTTCTCCCTTCTTCTCTCCCTCCCCAAGACATCAAGCAATCTGATATGGGCTATACATGTACAATCATGTTAAATATATTTCCACATTGGTTATGTTGTGAAAGAAGAATCAAAACAAAAGAGGAAAACCATGAGAAAGAAAAACCAAAAAGCAACAAAAAAGTAAAAATAGTATGATTGAATCTGCATCCAGACTCCACAGTTCTTTCTCTGGATGTGGTTAGAATTTTCCCATTATGAGTCTTTTGGAATTGTCCTGGAACATTGTATTGATGAGAAGGACTGAGTCTATCACAATTAATCATCTCACAATGTTGCTATTGCTATATAAAATGTTCTAGTTCTGCTCACTTTACTCAGTATCAATTCATGTAAGTCTTTCCAGGTTTTTCTGAAATCAGCCTGTTCATTACTTCTTTCATTACATTCATATGCCACAACTTGTTCAGCTATTCCTCAATAGATGGGCATACCCTCAATTTCCAATTCTTGACCATGACAAAAAGATCTGCTATAAATATTTTTGTACATGTGGGTCCTTTTCCTTTCTTGATGATCTCTTTGGGATACAGACCTAGTAGTGGTATTGCTAGATCAAAGGGTATGCACAGTTTTATAGTCCTTTGGGCATAGTTCCAAATTGCTCTCCAGAATGGTTGGATCAGTTCACAACTCCACCAACAATGCATTAGTGTTCCAACAATTAATGATAGTTAAAGTAAAAGATGAGGTCTATGAAAGGGTAGCACAATATGAGGCAAAAGGTTTGTCTCAAAAGATTTGGGCTACAGTCCAAGCTCTACCACAGAGTCTGTGTGGCCTTGGTTAAGTGGCTTAACCAAGGATTCTGTTTTTTCATCTATAAATGACATTTACCTCAGAGGCAATTTGTTGTAATGCACTGGATACAGAAGCAGGGAAGAACCTTATTACCCGTGTGACCTCAGATGAATCACTAAATGACCTCTTAGGATCCATCCAACTCTAAATCCTATGAGTTTAGCTTTTCTAAGTCTCATTTTCCTTATCTGTAAAATGTGGGACTTGCACAAGATTCTTTCTAAGATCCCTTCCAACTTTTTCTCCTTCCTCACAGGGTTGCTATTAGTATTAGATGATGAAATCATAAAAACAAAGGGCCTTCTAAGCCTCAGGCACTGAGTTCTAAGGGTTAGCTTAGTTTCCCAGCTTCTTAATGTAATAGTTCCTAAGTTGATTTTTATAGTCTGATTTCCCATGAATCCTCAACATGTACCCTTCAGCTAGCAGACTGATCTGCTCACTGTTCCAAAACCAAGCCAGGCTTAGTCCTATTTCTGTTCCTTGAAATGATGTGCTTGGAAAAAATTTATAAATTATAAAGCCATCCAAAAATAAAATGCTATTATTAACATTGATATGAATGTTAAACATTTTGAAATTTTATGTTATGATTAGAGCCATAACAGCATGGTTTACTGGACAGAGCAAAAAAAGCCTGAGTTGGAATCTTTCCTCAGAGATTTATTGACTATTTCGAGATAATTATAGTAACTATTTCACTTTTGCTTTACAAAAACTTAAAATAAAATAATACAAAAGTTCACCTTTTTTTTTTTTTTTTTTTTTTTTTTAGTAAAGACACAACTTCCCCATCAGCATGGGGAAGTCATGGTGTAAAATTCCCAGAAAATTGTTTTAACCTTGCCTAGAACACTGAGGGAGTAAATGACTTGCCTGTAGTCACATTGCTAGCTTGTGTCTAAGGCAGGACTTTGTTATGGTAGAATAAAGAGGGGAATAATTCCATACAGGCAATGATTTCTTTGGCAATGCATGCGGCTGCAAAATAAACCAGATCCAAGACTCTCGCTAACCAAGGACCAGAAGCTTGGTCTCACAGTTAATACATTACTTGGAGAGAGTAGGAAAAAAAAAGGAAACGTTAGGATTATAGGGAGTGAGACATCTGATTTCTCAGTGGTGGAGGAGGGTGTCAGGAGACACTGAGGTGAGATGAAGAGGGACATTCTTTTTAGAGGAAATCCATGGGCTGTGGGTTCGGAGCTAGCATAGGTGAGTCTTTCTACTCCGCCGTCTTGGCTCTGCCCCCTGAAGAGGGACATTCTTGTGACATGCTTTAAGTCAAGTGACAGTGACAGTCAAGCTCTTATGAAACCTAATTCAGGTAATTTACTTGGAGTTGAAACAACTTCATAAAATGTTGGATAAAAGCAAAATGGAGTCACTAATGTGCATTTTTAACGTAGCAACTTGAAGCCAGGTCTTCCTGAATTTAAAATTTACCCCTTTTCTATTTTCCATTTTCACTTCCTCTCTATTGTTTTTCTTTTCATTTTGTTCTTTTCATCTTTTTTTTTTAATGTAGTTCAGATATGACTGCATACTCCTTCTCCACTCTATACTCCAAACACCCTGGTGCATGGTCTCATTAACTCAAGCCTGGACTGTTGCAACAGCCTGTTGCCTGATCTCCCGGTCTCAAGTCTCTCCCTGCTCCAGTCCATCCACCACTCAGATGTCAAATTGATCTTCCTATAGAACAAATCTGAGCACGCTATCCTCCTATTCAATCAATTCCAGTGGTTCCCTATTACCTCCAGAATCAAATATAAAATCCTCTCTTTGACTGTGAAAACCCTTCATGACCTGGCTTCTCCCTACCTTACCAGTCTTCTTCCCTTCAACATACTTTTTGATTTACTGACATTTTCTTCCTTGCTGTTTCTCACATAAGACTCTGTCTCCCAATTCCCAGAACTTTCAGACTGTCTCCCATGCTTGTAACCATCTCCTCCCTCACCTTTATCTCCTGGCTTCTCTAGATTCCTTCAAGTCTCAGCTAAAATTTCATCTTTTGCAAGATTTTCCCAGTCCTCCTTAACTTCAGTGATTTCCCTCTATTATTTCCAATTTTTCTTTTACATATCTTTTTAAAATTTTGTACAAGCTATTTGCATGTTTTCTCCCCCATCAGACTGTGAGTTCCTTGAAAGCAGGAACTATTTTTTGCCTTTCTCTGTATCACTAGCACTTCACATAGTGCCCAGCATGTAGCATATGTTTAATAAATACTTGGTGACTGATTATTGTTGAGTCAACACTGGAATTTGTGTTTCGTTACTATTTCTATTATTATTGCATTTGGATAATCATCTAACATCATACATCTGGCCCTTGTGTAGCAAATATATATTTATTTAGATAGATGTGATCCAGGTAGGACCACTCTATCTCTGGAAAGACAGTGATTTTCATCTCTGTGGAGAATAGGAGTATCATGATTTAACTGCTAATAGCCTTACAAGGGAGGGGAAAGGTAGGATCCAGGATATGCATCACTAGGTGACTATTGTTTCACTCCTCTGTGTCCAAGAGGAGTATTGGACTAAAAGCATTTCTATCTACAACACAGCAGATATTTCTAGTCTACGGGTTCAATTTAAATTTTTAGGAGTTCAATATAAAAGTCACTTTTTCTGTTTGTTCTAAAGGGAAGGATAACTGCTTTTTCTCAGACATCTTAACTCATTCCCATAAAATGCTGGTTACAAACAAAAGATAGTCACAGAGAGCAAGTAATCCTATTTGTCAGAGCAAACAGTAAAGCAGAAATCAGGGAAGTTACACAGCGTATACACAATAAAGGGTCACTTAGACTAGATTGTAAGGTAAAACCTTAGACCCAACCAATACAAGAGTGCTCTTACCAGGGAAATCTGCTCTTAGTTTCAAGGATGCAAATGTTAGGAATCAAAGGAGATAATAAGGGGTCAGCTTTTCCTACATGTCTGCAGCTCCAGGGTCTCCTACTGCCCATTCAAATATTTGTGCCCTCTCTTTCAAAGTCCTTCTGTCTTTTTTTTCTCTAGTCAGATTTCCTCCATGCATGCCATATACAGGACCACAGGTTCAGAGGTCTCTTAGCCAATCAAGAGTCATATCTCCCTTTCTATACACAGCATGCAGATTTACTGGACTTCAGGGAACAACTCAACCCACCTAGGGCAGAAATGGAATTATATTCCTTTCCTGAGCCAAGAGTTTTTTAATAGTTCCTTGCAAAAATCAGCTTGGGTAGATGGACAACAGGGAAACAAATATAAACACTTTAAAGCAAAGATGGTTTTCCTCACATCCCAGATAACTTACCTATTTTACCATTGAAAACAATAAAAAACAAATGTGTGTTAATAATGTATACAGTTGAAATGGAACCAAGATATTACCTGATAATACTTCAGTGACAGTATGCCTAAATTACATGCAAGATATAATGACATTCAAAATTCTAAAATTCATGTATATTCCTACAAGACTATAAATAGAGTAAAGCAATTCATGCCTAACAGAGCAAAATTAGCTAGCCCTAACAATAACATAATCAATAGGTTTTTAACTATTTACAGCATGATAGTAAGTAATAGCATACATACAAATAAAAATAAGTGAAACAATAGACATATTGCTATAAGGTAAACATAAGAGAATATAATAAAATATAATAGCAAAATAATAAATAAGCATATTCAAAGATGCAATAATTAACATGCACAGCAGTAAATATGCGATCAAATGAAAGATATAGTTTACATGGACAATCTCTAGTATTACTTGGATAACTATTTTTTTAAGTTCACCAGGAATACTCTAAGTTCCAAGAGGCCAATAAGCCAAGCAAATTAAAGAGAGGTATAACAGGAGGGTCATTCTAACAGAGCTGTTTGGCTAAAGATAAGGCAGCAAAGCTGAAGGACGCTCTAGATCCAAATGACAAAGTTTGTGTCTTTCTCACTGATATAAAATTCCTTCATAATCATACAGGCTGGAAAAGTGTGGGAGTTGTCAATATTGTGGAGAGAATGGGACTGTCCATATAAGCACCACCCAGGACTTAGAGTAACTTGTCTAAGGAGCTTGGCAAAACCACCTTCAAGTCTCTTGGGACCTATGGTGGGAAGTCATATATAAGCTGGTAGAGAAATTCTTAAGTTCTAGGCCAGATCCCTGAGAAGTACATTGCCAAACTGGTTGACATCTGCCCCCAAGTGGCTAAACATTTAAACTGCTTCCCAAGACATGCAACTAGAGTGCTTAATGAGTTCTGTCCACGGGTAATAGTCTGATTCCTGCCCACTACTAGATTTCCCTAACATCAGAAGAGCCATTGACTAATGAAATAAATATAAAGTTAGATTAGGGACTGAAAGGGATCTCAAAGGTCATATTAATAACTAGTAATAATAGCTAGCATTTATAATTCTTCCATCTTACAGATGAGGAAACTGAGAGTCAAAGAGATCATGAATCACAGGATTTAAAACTGGAAGAGACCACAGAGATCAGCTAGTTCAAAATTCCCTCATGGGTCATGCTCAGAAGTAAACCAGGCTGAGCTGCCAATAAGGTAGAAAGAGAGGATTGGGAGAGGGAGAGAGAAAGGAATTTCCTATCTTCTTTTTCCTAACTCCCTCTCCTAGCTAAGCTTGACTTTATTTCAGCTCCCTTTATCCTCAGGAGAATACCTTACTTTTCAAACCTAGCCAACTAAAAATGGTGACCCTCAGTCAAAAATTGAATGTAAACTTACTCATGCCTTACTCTCTTACTGCTTGCTACTGTAACTAATTTGTAATTTATTTCTAGGAGTGTTTGAATCTCAAATTTCTGTATCAATGGATACAGCACCAACCATGGAGTCAGGAGGACCTGAGTTCAAGTTCGGCTTCAGACACTTAACATTTACTAGCTGTGTGACCCTAGGTAAGTCACTTGACCCCAACTGCCTCACAAAAACTGACAAAAAAATTTTCTGTATGAAGTTTGTACTGTCCTCCTACTTTGTCCTAATAGCCCAACCCTCCACATCACTTCTCCTTGATCTCTCTAACGTAAGTAAAGATATCTCCTCTCTGTTTGTACCTTAAATAAAACATACACACAAATTAGCATTTCTTATGGGCAACAGGATTTTATAGTAAATAAATGAGATCTAAATGAAAAGGATAAAGCAAAGAACAGATAAAGATGTAAGCTCATCTAGCTAATCAGAAGGCAAAGTTTTGCTTATGTAATACACCATTCTAAGTTCACCAACCCAACTTGGACTGAATCCAACGAGGGGTGGCTACTATTACTTTCAAGATTCTAGGGGTAATCTTATAGTTGGCGAGCCCCTACCAGTATGCTTCCTCTTACTAATCTGCCAGTTGACTCAGTTCTTTAATAAAAGCCTTTACTCAAATGGTTTAGCAATAAAAATAACAACACCATAGCACTAAGGATACACTCTCCAACAAATATGTGTGTATGCATATATATATATGCATATATACATATTATGAAGAAGAAAAATGAAAAATTTTACATATAATGGTAGTACACAATGAGCATAGAGAGTATATATGGCCAAGGCAACTCACAAATTACAGGGCCTCTCATCAGGTCAAAATAATGTTCATTGGAAGGTATGATATCAGTGCTGAACAAACTGCTCAACTCTGCGTGCTTCTTGTAGAACAGTCTGCTGCTTGAGATCACTTGGCAGCTATATTATCACCTCACTGAACTAGGCTGCTCCTGGACCAGGCTAAGAAGCTGATCCACCACTTGACAGTAGTTACCCCACAGTACCAGTAAATTCATACTTTAACTAGACAACGGGCAGCTATATGGGATTGTGTAGGCCATATCTGCTGATGGATAGTGACAGGCTGATTGCTCTGCTATTGGGCTTCAAGCCCAGGCAAGGCTAGAAAGGTTGTTTGACCATCAGGCTCTCTTCAAGGAATGGCATCTCTGCCACGTGAGTTAATCTGATAGACTCCCAGGGCTCACAATTTGATGGGTAGCTGTAGTTTTTTTTTTCTGCTTTCAGTCACTGGCTTGACTGAGTAGCATTTCACTTTCTTCATTTGGAATCAGTTGGAATGCTCTAATGGCTCTTTCATCTAGGCAATGACCTAGAAGATCTAGAGCTAAGAGCCTAGCATGTCAGAAGTCCTTTCCCTTTTACTCACCTGTGAGAGTTCTTTTGTCACCTAATGATGGGAGGGTTCTAACCTCTCCTGTTTGGCAATTCTTTCTGATTCAGTAAAGCACTCCATCTTGCTTTAAGTCAATCAATTCAGGTTCATCTCTCATATTCCTTTGGAAATCACACGCAGACAAGTGGAAAGAGACCAAGATATGCAAGAAGTCTGTGCCCTGTAGCAAAATTCATTGTCTCTCCTTCTTCTTCAAACATAGTTTGAGCTATTCAAGCCTCAGACCCTTTCAAGGGTGGGGGATGTCTATTTTGCTTGTGAATAATTTTCCCTTCACTCTTCAATATTTATGTCCTTTTGCCCCTGGAGACCTTCACTATTTGTTGAAATCTCATTGGGGCACTTCTTACATCCTTCCCTCATTAAAAATACTAAGTACCTGGAAAATCACTTGAGAGAAGCCAAGGTGTACTAGACATTAACATTTCCATGGCCACACAGTTAACAAAGGCTCACTTATAAAGCAAGCATGACATTCACAAGATACATTCATACATCATACATAACAGAATTCTATAGAATAATTAAAAGTACGGATACTTACAGCAAAAGTACAAGTCAGAGAAGGATATATCAGAAGTATATGCCTAATATTGCCTACAGCCCCATATGTATTAAAACTTCCGTGGCTTACAAAACATGTATTACATATAACTCATCAATAAATTTCATCTCACTACATTAGTAACCAGTTCATTACCCAATAAACATTATTATGTTGCCAGATACTGTGCTAAGTCCTGTTTTCTTGTTTTCGCCTATGTTTCATAAATAACTCTGTTCTCCAGCTGAATAGTACTGGTCTTTACACTAAGCCTCCTGAGCTTGTGGAGAGCTAACTATCAATCTCACACCGCTTTTGGGCTTCTTTGGATCTCTCCATCATGCCTTCTTTCCCCAAGAAATTCATCAATCAAAACTCAATCTGCCTAGTAGTCACAACTCATCAGTATCCTCTGCCCATATCTGGACCCCCTCACTGGAGGGCAAGGCCATGATCTTCAGGGCCTCAATTTCAAGACGCTTAGCACAGTTTTCTCCCCATTTTTACTATGTTTTGAACTTATTTGGATATGGCCATAAATTCTTCCCCTATATCTTCCACTTTTCAGCTTCCTCTTGTGTATTGTGTTTTAGATTATAAGCTCTTGAAAGGGCAGAGACTATCTTCGTTTTTAATAATATTTGTATCTCCAGCACTTAGCACAGGACCAGAATAATTCAAGTGGTCCTACTTTTGAATTTACAATTGGCCACGTTGATCACCATGACCTCCAACATCTGAGTTATCATATCAAATATGGTTTTCCTCTTAGTTTGTCCTCTGTCATTACTTGAAGAGAGTTCCCCTGTGGCTGGTTGACGGGTTAAAAAAATATAAAGATGTTCCCTGTACATTTATAGGCCTATTAATTTATGTTTTCCTTTCTCCTTGGAACAGGTGCCATGGTCGTAAAGGTAAGAGTATACCTGACTGAATCGATCCTGTGTCCTTTAGAACGCTGACATTTTGCTTTATCAATCATGATGTCTTACTCCTTTGAACTCTGTCCCAGTCCACAGCAGCAACACATTCTGTGCTGAGTCGTAATGCCCTGGCACAGAGCCTATCAGGTATTGAGTCACGTAGACTCTTGCGCCTTCTGACTCTAAGCCAGTCAGGTGCCCAGTCAGGTGGGTTCTGGCACGTAGGCTGTGATGCTGAGTCTACCAGTTGCTAAAACATGCCGTACCAATTTTTTCTTGGTTTGAGACTGGATATATTCTGGGAAATTGATATTTTTCCCTGGGATTTCACTAATGGAAAGGATGCTTCACATGATGCATTTTGTTTCCCAGGCCAAGACTCTGGGAGCTCTTATCAAGGGATCCCTCAGCATGTGAACCCAGATGTTGGTGCTTCCCCAGTTTGGTGACATATGTAAATATGTCTATTAATGTGTTGATTTATTTTTATTCTATATTTCTTTAATACTGCTCTATATTGTCCTTGTGTGCAGAATAAATGTTAGACTGATCTTAGTCTGGTATGAAGAGTGCTTATTATACTATGCTATCTGATCCTTAAAAAATATATTCATAGCAGCTGCATGTATCTCCTTAATGATACACTGGGATACACTTGATTAAGTATTATTGGATCACAGTCTATAATAGGATCACTATCTCTCCACACAACATGGGTTATGATATGATGTACAAGGAATAGGAAGCAAATCAACCATACTATTGCTGTAATTCTCATAATGCTAGAAAAGACTGAGCTAGTTCCCCTTAAGGCTGGTGCCTCTGCAGCAAGTAGGGAAGCCCCAAGATAGATAGCTACCTGTGGATTCTCTCTCCTGCCTTCCCTTTCTCCTTTAGCACATTTATCAGTGAGTAACAAAATGGTGCTTAAATGCTCCTCCTTTTCCAAAGTTTGTCAGAAACTCAAGCTTAAATTCAATACAATGTTAAGTTCCTTAAGGGCAGAGACCATGGCATGTTTTTAATATTTCTTATTTCCAGCCCATAACATAGTGTCTTGTACATAGTAGGTGCTTAATAGTAGGTAATGAATACACACTTATGATTTATCAATAAATGCTAATGTTGCTATCATGACTGCTTTTGGGTGGTATGGCTACAGTAAATCAATAAGCTTTTCTTAAATGCTTTCTATGTGAAAGGTACTGTTAAGTCCTTTAGAAAAAAAAAAGGCAAAAATATGACTTCCGTCTTCAAGGAGTTCACATTCCAACACATATGTATGCATACACACATAGACATATATACATATCAGATATGTGTATAAAATGTATATATACATATATGTATCTCTGTTGCTGTTTTGGAGTAGTTTCAGTCATAACTGACCCTTCATAACCCCATTTAGGATTTTCTTGACAAAGACACTGGAGTGGTTTACTATTTCCTTCTCTAGCCCATTTTACAGATAAAGAAACTTAGACAAACAGGGTTAAGTGACTTGCTCAGAGGTCACACAATAAATATCTGAGGTCAGATTTGTACTCAGGTTTTCGTGACACCTAGCTGCCTACCCCACCTCTATCCTTCAACCCCTACTCCTTCTCCATTTGTATGTGTGTGTGTGTGTGTGTGTGTGTGTGTGTGTGTGTGTGTGTGTGTGCACATTCACACATATGCATCCTAGGCCTGGCACTCTTATATTGTAAATTGAAGGAAACCTATAAAGCAAAGAACTAGCAGTGGAGGGGACTAGAAAAGGCCTCCTGTAGAAGCTGGGATTCAAGCTATCTTGAAGGAAGTTAGGGAAGTCATGAAGTACAGTGAGAAAGGAGAGCATTCCAGACTTGAGGAACCCTAGAAGGTAAAGGGTCAAAAGAACTAATGTATATAACCAGCAGCTTTGTGTTCGTCTTGATTCTATTAATTCAGAGCCAGTTTTTCTTACCCTACTATATTGTACCCTATACGCTTAAAAAATATATTATGAATTTGACAAACATCAAAACCTGGTTGTACTGTAAAGAAAGAAAGAAAAAGACTTACAGATGAAATTGTAAATGTCTATTATATATAGCTTTGTTATTTTAAAAGTAAAAAATTTAAATTTAACATGGTAGTATCAACATTGTCATATTTGTCTATAAACCCTTCTTTATTCTTTCTCCGATGTATTTTTCGCATATTTCATAGACACTCTTCTTTTTTATGGAATCACAGTCACTTTATCACTTCTCTTCCCTTTCTTTTTTCTCATTCACTCCCACAACTCTTACCTCAAAAAAGGAAAGCTTTCCCTTCCCAAAATGAGTAGCTAAACAAAACAATTTTACATATTAAGTAGATGAACAACACAAAATCATATTTCACACACAAAATTATTTGTCTCATTCTGCATCTACAGTATTACCATCTTGCTTTCAAAACATTATCGATGTTCTGGAGTCATGACTAATTACTGCATTGATCAGAATCCTTAAGTCTTTCAAAGTTATTTTCCTTTACAATGAAAGTCATTGCCTTCATCTCCAGGCTGTACTCATGTCCTCCTGGATTTTTTCTACAATGTCAGAGAAATCTCTCCACCCCAAAAGCTCACTCCAGCACTGGATTTCATACATTTGAAGGTATACTTGCCTCTTTACCCACTCCCTTGGATTAGCTCGTTCATTTGAGAACCTCTGTTTTAAGGAGGATGCTCTGTCCACCCATGCTTTCATTCCTCTCCAGGCTGCCCTCCTGACTTCTCCCACTCTTCTTTCCAGCTTCCTTTTATGTATTATCTTCATCAGACTCCTCTTTGAGACCAGGGGCAGATAGGTGGTACAGTGGACATAGCACCAGTGCAGTAGTCAGGAGGACCTGAGTTCAAATTTCACCTCGGACACTTGACACTCTCTAGCTGTGTGACCTTGGGCAAGTCACTTAACCCCAATTGCCTCATTCTGGGTCATCTCCAGTCATCCTGATGAATATCTGGTCACTGGATTCAGATGGCTCTGGAGGAGAAGTGAGGTTGATGACCTTCACAGCCCTCCCTCACTCAAAGCAAAGTCAAGTGAAAGTCACATCATCATTTCTCTGATGGCATGGTCTTCTTTGGCAACGAAGGACAAACACACACCTTGAGAACAGGAACTATCCTTTCTGCTTGTATTTATATTTTCCTCACTTAGCATACACAGGTAAGCTACACACTTAGCATTTACAGCACATAAGTGATTAATACATGTTTTAATTTGACTTTTATAAATTGTTCTCCTGGTTCTACTCACTTTGGTAAGGACCAGTTCATACAAGTCTTTCCAAGTTGCTCTGAATCTGTCCCTTTAGTCATTTAGTACATGAATATTCTATTACATTTATGTAACAATTTCTTCAGCCATTTCTGAAATTAAGGAGCACCCACTTTGTTTCTAGTTCTTGGCTAAAACAAATACTGCTATAAAAATTTTTGTCCATATGAATCTTTCCCTCTTTGACTTCTTTAAGGTAAATGCTTGTGTTATTGCTTTATCAAAGGATATGCAGTGCACAATATAGTGACTTTGGGGAGAATAGTACTGAGTTCTACTTTTTCTGACTATGGTTCCTTGAAGCTTGAACTCTCTCTTTCTGGCTACTTGTGTTAATTTTTCTTTGAGATGGAAGTTCAAGATTTTGGATATAAATATCGCTTGGTATTTTCAGCTTGGGGTTCCCTTCAGGGGGTGATGAAGGAATTTTTTTTGATATGATGAATGAATTCTATTTTTACCCTCTTATTCTAATCGATCTAGATAGTTTTCTTTTACGATTTCTTGAAATATGAAATGTCAAGTTTTGGTTTGGTCATGATTTTCAGGGAGTTTGATGATTTTTAATCTTTCCTTTTTACCAGATAAGTTGTTTTTGGTTTGGTGTCTTTTTTTTTTCTAATAGTGGATACTTTATATGTTTTTCTATTGTTTCAGCCTTTGGTCTTTGTTCTACTATTTCTTGTCTTGCAAAATCATTGCAAGCTCTACTTGTTTGATACTATTCATCACAGAGTCCACTCTGTGTCATGTTTTCTACCTCCTATTTATTTTTCTTCTAAAAATTTCTTCATGAGCTATCATTTCATTTTAATCTAGTTTAGTTTCTTCCACATATTCTTGGTATCCTTGTCACTTAGGCATTTTTTTTCCTGAGGTTCCACTGGTAATTATTGAATTACTTTTTCCATATTTATCTCTTGGGTTTCTCTTAACCCATAGATCTTCATTGCATTTGGAGTTTTCTTATGGTAACTCATATTTACAGCCTTATTTCCCAAACTAACACTTTTTTTCCCAGGGTCACGCTCTACCCTCTTATGAATTCTGGGAGTCAGTGGGGAGGCCCTGATTGATCCCATCACTTATTCGGTTTGAATACTGCTGCCACTGTATTTATAGAAGGGATGGCTAAACTAACTCTGAACTAACTTCTCTGTTTCCTGGTGGCCCAATGTGGGTGCTAATCTTGGCCTGTCTTTCTCTTCTTGCATAATAACCACTTCCTGTTACTCTGACAGTCTCTGGGAGAACCCCTTGGATTCTACACTTTTATAGAACACCTGGATGCTATAACTTTATTTGGCTAATACCCATTGAAAGTTGTCTCTGTTCTCTCTGTTGTTGAGGAAGCAGAGCCTTGGGACTCGACCCTCCTTGGGTCTTTGACTTGCCTCTAAGGGAAGGCAATAAAAACCTGAAGGATAACTTTCTGCTGCCAACCTCCTACGAACAGAATCAGAGCCTGGAAGTTCTGTTGCTTCCTTGGCCCTTCATATGGCCTGAAATATACTTTTAAGACTTTCTGTCCCTAGCTACTCCCGGCACTAACCATAAAATGCCATTAGTAGATTAATTCTTTATCCATCCATGTGTGCGTTTCTATTATTGCTATAAAATGTCTTGTGGACAAAATAGGTATGGCACCACTCAGTGTTTAAACCAAACAATAATTTTCAAAATTTAATAGGACTGTTAGTGAGACAGAATGGTCTGATAGATAGCTTTGGAACTAGGAAGACTGAGGTCAAGTCTTGCCTTTAATATACACTGTGTGATGTTGGTCAAGTCAACTGTCTGTATTTTGGACAACTTCCTAGGAATATAAGTTGCAAAGCAGGTACCTACTCACATTGGTTGAGGGAATTTCCTTTCCTTATACTGATGGAATTGCACATCAGATTGGCAAAAATGACAAAAAAAAATTAATAAAACGACTGGAAAAAATATTGGAGGGACTCAGGAAAAGAGGTACATTAATGCACTACTGGTAGAGATGTGAACAGGTCCAACCTTTCTGGAAAACAATTTGGAATCATATACAAAAAGCTAAATAGCACTTGCCCACTGACCCAGTTAGATCACTATTGACCTATATACCCCAAAGAGATCAAAGAAAGAGGAAAAGATTCCATCTGAACAAAAATATTTATAGCAGATCTTTTTGTAGTTGTGAATCTGGAAACTAAAGGGAAGCCTATCATTTGGGGAATGGCTGAACAAATTGTGCTATAAGAATATGATGGGAGGTGGAGTCAAGATGGCGGAGCAAAAGCAGGGACTTCCCTGAGCTCTCCCCCAAAGCCCTCCAAATACCTGTAAAAAATTAAACAAATTCTAGAGCTACAGAACCCACAAAATGACAGAGTGAAACAAATCCCCAGTCTAAGACAACCTGGAAAGCCAACAGGAAGGATCTATCATACTGGGCAGAGAGCAGAGCACAGCTTGACTAGGGCCACACCAGCACAGATGGCTGGAGCAGGCCTCAGGGGACTAAATCATTGGCAGCTATGGCAGTTTCCAGACTTCTCTCAACCCTCAAACCCCAAAAAGGTCAGTGAAGAAAACTCTGTGGGACCTGGGTGAAAGTGGAGCACACGACCTGGTCAGGTCTGGCCACGGGCCCAGGGAGGTGGGGGTGGGGGGGGTGGCAGCATAAGCAGCATAAGCAGCAGCAGCTGCTGCTTCCAGAGCTCTTGGCCCACAGACTGTGGGGAATCAAGTAGCTGATGCCAAATCCCTGAAGCTGGGACAGTATACCCATATTCACCCCCATGCCCACTGGAAACAGAGTCCTACCTTGACAAAGAGTTACAAAGTCAAATGTTTGGCTGGGAAGATGAGTAAACATTGTAAAAGAATCTTACTTTAGTGACAACAAAGAACAAAACATATAACCAAAGGAGGACAGCAGAGTAAACACTGCTACATCAAAAGCCTCCAAGATGAAAATAAATTGTTCTCAGGCCATGGAAGAGCTCAAAAAGGATTTTGAAAATCAAGTAAGAGAAGTAGAGGGAGAATTGGGAAGACAAATGGGAGTGATGTAAGAAAATCATGAAAATTGTGGCAACAGCTTGCTAAAGGGAACCCAAAAAAATACTGAAGAAAATAACACCTTAAAAAATAGACTAACCCAAAGGACAAAAGAAGTCAAAAAGTCAATGAGGAAAAGAATGCTTTAAAAAGCAGAACTGACCAAATGGAAAAGAAGGTCCAAAAGCTCACTGAAGAAAATAAATCCTTAAAAATTAGAATGGAGCAAATAGAAGCTAATGAATTTATGAGAAATCAAGAAATTATAAAACAGAACCAAAATAATGAAACAATAGAAGAAAATGTGAACTATCTCACTGGAAAAATCACAGATCTGGAAAACAAATCCAGGAGAGATAATTTTAAAACGAATGAACTACCTAAAAATCATGATCAAAAAAGTGGCATCTTTCAAGAAATTATCAAGGAAAACTACCCTGATATTCTAGAACCAGAGGGGAAAATAGAAATTGAAAGAATCCACTGATCACCTCTGGAAAGAGATCCTTAAAGGAAAACTCCTAGGAATATTGTGACCAAATTCCAGAGTTCCCAAGTCAAGGAAAAAAATATAGCAAGCAGCCAGAAAGAAACAATACAAGTATTGTGGAAATACAGAAGATCTAGCAGTTTCTACATTAAGGGATCAAAGGGCTTGTAATAGGATATTCCAGAGGTCAGAGGAGCTAGGATTAAAACCAAGAATCACCCACCCAGCAAAATTGAGTATAATCCTTTTCAGGAAAAAATTGACATTCAGTGAAATAGAGGACTTTTGAGCATTCCTGATGAAAGCCCAGGGCTGAATAGAAAATTTGACTTTCAAATATAAGAATCAAGAGAAGGTAAATAGGTAAAGGGAAAAGGCAAACAGAAAAGGAAAATCATAAGAGATTTCTAAAAGTTAAACTGTTTTGAATTTGTAAATGATACTTGTAACTCATGAGACCTTTTTCAATATTAGAGTATTTGGAGGAAATAAGTAAATAGATAAGTAGATAGGTAGATAGGTAGGTAGGTAGATAGATAGATAGAGAGAGAGAGAGAGAGAGACAGACATACAGACAGATGGAGAGGGGCACAGGGTGAGTTAAATATGAAGAGATGACATCTAAAAATACAATTAAGGGGTGAGAGAGGAATATATTGGGAGGAAAAAAGGAGATGGAATGGGGTAAATTATCTCACATAAAAGAGGCAAGAAAAAGATTTCATAATGGAGGGGCAGAGGGGGGAGGTGAAAAAGAATGAGTATACCTTAATCTCATCATATTTGACTTAAGGAGGAAATAACATACACACTCAATTGGGTATCTCACCCTACAGGAAAGCAGGGGGAAGGAGATAAGAGCGGGTGATGATAGAAGGGAGAACAGATTGGGGGGAGGGCAGGGAGATAGTCAGAAGCAAACACTTTTGAAAAGGGGCAGGGTCAAAGAAGAAAATAGAATGATTAGAGGGTGGGATAGGATGGAGGGAAACAGAGTTAGTCTTTCACAACATGCCTACTATGGAAGTGTTTTGCATAACTACATATGTATAACCTATATTGCATCGCTTGTCTTCTCAATGAGAGTGGGTGGGGAGGGAAGAAGGGAAAAAATTTGGAACTCAAACTTTTAAAAACAAATGTTAAAATTGTTTTTATATGCACCTGGGAAATAAGATATACAGGCAAAGGAGTATGGAAATCTATCATGCCCTTCAAGAAAATAAAGGGGAGGGGAATAAGAGGGGTGAAGATGATAAAAGGGAGGGCAGACTGGAGAAGGGGTAATCAGAATCCATGCCATCTCAGGGTCGGGAGAGGGGATGAGAAAATATGGAATTCAAAATCTTGTGGAAATAAATGTTGAAAACTAAAAATAATAAATTTTTAAAAAGAAAATCAAAGAATATGATGGAATAAATTACTAAAAAATGAGGAAATAAATTATTTCAAAAAGAAATGGAAAAATTTATATGAAGTGATGCAAAGTAAAGTATGCTGAAATAGAACAATTTATACTATAACACCAGTATTGTAAAAATGAACAATTTTGTACATAAACTGATGAAGGATGAAACTATTAGAATCAAGAAAACAATATACAATAACAAGAACACTGGAAAAAAAAAACAACTTTGAAAGTCTTAAGAGCTCTGATAAATGAATGCAATGACCATCAATGCTTCCAGAGGTCTAATGATAAAAGTATGCTAGCTTCCTCCTAACAGAAAGGTGATAGACTCAACAGTACAGAATAAGACATAATTTTTTTGATACAGTCAATGATGAAATTTGTTCTGCTTGACTACGTGCATTTCTTAGAAGGATTTTTTTTCTTTTTCCAATAGAGTAGGGATGGGAGGGACATAAAACAAATTTCTATTAATTTTTAAAAAATACTTTTAAAATATTATAGCCCCAGTAACTAGGCACCTGTCAAATAACCATCCTGTCTGATAGGATGGTAATAGCTTGAAAGTCCAAAGAGGACAGGACAAATACTGTACTGAGCTAATCTCCTCTTGTCTCCAATTATTTTACTAGGCTGTATTCATGTCATTCTGAAACACTTGGATATCATACATCCTTCCTTCATAGTTACTTCCATTCACTCTATTATTTATGACCTCAACTTCATGTCTATCATCTCAACTACAATGGGAAAGCCATAATTGAGAAGCTTCTTCTCAATGCCCACTGAGGAAAAGAGGCTGTCAGAGAAGGTAAAAAGCTTAGAAAATATTGGTTTTTTAAAGAGGAATTTTGTTTCACCTCTGACTCTTGACAAGAGTCAGATCTCTTAGAGGAATACCAGGTACACTCATTATCCAGAACCTTCATCCTGTACACTGACCTACCAAGGGCTGACTCCATTCTCCCATTGCAGCTCAAGTTAGCCCTGGTCAATATGCAATTGGCTTCAAGCCAGTTTACCAGAGTTTGGAATGGCTCCAAACGCCCCTGGAAACCCCCCCCTCAGAATTTTGTGTGGTTAGGCTGAATAGAAGGGCTTATTGGATTTTCCCTTTAGTTTTCTTGGTCTTGTTTTTCTTCTAGTGACCTTTCAAATGTTTGTTGAAGTTTGTTAAGGGAACTAGGCTGGCCATGATCTTTCATGTGGTCATCTTAACATAAGACCCTCATCCAGGAAATTTTCCTTTCCTTCATCCTTTCCTCCCCCATAACAAATCAGTTGCCAAGTTTTACTGATCTTACTGCCACAGTATCTCCAATATCCATACTTGTCTTTTCACTAGTCCTTACTTCTGATATTATCTCAATTTCCAAATGCTTAGTTTCTAGACCTTAGTTTCTAGAAGATTTATAGTGCACTCTCTTATGTCCACAGCATATGTGCACTTATTTTGCCTAGTTGCAGCAAAGCAGCTGCTTCTTTCACTGTTGTTGCTGTTCCTGAACTGGGATACATCAACCTCTAATATCAAACCTCCTTGTCCTCTGAAAAGAATAATTAAACAGTGGTTTAGTAAACAGCAAGTGATGTTCACACTACATCTGGAGGTCAACCTGCACTTGGATATCAATGGACCACTTGCCTGGGTCCTATAGGGCCATTTTTTGTTTTCTCAGAAACGTCTCTTGGTCATATGCTGTTTCTCTACTTCCCAAATTGAATGAATCAGTTATGAGTAGCTGAAGGTGGGGGCATGTTGTTCATGCTCATGCATTTTCAGAAACAAAAAGAACATGTTGTCATATATAGTACCCTGGAGCACTTAATTCATCACCAATCAATCAACAAGCATTTATTAAGCTATTACTATGTGTCAGGCACTATACTAAGTACTGGGAGTACAAAGAACAAAAATAAAAAGTCTCTGCCTTCAAGGAGCTTACATTCTAATGGGAGACACAACAGGTAAATAATTAAGTACAAACAAGGTATCTACAGAGTAGATACAAGATAATCTTCGAGGGGAAGGCATTTCTTAAGGCATAAGCTAAAGTTAGCTGAATATGGTCCGTGTGTTCCCACAAGCACTAAACACTTGACCATGAAACACTGTAGCAGTTTCTTCAACCTAACTAAAAAATCAGAGGCCTTTTGCTACGAACAGCATCATATGAGCTATTAGTGTCCACAAACAGTAAGTAGCTTGAGGGAATTACATCTTCCATTATATCTTCAATTCACACACAATACTGAGTGAATCACCACAGGCTAACAATCACCTACATTTCTCTGTATCAAGTGAGTTCTAGATAAGCATTAAGGATTTCCTCTCCAAGTAATCAGAATGAGCTTCTCTTTACTAGACACCACTTAGCTGAACTACTTGAAAGACACCTGTCCTACTTTCTGAACATTTTGATGATCAACTACTGCCAAAGAAAAGAATGATGTCCCTAGGGCACTGGCAGATGATGAGAGTCCCTGTCCTCAGCAGGCTTTTACATCAGCCTCAATCCATCTTTCTCTCATCATGAGATTTAAGAAAAGTCATCAACTCTTAGTAAGCAATGAAGGATTTAATAACTGATTTCCAAGTTCCCCTTTGTCGTTGTCTTGGAGAGATGGACATGCACCACAGCTCCAGGTAGTTCACAAAGTACAATAATAACTATGCTATCTTCTTTCTTGTATGTTTCACCCAACTACTATTACTATGTGTCAGGCACTATACTAAATAACTAGGAGTACAAAGTAAAAATAAAAAGTCTCTGCCTTCAAGGAGCTTACACTCTAAAGGGAGATAAGGTTTTTTCCAATATCCTCATTACCAAAGTTCTTGGCCACATCCCAAATCAACAATCGTGAAAGAGGGTCAAGTGTCACCACTGAAAACAAACTTTCCAGTAAGTTGATAGTCATGGTGTCATTGTCACTTCAGTAGAGTAAGCAATGACAGTTCAACACCTCATGCAATGTACTTTAACACAATTATACACTGATTCCTTAAATCAAGGTGCCTGAATTGCTAATACACCTCAACCAATGACAAAAATGCTGCCAAATTATAACTTGACATTGAAAGAAAAAACGAATGCTTAATGCTTCTAGTATAAACAACTTAAGCAATGTAATTTATTGTTGCATGTCTGCTAATGTACAAATGTACACATCAGTTAGCCTAGTCTTCAAAAAATCAAGGAAAAAAAAACTTCACTGAATCCCTGCAATATCTTTAGTTCAATCCAATACAATTTATAAACTCATACTTGTAAGGATCTTGAGAAAAAAAATTCCACAAATATATTCTCTACCAACAGACCAGACAGGAACATTAAACTGAATAGCAAACCATTTAATTGGAAAAGAAAAGCAAAGAAAATAAGGGAAAATAAAGTAGTAGAGCCAATCTCAGTCCCACCCATCATACACACAAAAGTACACTATCTCAGATTTCCACTCTAGTGGGGAAGGGAATACAAATGGAACTCCAAGATGAGGAAGTTTGCATTATAGCTAGAACACATCTCCTGGTTCTGTCTCCCAGCAAATAGCTGCGCTTCTGCTTCTCTCAGTTCCATATCTCAAAGTCTCCTTAGTATGCTCCCAGGGTCCCCCATGCTGCTGCCATTCCATTCCACATCAGCAGCTGCTCCATCCCTTCTGCACAGCTGTCATGTGGATCAGTGCTTTCTTCTCTGCCAAGCTGCTGCTGCCATCTGTTGTCTGTTGGGGCTGTCATTTTCTGCTTCAGTTGCTTATTCTAATGAGTGGAAGGAGAAAGGAAATAGTGTTACTCTTTTGTGAGATTACCTGTACCAACAGTATTCAAGGACCAATCAACACATTTTCAACTTCTTTGTGAGTCAAGCCTTAATTTCTCACACCAGAATGATGAACAAAAGGTTCACAGGTGACTCTCTAGGCTTTTATCTTTCTTCACTTATACCCTCTCCCAAGGTTCCCAAGCCTTCATTCCTAGATGAGGTAGGATGAGCATATTCTTTTCAACCCCCATCATGCCTTAACAGCTAACACCCAGGTCATGTAAATTGCACTGAAGCTTTTCCTAAGTGTCAAGGAGACAATTATACTAAAAGGGGATCATGGAGCTAGAAGCCTTTTCCCAGTATTCCTGCCCTCTATGCAAAGATCCCTATTACTCTTATGTGTGCTTTTCATCTGCTTGTTTTGGCAGTGTTGATGTTTAGCATATTTTTCTAATTATTATAAATTTCACTGAGGATGCTTTGCACTACTATGGGTCTTCTTCTAGAAATGGGAGTGTCTGGAGAACCTTGACATCAATAAGGAATCCTTATTCTATTTCTACCCTGAACAGAACATCCTCCATAACATTTGATAAACACTTGTGTGAGCACATTAAAAAAAATTTTTTTATCTAGTTCTGTGATTTAATTAGTAGAGAAATGGTTTGTAAACATCGTTCAATGATGCAAGTCAGCAATTCCTTTATAACTTATAGATTTAGAGGGCTGTGTAGGGCCAAAGTTAAGTGACTCACCCTACCATCACACAGCTAGTAAGACTAGAACTGAAGTCATCTTGACTCCAAGACTAACCTTCTAATCAATATACTACAAGGCATCTCTCAGTGAGTATGTCTCTGTTTTATGCCTCACTTGATGTCAATACTCAGAGGAACACTATAAAAAGCTATCTCTACAATGGTATGTCAGAGGATCCAGTAGAGAATCTAACATTAAAATAATTTTAATATGTGGAATATACCAAACTTAAAATGTACATTTGTGAATATAATGTTTTGCTAATTCAAATATTTTGAGCTTTTTAAATCAACCAAAAAAAGTACACAACTCAGCTGAAATGCTGAAAGTTGTGATCTGCTGTAATTTTTTAAATTAATTTTTAATTTAATTTTTAAAATTAATTTTATTTATTTTCAGTTTTCTACAATAATTACCATATAACTTAGGATTATTACTTTCCCCCCTCTCCCCACTCCCTCTTCGAAATGGCAATTTTGTATAGGTTCTACACATACATTCCTATTAAATACATTTTCACTATAGTCATGCTGTGTGGAAGAATTAAAATGAGTGGGAGAAATCATCTAACAAACCAAAATGCAATACACACACACACACACACAAACAAAAATGATCTGCTACATTCTGTGATTGAATTCCACAGTTCTTTCTCTGGATGGGAAGGCATTTTGCCTTAGAAGACAATTGGAAATTTTTTTTAAGTCCTTGCATTGCAATGAAGTTCCAAGTCTACCAGAAAAAACTCTCGCACACTGTGGTCATTGCTGTGCACAAAGTTCTCCTGGTTTTGCTCCTTTCACTCAGCATCAGATCATATAAGTCTTGCCAGGCCTCTCTGAAGTCACCCTGTTCATAATTTCTTATAGCACAATAGTATTCCATTACATTCATATACCATAACATATTCAGCCATTCCCCAATGGATGGGTATCCCCTTTATTTCCAGTTTTTGGCCACCACAAAGCGTGCTGCTATAAATGTTTTGGTACATGTGGGACCCTTTCCCGTTTTTTTATGATGTCTTGGGAATACAGTCCTAAAATCAGTATTGCTGGGTCAAAGGGTATGCACATTTTTGTAGCCCTTTGGGCATAGTTCCAAATTGCTCTCCAGAATGGTTGGATCAGCTCACAGCTCCACCAACAGTGCATTAGTGTTCCAACACTGCCACATCCTCGCCAACATTTATCGTCTTCCTGTTCTGTCATGTTAGCCAATCTGATAGGTATGATGTGGTACCTCAAAGTTGTTTTGATTTGCATCTCTCTAATCAAAAATGATTTAGAGCATTTTTTCATATGACTACAGATATCTTTACTTTCTTCCTCTGAAAATTGCCTGTTCATATCCTTTAACCATTTATCGATTGGGGAATGACTTGTATTTTTGTACATTTGACTCAGTTCTCTATATATTCCAGAAATGAGGCCTTTATCACCAACATTAGCTGTAAAAATTCTTTTGCAGTTTTCCACATCCCTCTGAATTTTGGTTGCATTGGGTCTGGTTGTGCAAAAACTTTTCAGTTCAATGTAATCAAAATTATCCATCTTGCACTTCATAATGCTATCTCTTTTTTAGTCAAAAATTCTTCCCTTCTCCATAAATCTGATAAATATTCCTTGCCCCACTAATTATCAATCTTTATACCTAGATCATGTACCCATTTGGATTTTATTCTTGTGTATGGTGTCAGGCATTGGTCTATGCCTAGTTTCCGCCACACTTTTATCCAGTTTTCCCAGCAATTTTTGTCGAACAGTGAGTTCTTATCCCAGAAGCTGGGGTCGTTGGGTTTATCAAACAGGAGGTTGCTATATTGTCTACTGTGTCTTGAGTACCTAGCCTATTCCACTTGTCCACTCTTCTGTTTCTTGCCAGTACCAAGTGGTTTTGATAAATGCTGCTTTATAATACAATTTAGATCTAGTAGCAGTAGGCCACCTTCCCAAGCGTTTCTTTTCATTAGTCCCTTTGATATTCTGGACCTTTTGTTCTTCCAGATGAATTTTGATATTACTTTTTCTAGCTCTAGAAAATAATTATCTGATAATTTAATTGGTATGACACTAAATAAGTAAATTAATTTAGGTAGAATTGTCATTTTTAGTATACTGGTTCGGCCTACCCACAAGCAACTGATGTCTTTCCACTTACTTAGATCTGACTGTACTTGTGTGAAAAGTGTGTTGTAGCTGTGTTTATATAGTCCCTGGGTTTGTTTTGGCAGGTAAATTTCCAAATATTTTATAGTGTCTACCCTGGCTTTAAATGGGATTTCTCTTTCTATCTCTTGCTGTTGGGTTTTGTTACTAATATATAGAAATGCAGAAGACTTGTGTGGTTTTATTTTGTAACCTGCAACTTTGCCTAAGTTGTTCATTATTTCAAATAGTTTTTTACTTGAACCTCTGGGATTTTCTAAGTATATCATCATATCATCTACAAAGAGTGATAACTTAGTTTCTTCTTTGCTTATTCTAATTCCTATAGCTAACATTTCTAGCACCATATTGAATAATAGTGGTGATAATGGACAACCTTGTTTCACCCCTGATCTTGCTGGAGATGCACCTAGCCTATCACCAGTGCATAGAATGCTTGCAGAAGGTTTTAGGTAGATACTGCTTATTATTTTGTGGGAAGTTCCCTTTATTCCTATGCTCGCCAATGTTTTTAAGAGAAATGGGTGTGGAAGAAAATAATTTTCAAAAGCCCACAAATTCCTTGTTTTCATCAAAGAAAAAAGTATTTGCACAGGTTACACACATAAAGATTTTATAGAGATGAAAAAGTAAGAATATAGACCAGTAGTGTTATCATTTTGGAAACTTGTTTTGGACAAAGGGGTGAACATATACTATTTTTACTCTTTTGAAATCTTCCTCTCTGAGATATCTTGAAAATACATTCCTAAATGTCTTTAAAATTGTAGCACTTCCCACATTTATTTCTTCTTGCTTCTATTTCATCAGATCCAGCCATCCAGCCATTCTTTATCTTCTTGAACACCACTGCCATGTTCTTGCATAGTACACCAGATAATGAAGTGTTCAGATCAAAGGTAATAATTCTACCATTGTCACTGATAAAAACAGCACCATATAAACACTGACAGGTTTCATTTTATGTGGTTGTTGTCCTAGTTTCATTTATAAATGTTCTCAATATAAATTAATTAGTTAAATCTCATGCTAAGCTCCTTATAGGCTTATTTTTCTTTTCTCTGCAATGTTTACAGAAGAGTCTATACAGTACTTATACTTTTGTACTCTAAATCTTAGTTGCTACATACTTGTGCTTTACAAGACATTAAATATTTGCCATTGTTACACTGTTGCTGCCACTGTGTACAATGATCTCCTGGTTCTGCTCATTTCACTTTGCATCAGTTCATATAGATCTCCTCAGGTTTTTTCTGAACCACTCCCTCTATCATTTCTTTTAGCTTTAGTTTGAATTTTTTTTTTTTATTAAAGGGGTCATCCCTTGAGCAACTACTTAAAGAAGTCTATTCACTGAATGAGTCTACCTCACTCAAAGTGAGAATGCTATAGGACCGTAGCCTGAAAGGGCCAGGGGGTCACAATGCATCCTGGGTCATCTATACCTGAATATACCTGATGAATATCAGGCCACCGGATCCAGATGGCTCAGGAGAAGAAAGCAAGGTTGGTAACCTTGCACAACCCTCCCTCATTCAAATCAAAGTCAACTGCAAGTCATGTTATCACCTTGATGGCATGATCCTCTTCAAGAACGAAGGACAAACACAATAACAACACAAGAAATATTTGCTATGTAATATAGTTTCTGAGTTCTCTTGACCAACTTGTTGTAATAAGCATTCTGCATAAGTTAAATGCATCTATGAAATAATGTAAATTTCTTTACTTTTTTCTAATTCCTATTTTCAGCAACAACAGATTTTAAAAATATATTCAGAATGAAACCATTGCAATCACAAATAGCATCTTCTCATTTTTATAATCTCTTCTAATTTATCATTTACTGTGATAACAAGTCAATGATTTGACTGCTCACAGGCATCTGATTCTAAAATGGCTGAAACAGCTGTCAATTTCTATATTTCTGTAGAAAATTATATAGATTCATTTCTCATGATGTTGATTAATGTTCACCATGTCAAGAACCTTAAGACTCTTTTCCTGAAAAACTGTTCATGAAATATTGATAGGTGTGACAATTCTGACTAGTCTATATGCCTTTGGCCACTTTCATTTCTTAATACCAAACCATCAATCCCATACACACCTTTGCATTCATATCATGTTGGTTAGAGTGGTGGATCTGAAGTAGACCTGATTTCAAATCTTGCCTCAGGTATTTACTACCTGACCAAAGTAAAGTCACATTCTCTCTCAGCCTCAACTTTTTTTATCTATAAAATAGGGATACTAATAATACCCATATTCCCAATGTTGCTACATGAAGCACTTTGCAAACCCGAAAGCATCATATGAATATTCACTATAATAATAATTATTTATACACACACACACAAAGGTTTGGAGGTGTGGTAAAATGTATATCTTAGTAAAATGGCATTGCTCAGCTTTTGAGGGGGAAAAAGGCAGATATGGGAACATGTTGATACATTCATCAATTTTTATTTGAAATTAATATAACATGTAGTTTCTGAGATTCACAAACACATACCCTTCCCTGAATAAGAAGGCTCAATCTGGGCAAGTGCATTGTGACTCAGAGAAGTAATTCTATCCCTAGCTATGACTAAGCAAAGGTTTCCCAACTTCTAATGGCCTTTGAATATGTCAGTCTAGCTTGATCCAACAAGGGGGAATTATGGATGAGTCCACTTAGGAGCAGAATTTCATGATGACAGAAAGCAAGTTAGTCTGGGGGAAGTAGCCATGAAGTAAGGAGACCCCAATTTCGAAGAATGTGGCATAATCAGGAAAACTGGCCAAAGTCTACATAGTATACATAAACAGACACTAGTCTACTAAGGGATGAAGTGGCTGGCAGAGGTGACTTATAGAATCTGCTTTAGGGAAAGAGATGTACAAGCAAAGAGAGAAGGTGAGAAGTTTTTAGATGAAGAACATGTAGACCTCCAAGACAAAGCAAAGAAAATATTAAAGTCTTAAACCGGAGGGAGAGAGAGAGAAGAGACAGCTTTCAGACCTAGGTAGAGAAGAGCTTTGGGCTGCCAGGTAGTGCAATAGATAGAGTGCCGGGCTTGAAGTCAGGAAGACTCATCTCTGAGAGTGTTCGAATCCAGCCTCAGACACTTAGTAGCTATGTGACCCTATGCAAATCATTTAACCCTGCTTGCCTCAGTTCATCATCTGGAAAACAAGCTGGAGAAGAAAATGACAAACCACTCCAATATCTTTGCCAAGAAAACCTCAAATGGGCTCACAAAGAGTTGGATGCGCTTGAACAAAACAAAAAGGGAAGAGTTGTTTCTCACTGAGGCTTCAGGAAAGTAGATCAGGCTTTTCTAAGCCTTAGCCAGTCTTTTGGAGGTGGAGTGACCAAAAATGATGCAGCTAGAAGGTCACAGAACAGGAGCCCCTGCTTAGCTACCATACTGAAAGCTAGGGGAACAAATTCTGGAGAGTTATAAAGAGCAGTTCTCATCATATTTTCTGATGCTATTAAGACTAATGGTAGCTTAAAATATGAAGGGGGCACAAGTGAGTTAAGACCTCAGTTTGAAGACACCCCCCCCCTCCAAAAAAAAATCATAGTCTGCTGCCATACAATGTTCTCAATGTTTCCTAACTTTCTTTTATCTAGAAGTCGTACCTTAGGAAAGAAAAGCAGAGGTAGGAAGGAGAGGTACAAGATATTGATTCAAGATCTCACATCAAGACTCATATAATTAGAGATGGCAGAGAACTTAAAAGGCCCATAAAACCCAATCCTCACATTTTACAGATGAGGAAAATGATGTCCCGATAACTTAAATGACTTGCCCAAAATCATCCAGTTATGTCAGACCTGAAATTGAAACCAAGATCTTCTAACTCCTAAGTAAATGATCTTTCCACTGTACCACACTATCTCTCAAAGTAGTGTCAATGAGGACCAGCATGGTACATTGAAGTAGAAGGCTTGCTCTTACCACTTCTTACCACTTACCACTTCTGAGCTTACGAGGCCTCACCAGGCCTCAGTTCCTCATCTATAAAGGAAGGGTTGGAAGGGATGACTTTTTAGGTCCCTTCTAGCTCTAAGTCTATGAGCCTACAAAAAGATACTGAAGAATCTTTTGAAAAGGCTCAAAGGGGGGAAACTGAGCATCTTTATA
The DNA here is from genome assembly GCA_028658325.1 of Potorous gilbertii. Classification (NCBI taxonomy): domain Eukaryota; kingdom Metazoa; phylum Chordata; class Mammalia; order Diprotodontia; family Potoroidae; genus Potorous; species Potorous gilbertii. The sequence continues at coordinate 166,596,952 of CM053770.1, forward strand.
TTTAATAATCCGCTCTACATTGTTAAACTACCTCCAACCCTGTTTTACCTCCTTATTTAAATTGAAAGGTAGCTGTCCCATGAATGCATACATGTCCCATGTGTGCCCTTGCAACCCTTTCCTAGGAAGGCCAGTCCTTCTCAAGCTTCCAAAGACTTAAAGGGCCTGCAGGGCATGCAAAGATACCAGTTTTCCCAACCAAGGCCCTCAGGCTACTTTTCTATCACAATACCTCAATAATATTTTATTCTTCAAAGTCCATTGAATTCAATGAAAACACCCTTTATTCAACTTTGTTGTCATCTAATGGCCTATAATTATCCCACATTCCTCAACAACTTAAGCACCTACTTTATAGCTTTTATCCCCTCCATCCTTGTCCAGTCATCATCCTCAGGAACTAAAATATCAATGTTGACTACCGTGTGATAGTCTAACACCTCTTAATTACTCAATCTGTTGCAACAACTTTCTCTCCACTTTCACTTTAGCAATACAGTAGTGTACTAGAACTCACCATAGTACTGCAATCACTTCCAAAATTTTGAACTCTGTAATTTTACTCTCTAAACATAACCCCCTATTCTTTCACCTTCTAACTCCTTAACTCTCAATAAACCTAGTCACACTTATAGTGATCTAGTCTTTCCCATTCTCCCAGTCTTTATCTACCACTATGGCTTCACAAAGTTATAAGCCATCATCTGCCACTTTAATGTTTCACTAGTCACCCACTACCTTAGAAACAAACACTTTCTGCTTTTCCCTAAGATTTTGAATCTTCAACTCTGAGCAATTTCCACCATCTCTTCTCTCCACTTCTACTCTAAAGTTGCTAAGCATTATAGAAGAAAATCAAAATACGAAGCCCATTTTATCCACAATTATAGTGTATAACCATAACCTTAGTTAATCATTCTACTAACTCATATCCCCACAATTTCTGTTCCAAACTTTCCTTTCTCATCAAGCTCACAAATTATATTCTACTCTGTCCAACAACTATACGACCAAATAAACCTATTTACAGCAGTAGATTACAGCCTAGTAATAGCTTTTTCGTCATACTTCTTGATCTCTTTGAAGTCTCTAGCATGGTCAATGACCCTATGACCTTCTCAATACTCTCTTCTCTCTAGGTTTTCATAACTGGATCTTCATCCAGGTCATGGCCATTAACCACGGGTGCTCACGCTTTGTGTTGGGCCCTTTTCTCTTCTCCCTCTATACTATTTAATGTAGTAAACTCATCAGCTCCCATGGATTCAATTATCATCCTTATGATGATGACTCCTAGTCCTAACCTCTTTTCTGACCTCCAGCCTCAAAATTTCATCTGTCTGCCATACATCTCAAATTGGACATCCCATGCACATCTTCAACTCAACATGTCCAAAACTGAATTCATTATCTTCCCCCCTCAAGCCCTACCCTCCTTAAAATTTTCCTATTACTGTCAAGAGTACCATCATTCTTCAAGTCACCTAGGTTCACAACTTAGGTGTTATCCTCCTCAACTATTCATTTTTTACCTCCTCCATAGCCAAATCAATTGCCAAGTCCAATTTTATCTTTCCTATATGCTCCCTTCTCTCCTCTGACACTGTCACCACCCTGGTATAGGCTCTTCTCACCTCATACCTGGACTATTACAACAGCCTGCTGGGTCAGCCTCCCTGACTCAAGTTTCCCCACTCCAATCTACCACTCAGCTGTCAAATTGGTTTTCCTAAAGCACAGATCTGATCATGTCTGTCTGTCTCTCTCTCTCTCACACACACACACACACACACACACACACACACACACACACACAGTGCCTATTCAATAAATTCCAGTAGCTTCTTATCACCTCCAGGAGCAAATATAATATCCTCTGGCATTCAAGGCCCTTAATAACTTCTTATTCTACCTTTCCAGCCTTCTTACACCTTATTCTTCCCCATATTCACGGTAATCCTGTGGCATTGGTCTCCTTGCTGTTTTTTGAACAAAGAAATGTATCTCCCTTTTCTGGGCATTTTTAGTGGCTGCCTCCAATCCTCCAATGCCTAGAATTCTTTCATTCCTTATTTCTGCCTCCTGGATTCCCAAGCTTCCTTCAAGTTCCACCTAAAACTCCACATTCTACATGAAGGCTTTCCCAATCCACTGTAATCTAACTTTTTTTTATTCATTATCTCAGGAAAGCCCATATCCCATATCTATATCTTATTTGAACATATTTTTTTCCATGTCTTCTCCTTCAGCAGACTGTGAGCTCCTTGGGAGAAGGAACTATGGAGAGAGAGAGAAAGAGAGAGAGAGACAGAGAGCAGAAAGAGAGAGAGAGAGAGAGAGAGAGAGAGAGAGAATGTATGAGGGGTTTTTTTTGGCCTTCTTTCCATCATCCTCACAACAGTGCTTGCCACATAGTAGACAGTTATAGACTATTACTTCACCAATAAGATGGAGGCTACTAAATGGCCTCAACTCTTCTAATAATAACTAATAAATGCAGCAGTTCAAAGCTGGCAAAGTATGTTTTACTCATTACTAACCCCATTATTTTTTTTGCCAGTTCTGTTATATTTAATTTTTTTTTAGACTGGACTTGTGATTTCATAGGTGTAGGTAGCTTCTGGTGAAGAATTCCTTCTACCAGTACAGACTGGTACCTGCTCTAAACCTGTAGTCTTACCAAGTTGCTTAGGACACATGAGAGTTTAAATGGGATTTGCCTGAAGTTGCACAACTAGTAAGTATAAAAAACAGGATCTAATCCCAAGTCTTTATCCACTATCATACTGCCTGTCATTCTCATTTATGACACTGAGTAGGAAACAGAGGTTGAGTGGCTTATCAAGAGTCAAAGAGCTAATACATGTCAATGGAATTCAAAAATAGGTCTTCCACATCAAGTCCTCTGTATCCACTAAGTTTGATGCCTTATCATTATTTATTCTCTTCTTCACTCATCTCAGAAGAAGAGTCTTAATGCACAACAAAAATAATCTTTCTACCTTTGTTCTTCATATCATTCCCCTCATGTTTCCTCTGGAACCTCACGGCACTCTATCTTACTTACTCAGTTTCTCTTACCAACTGGGTTCCTTCCCTTCCGCCTACAAATACAATAAGGTGTCTCTCCAAGACTAAAAAGGACAGTTATACTTCTAAATGTTCTACTTCATCCAGTTACCATTTCATTTTTCTCCTCTTATGCCCATGCTTCCTGAAAAAGTAGTCTATATCCGATATCTACAACAAAAAAGTATTCTATATTTGATGTTCACCACCCCTTTTCTCTCCCTAGGGCTAATTGAAATAAGTCTTATAAAAGTCACCAATGACTCTTAATTAATCTAAATAACTCTTAATCTAAAAAAACCTATCCTTTACAAAGGATAACAGTTCAGAACTTTGTCTTTTCAAAATTTCCAAACCTTCCCCTTCCATTAATTCCACTCTTCTATCATCTTAGTTGTAGATCTCATACTTTACTAAGAAAATAGAAACCATTCTCTGTAAGCTCCCTATTCATCTTCTCTTCATCTCAAAATCCCTTATCCCTCATTCTTTTATCCTTTACTACAGTCTTTTATTCTTTAGTCCAGTCTCTGACAAAGAGGTGGCCCTTTTCTTTGACAAAGTCAATTCTTCTATCTGGGCCCTTGATCAATTTCCTCCTATTTTCTTCAGCAAACAGCAGTGTGTAGAGTGCTGGGTCTGAAATCAAGAAGACCTAAGTGTAATCTTGGCTCAGACACCTAATAGCTACGTGTCATTGGGCAAGTTACTTAAACTGTTTGCCTCAGTTTTCTCAAGTGTAAAATGGAGATAACAGCACCTATCTCCCAGGGCTGTTATGAGGATCAGATAAGACACTATTTGTAAAAACTGTCTGGTCTATGGTAGGTACTAAAGAAATGGTTCTTCCCTTCCCTTTCTCCTCTTACCTAATTTTGAGGCTGTCCCTATCTACCATTTCCTTCCTTATTGCCTTAAAAAAAACCTTAACTAGGCCCTGCCATCTCTTCCAGCTAGAGGAAGCATGGAATAATGAACAGACCTCTGAACTTCGGGTGAGGAAGATCTATTCAAATCCTGCCCCAGACATTTAATAGCTGTGTGACCCTGAGCAAGTCATTTAATTTTCTCTGTGCCTCAGTTTCTTCATCTGTAAAATGAGGGAGCTGGACTAGATGGCATATAAAGTCCCATTCCAGCTCTAAATCCAATTTTCCATAGGATCTTCTTTTCCCTTTCTCAGCCAAATTTCTAGAAAAAGCTATCAATACCTCTTGCCTCTACTTTTCTTAGTCCCTTCTCAAATCTTTTCAATCTGGCTCCTGATCTTATTATTTCAAAGTTAGGAATAATCTCTTTATTGCCAAACCTATTGGTCTTTTCTTAATTTTCATCTTTCTGTAGGTTTTAACCCTGTTGATTATCCTCTCTCCTTTCATGACACTGTTTATTTCTTGGTTCTCCTTAGTCTCCTTTGCTCATCATCATTCATCCATACCTACAGTTAGAGGCCATAATATGGGCTCTGTAGGTATGTAGGTACACATCAAGGTCCTGTCTTGGGCTCTCTTCTTTTAAATATGCTATCTCTTGGTGAACTCCCATTGACAGATGACTCCAAGATGGATCTCTATATATATATATATATATATATATATATATATATATATATTTCCCAATCGTTAATTCCATGCATAACCAACACCTATAGTTTTTTCAAACTAGATGTCTTATGGGCATCTCAAACTCAGTATGTCCAAAACTGAATTGTTTTCCCAAAAAACCTCATTCTGAACTTCCTTATTTTTATGGAGGGTACCTGACATCCTTCTAGTGATCAAGATTCACCACTTCAGTATCACCCTCATTTGTTCATTCTATATATTCAATCATTCACCAAATTTTTCCATTTCTCCATCCATATCCCTCACATCTATCCCTTTTTCACTAGTCACATAACCTTAATATCATCACTTCTTGCCTACTAGATCTCCTTGCCTCAAGCTTCACCCAAACTCCAATCCATCCTCCATAGAGCTGTCAAAGCAATTTTCCTAAAGCATGTCCGACCATATAATTTCCTTGCCTAATAAACTTCAGTGGCTCCCTACTGATACTAGAATCAAATATAAATTCTATTGTTTACAAAGATAAGCAACACTGAAAGATTTAGACTCTGATAAATACAATGAAACCAATCACAGTTCCAGTGGACTCATGATGAAACAATCACCCAAAGAAAGAGAGGTGGTGGATAGTTTGAAGACAATGATGCTTTTTTTTTCTTTTTTTTTTTTTGACATGGCTAAAATTATCACATCTGTAACTGGTTTTGTTTTTTCTTACTTTCTCAATGGATAGGGGAGGTGGCGGTAAGGGAAAGAATGTGGAACAGAAAATAAAATTTTTTTAAAAAACCTCATTTGACTTTTAAAATCTTTAATAAGTTGGCCTCAAATATAGTATCATTATATATTACTGCCCTTCCAATACTCTGTGCATGGTCTACTCAAACTGGCCTTCTTGCTTTCTCCCATATATTTCACCTCTAATCTCCATGACTTGGCATAGGATGTCTCCTACACCTAGAATGTACTCCTTCCTTACTTCCAGCTCATAGAATACCTTACTTCATTCAAGATTTAACTCAAGCATTACCTTCCACAAAAAGATTTTCCTCATTCTCTCTAACTGCTAGTGCCCTCCCTATCTTGTATTTACTCTACATATGCTTATATTTCTAAGTTTTGTCTCCACTGATAAAATATAAATTCCTTGAGAAGATTACTTCATTCTTTGTATTTATATCTCAAGTTTCTAACTTTGCCTGATACAAAGTAGGCATTTAATAAATGATTGTTGATTGAAATCAAAACTATTTAGAAGTTTAAACCAGCACCCAGTGGATCATATTACATAGCTTCAAGCATAACTGTTTGCCTATGACAAGCTCTTTCCTAAAAACTTTAATAAATCTAAGTGCACACAAAGGACCCATTACATAGTATGCCCAAAATGTATTAAGAGACAGGGCATCATTTGAGTGGCAAAAGACACCATTCAAAATAATTTGAACAATCTCATCTACACCAGACCCACTATTAAAAGTTACTATCACTTATTTTTCACTGCAATAATGGGTCCCTAAGATGTTATTTCTTACTCATTTCTCACTACACATAGAATTAATTTAAAAACTGGAATCTCTGAGACCCAAGGCAAAGGAAAGTAGTAACTTTTCTATTCAGTCAAAAAGTAGCACTCAGGTACCCAGTCTGAAAAACCTGTTTTCCACACTGTTTTGATTACTACATTTCAGCATTATAATACACATTTAAACGCATTTCATTGGCATTATAACTGAGTTCCAGCTGGTTTGATTCATATCAGAAAAGCCATCAGTATTGTGCCAGCAGAAAATTTTCAATGATATTGTCTCATTTGAAAAGCTGGTGTCAAAACAAAAGCAATTTTGTAACTGGTGTCAGTTTTAAATCTAAAGAAATAGACTATCAAGAATCAAATGATCACCTTATCCTAAAACAAAGTAAACCTTCCATCTATAACTTCATTTGGACCTATAAGACATAGTCAAAAAATATTTTGGTAAAGAGATTTGTGCAAAGCTTCTTAACAACTTAATACTTAACGACTGTTTTAAGAAAAGAGAACAATTACTTTATAATATAATATCAAGTATCTATTATATATTATATCAAGTATATATTATATATTATAATATAAAACAATTACTTTATAATATAAAATCGAGTTAAATTCATCTTCAAATATGTAAAATGAAGATGAAAAACCAATCAGCCTACTATACTATAAGTTGTGCAATACTATTATGAGATTTTACTTTAAATATCATTTATGTACAAATATTAGTTCCAAATCCCTGGAACTAATTTGTTCCAATTCTTTTTAAAATGAATAGAGGAACTCTGCATACAATGAGTCTGACTACTGTTCTAACCCATTGGCTTAGGAAATTACAAACTAATAATATATTTTAATGTTTGAAATTAATTCAGAACAGAGGAAAACTGACTAGCTGAACTATGAAAAAGGAAGTTTAATTAAATGATGGTATCTTTAAGGAAGTATGGTCAGTTATAACACATATTACATAAACAATTAGTGAAAATGTTTTACAGAGAAAGAAAGTCACACAAGTACCTTTAAGCAACTTGCACTTGTTAGATAAATTTGTTAGGGAGAATAATCTCTGCCACAAAAGTGCCCAGTAAAATAGCATATTTGAATATAGTTCCAGAGAGGTTAGAGAATAACATGACAGTTATCTTCGATGGATGGAAGTGCAGCTTGGAAGTGAGAGTAGGGAGAAGAAAGTCACTGATAAAACTGAAAGGAACTTTAAGTTAATCATTTTTGAAGAGTCAGGGGAAAAATATCCGAAGAGCCACCATTTTGGTCTCAAAGGACCATTGCAGTTAAGCAGTTATAGCACATTTAACACTAAAAAACTGACGACCAACAGCTTTTTCCACCCTTCTGATGCAAAATTCAGTAGTCCACACAGTATTTCCACACATACGCAAAAAAAATCCTTAAAATTGTTGTGTAAGCAAACCAAAGGAAATAAATTGCTACAAAACACTCCATTGTTCTTCGATGAAATTTTTCAAGTGTCTGACTTTTTAAAATGAGTTTTTTTAACTGAAAGAACTGAATCAGTGCTTAAAGTATGAAAAGTCAGTCACGTTTCACAGCATAATTGTCGCAATAACTTATATACTGCATTGCCTAGTCACAATTCAGCCATTTCATTAACAGTGTACAAACAAAGTCCTTGGTTATATTTATAGTATAAAGTCTGCTGTAGATATTTTAAAAACTGGTTTATACCCCAAACTCCAATATTACGTCTCCGTTTCCCGGGTTATTGTAACAGGAATAATCTTAACGACGCAGAGGTTCAAGTTTTCGTAATTTCACTGTAGATCTCGACAACAAAGCGTCTTGGTTGGAAGAATACACCATATCTGAAGACCGGAACAATACTCTCCCGCGATGATTAAATACGTAAAAAGACGGGTGGTTCCTTAAGGTGTCTAGTGTCTTATTTTTCAGTTCTGAAGTAGCATCCATGTCTTTAAATTCCCCCGCAAGATGGACTATACCATAGCAGGTCACTGCAAAGGCCATCAGCGTCTGCAGCACGATATCGATGGGCAGATCTTCATCCTCCTTTTCCGTGAGGCGCATATAGGAACGGTGCTGCGCAGCAGAGAAGGCAGCGTGGGCCAGCGCGAAGAGGCCTAGCCCCACCAGCCCCTTCCACAGAGAAGTCGCCATGATGCCCCAGGAACGGAGGAAACAGCTACGGCACCTACGAAGGGGACTGCGACGGCTACGCGGCTCCTCCGGCGCCTACGCAGCAACCCGGCGCCCGCGGCTTGGGGCGCTCGCGGCGCGCAGTGATGACGTCACGACGCTCGGCGAATGAGAGGAGAGGGAGGGGAAAGGACCGGAAGGAGGAGGGAGCGGAGGAAGAGGGACGGGGAAGGGCACGCCCCGGGGAAAGGACACGAGATTCGGAGATGTCGCGAGTTCCTGCGGACCCCGTGAGGCAGAAAAGACCCCGGTAGCCTGTTTTTTTCCTTTTCCCCCCCAATCGCCGTCCTCTCTGTCCTCTGCGGCACGTAACGTTTGAAGGAAAGTGACGTCGTGGCTTCCAGACCTGCGGAAAGGGCGTTGGCTGGTGCGTCACGGGACCTGAGTGTGGACTCGACCTTCCCGCCGCTGCCCCGCCTCCGCCTCCGCTTTAATGTCGTCACCTTAGGTGTCGGATCGCGAGGCGGCGAGGACCACGTTACCGGCCTTCCCGCAGCGCCGTCCGAGCCTCGCCTCGCTCTGGCCCTGAGGGCGCGCTCCGTTTCCTCCAGCGTCCGTGGCCCTGTTTTCCCAGACCTCCCGAGACTCTCTCCATGCCCCTCGTCACTTTCCCTTGGCCATTGTATGCGCTCCTAACGTTTCAAAAATTATCTCCATCAAAATGACCCCCAGTGTTACCTAAAATTTGTGTATAAAATTTAAAAATATTGTGTATATCAAAGTTATAATCTAATCTCAATCCTGTATGGAGGTAATTTTTGAAACCTTAGGAGTGAATAAAATGGCCAAGGGGACCGTACAAAGGGCCATGGGAGAAATCTGGGAGGAGACCAGATAAACGTACAATATTTTAATATTTTATATAATTGCATATATGATATACAGTATTTTATATAGATATAAAAGACTGCCAAGGGAGAGGGCAAAGAACTACGGGGAGAAATCTGGGAGAAGACCGGATAGCTATATAAATTAGATACATAGAGATAATTAGAGGTAAATAAATAGAGATGAATCTCCATCCAGCTATCCTGCTGATAACCTCAAATTCAACATCTTACTGTCCACTTCGTATCTTTCCCTCTAAATTTACTGTTCCTCCTAGACTTCAGAATTTGTCAGTGGCAATACCATTCACTCACATTCTCCCACGAAATTTTGATTTCCTTCTGTCATTCAGTTACCAAGCCCTGCTAATAACTCTGTCTACAATATCTTTTGCGTCATTCTATCCCCACCACAACCCTCCTTAACATCTTGGATTATTGCAGCAATCCCCTAGAAGTTTTTCTGCTGCCTTTCTCTCCCACTCTAGGCCTTCCTTTTTTTTTTTTTGAGGGAAGTGTAGATAAATTTCACTTTTTCGTTAAATGTTTTATTTTTTACATTGCTAACTGTTCCAAGGACGCTGCACCCACCAAACCACACATTTAGAACTGCCCCCACTACAACAAAGAAATACAGCTGAGCAAAATACATACTTTGGCTATGTATGACAAGGTAGGTATTGACACCTAGTCACCCTTTTCTACCAAAAACAGATACACATCTTTCCATTAAATTTTTCCTTTAAAATACGGTTGGGCATTGTATAAGTAGGCCTACCCAACCCACAATACATCTATTACATAATAGTACAATACAATATAAAACAATACATACACAATATAGGGAACATGCTGGGGGAACCCTTATTTTTATTTTTTTAAATCAAGTCATCCCTTCTTCCTCTTTATCTTCTGCTTCACAAAATGACCTAATATTCCTATAATCTCAGCCCTCTGGTAGGTAAACTGGAATGGATTTTGGAGATTAAGCTTGGGTTAATTCTAAGGAGCAGCTGAATTTTTTTGAACCTAAAACATACCTTCTCTAATCCCCTGGGTACATGTATACTCTAGGTTAGAGACCCCTGATTTACATAATAGCAAATGCTCATCTTGACAGAATGCTAGGTTCAATAACCAAAAAAATCCTCTCCCTCATTCTAAAGTACATAAAAGAATAGTATATTTGGAGGAAAAGGCTAAAAAGAAAAAGGGACATGCTAATACACTTTTTTCTGTTCTATTATGTTTTGTTAAGATGCTCTTTGAAGACACTTTGTTAAGTTTGGACCAAGTAAAGACCCATTTCTTCCAAACTGCTTTAGATTAGACGGTCTAGTGTCATGACAACCTTAACAACTGGGGTCAGCACTAATTAGCCTGTGCTAAAGAGCAAAGTCCTCATTCAGAAAATGCTTTCCAGACCATGGGTTAAGGATTTAAGATAATGCTAAGGGGTACATATTGAACTGAACTTGGAAGATTATATTTAAACAGACCTATGATTTCAGAGGTATACAGATCTTCTACCAGTACATATCAGCACCTTTTCTGCAACTTACAGTCTTAGAGTTGCTTAGAGGTACTGAGAGAGGTTGTCATTTACTCATGATCACAATAGCGAGCAAAAGTCAGAAGTGAGACTTAAACCCTGATCTTCCTAATTCAGGTCAGCTTTCTATACACTGTACACTATACACCTCACATTTAAAAATAAATATAAAGGAAATCAGTTCTTAAAAGTGATTGCTGTGGCTTCAGTAGATGAGGAAAAAAACACATATAAAACCTCACGTCAGTTAAGGAAAAGAAATACATGCTGAATATGTATACTGTATATTTTGTCCCAAAGTGGTGCAGGAGATAATAGGCCTGAATCTCAGTCAAGACTTAAGTTCAAATGCAGCCTCAGACAGACATTTACTAGCTGTGTGGCCCTGGGCAAATCACTTAACCTCTGTTCACTTCAGCTTACTCACCTGTAAAGTGGCAATAACAGCACCTCCTTCAAAGGGTTGTGAGGACTAAATATGATACTTTCAAAGTCCTTAGCACAGTGCCTGGCACATAGCAGGTAGTATATAAGTGCTTATTCCCTTCCTACCTTCCCCTAAACACCAAAACCCTATTCAGGCCGAATGCCTAGGGATCTCAAGTTGGAGAAGTGATATTCTTTTGCTAGTAAATCATCATGATATAAAAGTTTGATTCCTTTTTTTTCCAATAGGGCTTTTAAAGGGCAAAAAAGGAAAGGACTTCTAGAGTTCATAGGGAATGTGGGCCAAGAAGAGAAAAACATGCCATGGTTAGAATTTGGCTAGTCTTCAACTTCTACCTGCAGAGGGCAGTCAGAGACAGAAATGATGCTGCATTTATTGTTTGCTCTATAGAAATGAGGGAAACAGCAGCTGTTTCTCACTTCCTTTAATCAAAAAAAATTTTTTTTTGTAAAGTTGATTCCAAATGAGGAATGTTTTGAGTTAAGCATGAAGGTTAAAGTCTCCCACCCCAAGATACATCTTAAAACTTTAAAAAATACCAAGGAAAGTGGATACTTTTTGAGGCACAGGGTAAACCATAACCTAAAAGGGAAATTTAATAAGAGCCTAGCATATAGCTGGTACTTAATGTTTATTGAATTTAACTAAATGACACTCACAGGATGGTGTGGTTAGGTTTTAAAAGCTAAGTCACACACCTCGTAGATTTTTAATGATAATTTAATTAAAGTCACCCTTCTTTTGGGCCTTGTTACTTCATCTCTAAAATGAGGTGATTGGATTAGATGATCTCTAAGATTCTTTGCATATCTACCATTTTTTGAGTCTGTAAGTATTTTTCAACCCATTTCCTCATTTTAAAATCACAGTAGCCAAAGAGATCTTTATCATATTCAGGGGAAAAAAATATAAGACCTTATCAACTGAAAGAAAAAGTTGACTTCATTTATATAGAGCCAACTGGTTTGATCACCCTAGTGCATTTCTAAATAGAATCCTGTTTATGCTCAAGAACATAAGATAAACACCTAAAATAGTTTTGTTTTGGTTTTTTGCTCAATATGAAACAACAGCATGATATGGCAAGCAACAAAGCTAATGCAATTTCAGGCTGCATTCAGACAAAGCAAATCAGAATTTGTAACTGTGCTGGAGAGGCAAAGAGAGAAAAGACTTCTAGAGTTCACAGGGAATTAAGGTGGGGGAAAAGAACGATATGTTATGCCATGATCACCACGCCATGATCAGACCACATCCGGAATATCACAAACTGTGATATTGGTTTTGTTTGTCCTTCATTCTCGAAGAGGACCATGACATCAAGATTAGGACATGACTTGCAGCTGACTTTGATTTGAAAGAGGGAGGGCTGTGCAAGGTCACCAACCTCACCTTACCCTGAGCCATCTGGGTCCAGTGGCCTGAAAATTCGTCAAGATGACTGGAGATGACCCAGGATGCAATGTGAGACCCTGGCCCTTTCAGGCTAAGGTCTTACCACATTCTCACTTTGAGTGAGATACACCCATTCAATGAATAGGCTTCTTTAAATGGTTACTCAAGGGAAAGACAAGGGTAACCAGGATGATGATGTGTCTGGAGTTCATATCATGTAAAAATCTGTTAAAAGAACCAAAGATATTCAGCCTGAAGAAGAGAAGCTGTTAATGCCTAAAGGTCAACATGGCAGGAAGTTTCTAGTGGAGTACTCAGAGGGCTTTAAGCGTGCCCTGTGCTGTTTAACATTTTTATCAATCACTTGGATAAAAGTATAGGCCATATACAGATGACAAAAAGATTAAGGATAGCTAACAGGAGATAACAGAATTGATCCAAAAGGATCTTGACAAGCTAAAGCATTGAGGTGAATTCACAATATATGAATTTCAATAGGGATATATTTAAAGTCTTAAAACTTGGGTACAAAAAGTCAACTTCACAAGTATAAGATGGGAGAACAATATATAGATAGCAGTTGTTCTGAGAAAGATTTGTGGTCTTTAGTGGACTGCAAGCTCAATATGAATGAGCAGTGTGATATGGATGCCAAAAACGCTAATCTTGTGCTGTATTGGAAGCACACAGCTTCCAGGAATAAGGGGGTAACAGTCTCCCAAAATGTACCATATCAGATGTCATCTGAAGTATTGCAGTCATTTCTAGGAAACAGTTTAAGTGCACAGATTGGAGAGTTTGCAGAAGAGGGCAGCCAGGATGGTGATGGGCCTTGAGTCTGTCATGTGAAAACTGATAGAAGGAAGTGGGCATATCTAACCCTGAAGAGAAGAGTCATTTGAAGGGCTGTAGTGTAGAGAAGGAATTTGACTTGTTCCATTTAGCCTCAGAGGGCCAAACCTGGAACAATGGGAGAAGTTGCAGAGAGGCAAATTTAGGCTTAATGTTAGGAAAAATTTTGCAATACTTACAGCTATCCCAAAGAGGAATGGCGTTCCTTGAAAAGTTGTGGGTTCCCTTTCCTTGAAGAACTTCACATAGATACTGAATCACTTTTTGACATCATATTGGGGATTCCTTTTGTATATAGATTGAACTAGACAGTCTCTGAGGTCCCTTTTTACTTTCAAACTCTGCTTTTGTGACTTAAAGGAAATATAAAAGATGTCAAATATGTATGAAGGGCTGTAACTTGGAAGAGAATTGACTTCTTGGCCCAAGTGGGTAGATTTAGAAGCAACAGAAAGAAATTGAAAAAACACACTGTCATGCTCAATATAAGGAGAAACTTCCTATCAGAGTTATCCAAAAGTAGAAAGGGCTTTTCACTAGGGAGGTGATGTGATCCCCTTCATTGGATATCTTCAAGAAAATACCAGATGAAGTATTGGAAGGGGCATGGAAAGCCAAACAAATATATAGTTAATGGAATTATTAATTGGCTTAATCATTTTGGATAGCAGTTTGTCTTTATGCTATTTTTAAAAAACTGGCTCAAAAGTACATATCCTTTGACTCAGAGAGGATTGTATGGGCTAGCCTGGACCTGTGGCCTATGAGGTCCCTTCCATCTCTCAGATTCTATAATTCTGCCCTTCAGTTCTACTTCCTACATGTCACTTTATAAGCAGACTGACTTTTCACAATATGCCACTCATGAAATGAATGGTAATAGTCCCATGTCAGAAAGAGAAGAACCCGAAGTAAAAAACTAGTGTTACTGTCACCTACTAGTGACCTGAAACTAAAATCTTCCCTGATCCTAGAGTTTTCTTTTATAAAGTAGGCATAATCTTTGCACTATTACACCCCACAGGGTTGTTATGAAGACCAAATGAGATAATACATGTGAAAATGCTAACACTAAGTAAATATAAGTAGGTAAAATGCAGCACTGTATTGAAATAATAATGTGAATACTTTGTTCTAGTATTACATTTTAAACTTTTTACAACACTTTTATATCCATTACTATATAACATCTACCCTGTGTAGAAGAGTATCATACCCATTTTAGAGATGGGGAAAACAAGGCCCAGAGGGGTGGAGTGATTTCTTCCAAGATACACCCCCTAGTTAGTGACAGAGCCAGGTCTCCTGACTCCCGTTTAACTGTACTTTCTCCCATTCTATGTTGTAAACTAACATTGGCACCGAGAGTCTGCATTATAGTAGCGAAGAAACAAGCACAGAAAAGAGGCAAAAATACTGGTATCCTTTAAAGTTCTTATTTTAGAGTTTATATTCTTTTAAAAAATGAGGAAGACAACAGCTGCTCTTCCTTATTTCGAAGGAATGTCCTGAGAATTATCTCTGGAATTCTGTTGTGTTTTGGGTTTATTAGAAGAAAAAGACTATAGTATACAAGATTGTTCCTTTATTGACTAACAGCTTTTACTGAAGTCTGGATTTGGGGAAGAAGGAGGGTTGAAGAAGGTAGCAGACATTTTACTATGTGCAAGTGTTATTAGACTTAATTGCCTAAGAACAGTTTTCAGTTAGAGTTGAAAGGGGCTAAATACAAACAAGGCATTCATTTTATTATCATTTCCTATAACAGTGAATTAACTAGTCTTTTAAAACTATCCAAATGGGGTTTTAACTTTACCTGTGAGGCAGGGAACCACCTTGAAAAAAGCTAACTCTTCAACCATTGTAAAGGCAGTGGGTTCTTCCTCCCCTGTGTAAACAGTATGGTGTTCTTCACCAGGCCTTCAGTCTTGAAATAAACTAGTGGTGGACTGAACTCTTTGCAGTCAATACAAACATCACTACTAGGCTGCAGTCATCATTCTCCACAACTCACAAACATAAAAAGCTTCCTGAGAAACAGAAATCCCTTTAGCCTCAGTGGGCTTTTGCTACTATGCAAAACAAGGTATGCACATGGAAGGGTATTTGCAGAACATTTTTCAGAATACTGCTGTCAATGATCTGAAGGAACTGCCCTTAAGTTTTCCCAAGACATGTGAACTATATCCTACCCTTTTCTATAAACATATAATCCTAAAGAAGTGTGAAAAGGAATCAGTTGTACTAGAGTACTAAACATCAACATGCATTTCTACCAGGTATGGGAAAGATAGGTAGGCTCAGAAGTCTCCAGAGAGAGAGAGATCTACAACTCCCATTTCCCTCTCTGCTCTGAGTTACACTATGTACTGTGAGTCACTTTAAGGAAATTCATCAAAGGAAGTCCAGACTATGGCAACTTCCTTTCCACTCACTAATTTGGTGGCTGTGACAGTGACAATATTAAAGTACAAATTCTAGTGTGTACTATCCCAGAAGCATGTCTATTATAAAGAACTAAGAGTTAGTGCTTTCTTATCACACCAATAGAACAAAGGGACAAGTGGAAATGTCCTGTATGTGGTATTAATACCACTACAGACACGAAAGTCATTTTCTCTGCCAGATATCAGGAGGAGTAATTACAGCAACTCAGGATGAAATCCCAAAACCATTTCTGTCTTCCATTTCCTTGTCTTAGTTGTATGAAAGGTAATTGATTAGCCTTGGAGGAATATTCAACTTGGCAATTTTCTCAAGCCCTCTGACACCAGTCGCCTTCCTCAAGCTCACTCTGCAAAGTTGTGACAAGGTCAGAGGTGTCTCTGGAAAAAGTAGAAGACAAGAACATACATGAGTAAAGATTAAGGAACAACAGCACTGAGGTGACTAGAGCCCTAAAGATTATAAATATCAAAATTCTAACGTCTTTTACTTGTATCTTTCAAAAAGTCTCAATTAGAAAGCAAAAAGATCTCAATGCAATCGGCAGTTATTGAACATCTGCTATTTTCTGTGGGAAATACAAAGATGAACACATACTCCTACCAAACTTATAAATAAATAACAGAGAGTCAAGGAAAAAAGAACAGAAACTAGAATTTTACTCTGGGATGCATGGTATTCTAACTGGTCATCCAGATCTATCAGATAAAGCAGGATTAGTCTATGAATGATTAACTCATTTTCTAGGACAATGAACTCCGAAGTGGGGACTCACCAAGCAACCACATAATCTGGGTCACTCAATCAGGGAGTTGTCTTCAACAAAACCCCACCATGGCTTTCACCTTTTGTGACCCAAAACTCCACAACTCTGTTCTCTCCCCACTCTATGCAAGATCCAACCTTTCAATTTCTGCACTAGATGTCAGTTCTTCTAGGTGGTTATAACCCAAGTGTGACCAAAGCACCCCCAGTAGACACAATCTGAAAAATTCCCTTCCTCCTCCAGGAAACCCATACCTGGGGGGGGGGGGAGGGGGTAAGGAGGGAAAGGGAAGAGAAGGGAATGGGGGTCTGTCACCCCCAGGGAACTTCATAACTAAAGAGGCACCCCTCAGCTGGCTCTGAGATAGTGTGAGTAAAAGCTCTGCACCACCACTTCCTTTTGGGAGGATGACATGAATTTCTCAGAATGAATAGGCATACAGAGGTTGCAATTTGCATTAAAGATCTCAATTCTCTTTCCCAAAAGACACTCCTCTCTTTCAAATTTCCATGTTTCTCCAAGGGCACCACCCAGGCACTACAATCTCAGTGCCATCCTAAACTTTTCAGTGTACCACATCTATAGTCAATCACCTCTGCAAAGGAAGGAGGTGAATTCTCATGTCTTTATGCTTTGGGAAGTGTAAAGACGAGCATGTAAATAAATGACGGAGTCAAGGAAGAAAGACTAAGAATAATTCATCGGACCTAGAGTCAGGAAGACCTGAGTTCAAATGTGACCTTATTTACTAGCAGAGTGACCCTGTGCAAATTACTTCATCTTAGTAGACCTTAGTTTCCTCATCTGTAAAATGAGGATAACAGCACCTAATTTTCAGGGTTGTTGTGATGATACAATGAGATCATATATGTAAGCTCTTTGCAAACCTTAAAGTGCTATAGAAATGCCAGCTCGTAGAACAGCAGCAGTAGTAGGGTCATTATAATCACATAGCATTTAGTTTGTTTTATTATTTCTCTTTTAATTTATGTTGTCATAGTCATTGTGAATACTATTTCTCTCATTCTGCTTACTTTGCATGAGTTCATTTTAGTCTTCCCATGCTTCCCTGAATTCTTCATATTCCTCATTTCTTATAGGGAACTAATGTTAAATTTAAATATTTTGGTGTATATAGGAACTTTCTTTTATCTTTGACCTCCCTGGGACATACCTACTGCCTAGCTATAGGATGTCTGAATCAAAAGTTGTGAGTATTTTAGTCACTGTCTTAGCATCCACCAACAGATTATTTCCATATTTTATTATTTATGTCAGTTTGTTGTGTATGGAGTGAAACTTGACAGTTATTTTGAATTACATTTTTAATTATTAGTAATTTGCAGCAGTGTTTCATATGGTTAATAGTACACAATTCTTTTGAAAACTGTTCAAATCCTTTAAGCACTTACCAAATGGGAAATGGCTTTTGGTGTTGTATACTTGTTTTAATTTCCTAAACAGCTTGAGATCAAACAAAGATAACTACTTTTTGAAAGAAATTTGTTCTATCAAAAGAGAACTTTAAAAATGGATGTTTGGAAATGATTCCCTCATCATATGATTATTGTTGCTGAAAACTATGTATGTCACCTATTAAAAACTCTAATATTTGCATATTTTAAAAATCTGGAAACAATTTTCTAACTTGTTTAAATATATTCCAAATAGTTTTTTAACCCATTTGTAAAAAGCATGCAAGTACAGCACCTTCAGATAGTTTGCAAGAAAAACTTACATCGGAGGTAATAAAAATTTACTAACTGAATTTTAACAAAAACCTTGTGTAATTGATAGATGGGGTTGAAAAATGAGTATTAAGACTTAGTAAGTACAACCACCATATTTGGAATGATGTAACTTTGGGAAAGATCCTTTTCAGGAATGAGAGCAAATTAAAATCCGTGTCAAAATAAAGTGAACTTAAAACCATGCACATGTATATGATGCATAAATAAAAAAGGACAGATGTACTGGGGTACTACTCAAATTTTTTTCTCTTTACTGAAGAGACAATCAAAAAATTGGAGACCATTGTGCTAGAGAAAAGGACTAAAGAAACTACAGTTAAAGGATTAACCTCTTAGAAGACAGTTAACTACACTCTGTGTTTCAGGTCAGTTTGAATCTTTTGATCTTGGACAATTATCTTGAAAAGGCAGATTATGGATGACAAGACACTTCAGAGTGTATCAACACAAACCCCACAATCACAGCTTGCATATTATGGTCTTCTTGTGCATATATGGATTAACATGTTAGAATCTAAGTTTCTTACAAAGAAGGAATTGTTTAATTCATAGTATTTGTATCCTCAATGCCTTACATAGCACCTGGCACATAATAGGAGCTAAATAAATACTTGTTAATTGATCAATTGTATAAAGAACAGAGTAGAATGACTAGTGAATGAACTACTTAAATGAAGGATCAGAAATTCTGGATGAGTAAACAGATCCAGGAATTAGTTGGCAAAACATATGGTATATTCCCCCCAAAGAACTCAAAGCTGGGCTTACTTTCATAATACTCAAAGCATTTAGCAGAGGCACTGCTGCTCCAAGTATAATCAGAAGGCTTCTTTCCTCGATTGTCCCGGGCATAGATATTGCCTCCAAACTCAACTAGCATCTCAATCAGGTCTACGTTCTTTACTTTGGCTGCATGATGAAGAGCTGTCTCATGCAATTTTGCTGCATTCACATTGGCTCCTGAAATACAATAAGGAGAAACAAAAGATAGGTACCAAAGGCATTATCTCAGGGTTAAGAGGAGCATAATATGTCTACTCTTCTAAAATGCCTATACTCTTTGACCCAGATATTGCATGGCTAGGAATATACCCTAAGGAGGTAATTGGTATAAAGAAAGGTCCATCTGCACCAAAATATTTATAGGAACATTTTTTGTAATAGCAAAGAACTGGCCTATCTATTGAGGAATAACTAAACAAACTGTAAAATATAAATGTAATGGAATATATCATTGCTCTGTAAGAAAAGACAAACATGATGAATCTAGAGAAGCATAAAAAGACTTACATGAACTAATGAAAAGTGAAGCAAGCAGAGTCAGGAAAACAATGTGCACCATGACAACAGTGTAAATGGAAAGAACAACAAAACAGTCCAAAGTGAAATTTGCACAATTATAAAGAAAAAGTTGGGCACCAAAGACAAGAAAAGGCATCTCCCAGATCCACATGTGAGGAACACTGAACAAAATGTCATTTTTTCTCTCAATATATTGATTTGTTTTGCTGAATTTTTTTTCTTCTCTTCCTCTCTTTATGGTTTGAAAAATACTTTGTCATATGACTCCCCTTCCTAGGAAGAGGAAGGGGAAAGATAAAGGGAAAAATCTAGGCAATGTAAAAAAAAAAAAAGATGTCAATAAAAATCCAATCTCATTGTCAATAAAAAGCTGATGTCTTTTGAGTGGCTGAAGATTTGCTTGAAGAAGCCTTGTAGTATTCTGGGATTTCAGGAAATCAACACAATGTCACTTGCAAATCTAAAGACCTTGAAGACTTCCCCATCTATGGAGAATTCATTTTTCATTTGGATTTTCTGAAGGAAATTCTCCACAACAATGTTAAGTACTTTTGATAAACATTTCTCTGTGAATTTACTTTATGATATCTGCAACAGATGGTCATTCATAAATATTTTTGCCTAAATATCTTGAGGAATGAGGAATTTATTACTTATTAAAGCTGTTAATTCCATTTTAGCACAGCTCTTATCATTCATTAGGAAGATTTTTCTCATACTGAACCGAAATCTGCTTTTTCTGAAACTTCTACCCATTGGTCCTAGCTTTGCCCTCTGCAATCAAGTAGTAGCCAAGGTACATATGATCAGGCAGATATTAAGGGGATAAACCTTGGTTAATAGTACCTGGTTACTCTTTTATGTGAAGTCATCTCTGTTGCTTTTCTAATTTCAAGACGTCTAGAATCTTAACCTAAGGAGAGTCAGGTGAATAAATTGAGAGAGAATTGAAAGAAAAGTTCACTTAAACTATGCTAAAAGGGTAGAAGGGACATTTTCTTAATTAGCTTCTGTTCAACTCCTTCCAAAAACTCAAAGCAAAGTTAAATATTTATGCACAGTTGCAATTTGTCATGCGATGAAAAGCCATGTAACCAGTAAATATTCAACTTTTATTTCTCCTTGCCCCTTTCCTTTGAAAAGGGCAAGTGAGAATAAGATATCAAGTAAAATTTATATATCAGTCTGGTTCTCAGTCACTAGCACCAAAAAACCCTTTTTGACTTAAGATCTTCAATTCCATTTGTAGAGAGGGAGACAACTTCAATGTGTACTATATTGTAATACATGTGGTTCATTTTAAATAGCCTCCATTATTTAGTGAGAAATAGCTCCATTCCATATTCAGGCTATAAAATAGCAAATAAGAATTTTATTTATTCTAATTAGGTCTACTAACCAATATTATTTTCCAAAATTTTATTTTTTTTATTCTGAACTTAACAAATACCAAATAAAAATGGACATTTCCAGATACAAAATAGGACTGAAAAAGAGGATTATAAATGAAATTGTGAATAGCTTTAATAAAGAGCTTACTTTTCATTTTAAGTGTATATTAAATTCAACAAGTTACTTTCAAAACTATCTTGCATGTCTTCTGTTTTGTCCTGGCCTTCCTTTAATAGTCTTTGCATTTAAAAAAATAAATGCTTCAGCAAACCCCACCCCCTTTTTTTTAGTAGTAATTATATTACTATCCTTCCCTCCTTCACATCCCTCTATTTCATTAGAGGTTCATTCCTTTTTCCTGTAGAATTATATTCAGTTTTGCTACACAGGCAATTCTTAGAAGCCTTTCTCTTTTGTCATTTAGAATTGTATATTCCATTACCAATACCTTTGGAAAATTCTCCTCTCCTTTAAAGTGGTACCTGCCAAGTTTTATGTGATCCTTATTTGCTTACTGGCTTTAACTCTTTATTTTTGGCTGCGGAATTTTTTCCTTTGATCTGGAAGTTCTGGATTTGGACTATGATGTAACTGAGAGTTTTCAAAAGGGGATTCTTCTTATTTTTATTTTTCCCTCTAGTTCTAACAGATCTGGGCATCTTTCATTTATGATTTCTTGTATTAGAATATCAAGGCTTTTCCTCCCATGATTTTCAGGTAATCTGATGTTTCTTAGATTGACCCTCTTCAATCTGTTTCCCAAATCAGTTGCATTTGACTTATATTTTCTTCTGTTTTATGTTTTGTTTTTATATCCTCTCATGAAGTCACGGATTTCTCTTTGGCTCATTCTAATTTTCTGGGGGTCAAGTTCCTGGGGGAAGTTTACCACTTTCTGTTGTAAGCCATTAAATCTCCTTGCCATTCTTTTCTCCCTAGGTTTCATTTCTTATAACATTCTACTTTGTATCTCTTGCTCCACTTCCTCCAGGTACTCCTGTAGTCCTTGTGGCCAGAACATTCTTTTCTCTGAAGCTCCATTTGGAGTAGTTGTGAAGTTAACTCTTCTTCAGAGTATGTTTGGTATGCTGTGGTGGCGAGTTATACAGGTGTTCAGGAAAGACTCAAGGCTGCTTTTCATCTTTGGTATCCACCTGCCACCCAACTCTCACCTGTGGCTCCAAGAAGCTATTGCATGTACAGCAGGCACACTCTGTCTGTTTCAACAGACAGGTTAAACCAGGGTTTAACAGGGGTAACAGGGGCCTCAAACCTGTTGGTGCGTTGGGGAGGGTGGTGTCTATCCCAAGCCAGCTTGTGAAAACTTCCCCTGGCAGAATGAGTAGATGAGAACAGTTTGTTCCAAGAGGCATGAAGGCAGTTGAAGTAGGTACTGTGGAGTGCTAAGAGTTAGATCAAACATCAAAGATGCCAAGGTCATCCACTGCACCTTGGACCATCACCAGTTTTCTTGATTTTTGTCTTGCCAATGGACTTCAAAAACTCTGAAAGACAGAGTGAGGCTGACAACTTTGTGCAACTCTGACTTACTTGAATCCAATTTATGCACAAGTCAAAAGATATCACCCATACCATTTTATCATTTTTACCTATCCCAAAGTCCTGTGGCAGCAAGCAAGTGACAAAGCAACAGGTGAGGATACACTGGGAGCTGTAGTCACAACCCTTCCCGCAGGTGGGTCATCTTCTCAATGGATTGAAGCAGCAGTGAGATTTGGCAGTGCCTGAGTATCTGAGCAGCCTTTGTAAAGGACCACACTGTTCACTTCCTGGCATAAAATAGGGGCTTGAAAAGGTGCCCTAAAAATTGTCTGCTTCACCCAACCCTGGTCTGCTTACTACAGCAGATAAGGATCCCACCCTGTGGTCAAAACATAAAAAAATATACAAAAACTTTTGTGAAGATGATTCTACTTACCATTTATACATGGAATGTGTGCACACTTATGGACAACACTAAATCTGGTAGACATGAAAGATGAACAGCTCTTGTTGTAAGAGAATTCAGCAAGTCTCATCCAAATAGAAGCCCTGAGTGAAACAAGACTAGCAGATGAAGGCCAGCTTATTGAAGTCTGAACTGGATGCATATTTTTGTGGAATAGTCACAGTGATGGCGACTGCCATAAAGTTGACTTAAGTTTCACAACTACAACTAATCTGGTCAACAAATTTGTATGCCTCCCAAAAGGACTGGATGACAGGTTCATCACAATGTGTTTGCCACTTGCAGGAAAGTGCCACACAAGCATCATCAGTGTGTATGCTTCCCACCATGATGAACTCTGATGTAGTCAAAGAAAAAATTTATGAAGAACTGGAGAGGAAAAGCTTGTAATTCTGGGTGGCTTGGAAGGAACAGAGTTGGAAACAGCAACAGTAATGTTCACTTACTACTAAAGATTTGTGTTCATATCATGACCTTCTCATCACCAACACTGTCTTCCATTTATCTAAATGCAACAATACTTTGTGGATGCTCCCTCGCCAGAAACACTGGCATTTAATAGTCTATGTCACTATAAGGAGAAGAAACATACAGGACATGCAAGTGATGAAAGTGATGTGTGGTGCAAAATGCTGGATTGATCATAAATTCATCCTCTCCAAGATAAACATTTGCATTCAACAAAAGTAGTGGTCTCAAAATGAAACTGCTCATCAGAAAACTTAATGTCAACAGATTGGCTCATTAATCTGTGGGTGAACAGTTTGTTGCTAAATTACAGGGAAAGCTGAGCCAACGGTGGAACAGAAAATGAGTGAGCTTTCAGAAATTTGGTGTACAGAACTGCATTTACTTATCTGGTCCAGAAAACTCATAAACATCAAGACTGGTTTAATGAAAATGCTGGGGAAATTTAAAAGCTGCTAAATGAAAAATGAGAAGTTCACAAGGTTTATCAGAAGGATAGTTCATCTAAGAGGACAGCATTTAACTCCATTACAAGTAAGGTACAAGCAAAGCTTAGAGAGATGTAGAATTCTTGGCCTGGTAAGATGACAGATAAAATTAAATTTTCTCCTGATAACAATCTAAAGTGCTTTTATGATGCCGAGAAGGTTGTTTATGGGCCAAAGACCTATGGCGCATCTCAACTACTCAGCTCTGAAAAAGCCACACTGATTAGTGATAAGCTGATCCTGGAGATCCTGGAGAGCCGGGCTGAACACTTTCACCCCCTTCTAAACAGACCATCATCAGCTAATGCTGAAGTCACTGACTGCTCACCTCAAGTTAGAGTAAATCCCTCTCTAACCAAACTTCTAACTGAAGAAAAGGTTTTGAATGCCATTCAGCTCCTCTCATGTGGCAAAGTGCCTGGTGTTGAATCTATACCAACTGAAATTTACAAGGCAGGGGGTCCACTGCTCACACCAAAGCTGACTGAAATCTTCCTGGTTATATGGCAAGAAGTTATCCCACAGAAATTCAAGGATGCCTCAATTATCCATCTCTATAAAGGAAGGAAATAGGTTGTCATATGACAATCACAGGAAGGATTTTTGCCAAGGTTCTTCTTAATAGACTGCTCCTTCACTTGGAAGATGGTCATCTACCCAAGAGCCAGTGAGACTTCAGAAAGGACCAAGGAGTGGTTGATATGGTGTTTGTTGCCTAGCCACTTCAAGAGAAATATCCAAGAGCAGAAAAGAGGTCTGTACCAAATGTTTATTCATCTGACCAACACTGATACTGTCAGTCATGAAGGCTTATGGAAGATCAGAGCAAAATTTGGTTGCCTGGAGAAGTTCAACAGTATTATACACCAGTTCTATGACAGCATGCTTCCCCACAGGTTCTGGATAATGGATGATGCTCTTATATGTTCCCAGTCACCAATGGAGTGAAGCAGGTCTGTCTACATGCTCTCTTTTTAGCATGATGTTTCAGCAATCTTGCAGGATGCCTTCAATGAAGACAAAAATGGCATCAAGGTAAGCTACTATACTAACAGTAAATTATTTAATTTGAAAAAGCTACAAGACTAAAGTAGAGGGAGAGCTGGTGCTTGACTTTTTGTTCACAGACGATCATGCACTCAAAGCAGCCTCTGAGGCTAAGATGCAACAGAGTATGGATCAATTTTCTGCTGCTTGTGCTAACTTTGACCTGACAGTTAACAAGAAAATAGGTTTTCCACCAACCAGCACTATACCATTGATATGTGGAACCATATGTTACAGCAAATGGAAAAATTCTGAATGCTGTGGATAAGTTCACTTACCTTGGCAGTATACTTTTCAGGGATGTACATACATAGATGATGAGGTTGCAATACATGCACTGCCAGAGCTAGCTCAATGTTTGGGAGGCTTTAAAGGAAAGTATGGGACAGAAAAGGTATTAAGTTGCCTACTAAACTGAGGGTATACCGAGCCATCATGTTCATTGTTGTATGCCTGTGAAACCTAGACAATATACCAGTGCTATGCCAGGAAATTGAATCGTTTCCATCTGAATTGTCCTAGGAGATTCTGAAGATCACTTGGCAAGATAAAGTACCAGACACTGAGGTCCTTCCTCAAGCTAAACTGCCAAGCATTCAAACTCTACTGCAGAGAGCACAACTCTGATGAGACAGCCAAACATAATTTGCCTAAAAGATTATTTTATGGACAACTCACAAGGCGTTCAGTGATACAAGGACTCTCTCAAGGTTTCTTTGAAGAACTCTGGAATCACTTGTGAGAGACATGCATGGTACACCCAAATCAAAGAAGGCACTGTGATTTATGAACAAAATAGAACTATAGTAGCTCAAGAGAAAAGTGACATGCAAATTTAGAGATATCTCCACTCCAAAGGCTTATATGGACTATTCATGTCTGATCTGTGGTAGCACATTCCAAGCTCATATTGGTCTAATCAGACACAATCAGACACACTGTACCTTGACCCTAACGTAGTGATGTCAATTTGGTCCCCTTTAAGCACAAAGAATCACCGTGCTAGAGAGGCTCAAGCAAAGGCAGCACAGGCCTACACTGGACATTGATCTGGCCCTCTGTCCTACTGTGGTCAAAGCAGGGCTACTTGAACACTCTGCTGCCTGGGGTGTGGTCTAACTCTCTCTCTTGCTTTGGATCTGAGTCCATCTGTACACTCTGCCTTTCACCTACCTTGATTTTCCTTTATTCAGAGCTTCTGTATGGCTGGTTTTTGTACATTCCTGAATTGGATGAAGGAGCTTATAGCTGTTTTTCTTTATTATTATTTCTTTTAGTTCCTTTTAGAGATTTATTGGGAGATCTGGACTCTTTTAGCTTCTAACACACACTACCTTTTTGTTGTTATTCAGTGGTGTCTGACTTTCTGTGACCTCATTTGAGGTATTTTGGTGAAGATACCAGAGTATCATTTCTCTCTCCAGCTTATTTTACAGATAAGGAACTGAGGTAAAAAAGGTTAAGTGACTCTCCTAGGGTCACAAAGTTAGTAAGTGTCTGAGTCTAGATTTAAATTCACAAAGATGAGTCTTTCTCCCTCCAGGCCTGGTTCTCTATCCACTGTGCCACTTGGCTGCCCCCAATACATCACAAGAGTCATATAACTCTCAACAGACATGAAGTAATAACCCTAAGAGCTCTGTTGCTTTCAAAGACTCATTCTCCTGTCACTTAATACTCTAGATCTGTGGAAGCTCCTTTTGAAATTTGTCTAGGCTGTATGTTTTGTTTTGATCTAGACCATGCTTAGAAGTGAAAAGTAAATCAGGAATCCCTTTACCTTAGCCAAAAAATGAAAGAACATTCAATTTTAAAAGCAGAATTGCTTTTGAATCATACAGAATTGACATTTCCCTGTTTACATAAATAATTAAGTAATTTTACTCCAGTAGCTACTTTTTAAAAAATAACTAATGTAAGTATTTCTTATAAGAGATGAAAAAACATACTAAAGCAAAACAGGAGCAAACAGAAAAGCTTTCAACAACTGAAAATCCATCTTGTTTAGAAGGCTGTTAAGGTAAGATCTTATCTTTTCTTGACAATTCCATCTGACTGATTCCAAGACATAACCAAAATAGCTAAAATGATAAAAATTTAAAACTTTTCTTTCATAAAGTATTTAATTAAGCTGAGATAAAACATGGAAGCCTTTTCCTAGAAAGAATGATTCTAAATATCATGGAAACTTAATGAGGGAAATCTCTTAGTAGCTTAAACTCTGACGATGCTCTAAAAGCCATGATATACGTAAATCTCTTCAACTTTCTATTTATTCCTTGTTTTCTATCTTAGTAAACTGCCCCTTGTGAACCTTTGTTTTAGGATGTCTGATAATGATATGAATTAACTGAATATAGTCTATAGAGTTTTGAAGCTGTGCCTTCTTCATTGTGATTCACATTCCTAGATTTGATTTGTCTGTTTCATGCTAAAGCCTTCTCTCTACCCAATTTAGGAATCAACCCCAGTTGACAGCGGTTATGTCCAGGTCTCATGTGTCAAACAATATTGCATTGGTTAAGAACCACTTACCTGCATTAAGCAGCACTTTCACACAATCCAGATGCTCCCGTGCACAAGCAACATGCAATGGGGTACCAAAATGGCAGTCATGAGCTTCTAGATTAGCCCCAACATCAATGAGAAGCCGCACACATTCAGAACTTCCTTTAAATAAATTAAAGAGGAAGCATGAAAGTTAATAAACACAGACCACTCTCTTTACTGTAAAATAATAGATATGACTGAAAGCAGACCCCAAGTTAAAAAAAATAAAACCACAACTCTATCCTAACCTTGTAAGCAGCTTACATTTACCATGTGACTCTGAAGAAGCAATTAATAGTTACTAGGCCAAAGGCATAGGACAGACTATTCAGTCATGCCTCTATAACAGCTAGAGTAGAGAAACTATAAAAAGAATTTCTTCTCTAGTTGGGAATAGGTAGACAATTCCCATTCCATTACTCCTAGAGGAGTAACGACTGAGAAAGATAATGCTCATTATCCCTTACCCCATTATCTCCCTGTCACCTCAGGAAATATTGTAGAAACTAGCAGTCCTGCAGTTATTTTGGTAGTAGTATCCCCAACCCTGTATGGGTGAATCTTCTACCAATCTTTCACTAATATTACGTTGGCTCTCTTTCCCTCTTTTCTGTTTCCTTCACTGTTCTTTTTCCTCCGCTGTCCTAAATGCGTCTGTTCCAACATTCAGTTCTAGACCCTCTCTTCTTTCAATATACCCTCAGTTTCAGAGACTTCTTCTATTATCTTGGCTCTGATAATTCTTAAACTTGCATCTTCAGCCCTGATTTTTCTTCTGTGTTTCAGTTCTACATCGCTAAAAGTCTGACGGATTTTTATATCTTGATGTCTTGTCATCATTCAGCAAATATATTACACATCTTCCATGTGCCAGGTACTATGCTAGTTACTAAAGATGCAAAATTAAATAACACAGTACCTTCCCTCAAGAAGCTAACAGTCTACAGTCGAAGACATGGAATACACACAAGTAACTATAATGCAAAATAAGATACAAGTACATAAAAGATATATATTTAAAAAGTAAAAAGTACACCATGAGAATTTATAAGGCAAAGATCAATTCCCACTACTAAAGGTTAGGAAAGACTTCATTGAAGAGTCAGCATCTGGGATGGACCTTGACACATGGGAAAGATTTCAAAAGGCACAGATATTAAGGTTAGTGTGGAAAGGATGATGTTCCAGAAAGTTGGGGTATATATTTCAGTTATCTGGATTATATGAATACTATGAAATAAAGAAAAGGAAACTGGAGTCAGATTATGGAGAGCCTTTAACGTCAACCTCATGAGTTTAGATTTTATTTGGTAGGTAATGGGAAAGGTTTTTAAGCAATGGAGCAATAAAACAGTGACTCTAATAAGGCAGCTACTGCAAAACCTTTGGGAAAAGGTGAAGACTACCTACTAGGATAGAGGAAGTAAGAATGGAAAGGGGGCAGGGAACAAGAGGAGACAGGAGGGATGCTACCAATATAAAAGCAACAAAATCAACAAGAGGGAAAAGGTAAAAATGACTTTAAAGGAATCATCTGGATAGAAGCGAATGTTAAGACCAAGGGAGTGGATTAAATCATCAAATGAAGGAATGGAGAGAAAGAATATATGAGAAGAGGCCAAGAACACAACCTGGAAAATGGGGATAGAACAATTAAAAGCAGTCAGTTAAAAAGATAAAGAAAGGCAGTGAGAGAATCAGGAGGGTGAAATGTCATGAAAGTCAAGAGAGAAAAATAATCCAGAAAGACTGCAGTTAATAACATCAAAAGCTGCAACTTCTGATGGGCAGAAACTGAGAGGTTCATAGATATGCACTGATTTAGAGATGAAAGGGACATTATCTATTCTAGTCCCTTCATTTTTTTTTTAAAGATGAAGGAATTAGGGCTCACACAGGTTAAGTAACTTGCTCAAGGTCAGGTAAGAAGTAGTAGAGATCTGAACCCAGAGCCTTTGAATTCGAATCCAACATGCTAACATTGGTGACTTTTGAGATAGCAGTTTTAATAGAAAACTCAACATGTCTAAAATTGTACATCTCTTCCTTCACAAATCAGAATTTAGATTCCTTTGTATTCTGATTTCCAGCCATCTTTCTACTTTATTTTCACTATTTTCTTAACACGTACCCCTTTATTCCATCAAGATTGACTTATTCACTGCCACATGAACGTCGTAGGCACATCTCTGTCTTTGTCCACTGTACTATAAAGACTTACAGCTGGAAGGAATCTCAGAGATCACTGAGCTGAACTACCTCATTCTTTTACAGATGAGGAAACTGAGGCCTGCAGAGAGTAAATGACTTACCCAAAATTGCAGTGAGTAGAGGTGGGAATCAAAACCAGGTCCTCTGATTACAAACCTTAATGTTCTTCCCACCATTCCATTCCTTCATCTGGAATTCTCTATACCTACCTTAATCTAACCTGTTCTTCAAGGCTCACTTTCCATAAAGCTTTTACTGACTATCGCAGACCATAGGGAATGTCTCCTTTTTTGCTGTTTGTACCTCTTATTTGGCACTTATATTCAGCCCTACATTCTACCCTGTATCATTTTATGTGCCTATGTCTTATCTTTTCGAACTAAACTATACTTCTTTGAAAGCAGGGATCTTATTTTATGTGACTTTGCTCCTACTGCTAACAGTAGGTAGCTGATAAATCTTTGTTGATTGATCCCTACCTATTACCTGCCTAATACTTTGAATTCAAACTAAAAAACATAACACAAAGTGCCTCTCTCACAGATCAAGTGTCTTTTTTTTTTTTGAAACAATGTCTACAATTCAATCATGTATTTCTGTCCTTATGAGGCAGAGACTATGATTATAAAATCATAGGTGAGGGGAGGGAAGCTAAGGGCAGAAACATATCTCAAGACCCTTTTCCCTTACTTTAAATCTGCTTCCCTAAAACTTCTACACATTGCACCTAGTTTTTTTTTCTCCTCTCAACAATGATGGTCTTCAAAATATTTGAGGACAATTGTCATGTTCCTGCCCTCCCCGATCCAATTTTCCCTTTTCCAATGTAAATATCCCTAGTTCCTTCAAATCAGTTTCATATAGCTTAGTCTTCAGACCCTTCCTCATTTTGCTTGCCAGATTCTAAAATGTGGTGCCTCAAACTTAATACTTCGAATGTGATCTGAATATTTTTCTTTTTAAAAAAAACTACAATCTATTAACTTTTCTTTCTGCTATGTTGAACCATTGACTTATACCAAACCCGCACTCCACTTAATGCCTGACATTTTCTTTATGCTCTCTAGTCATGCATTCTCTATCTTATGCTGCTGAAGTTAATTTCTGGAATCAACATGTAGGACTTCACATTTATCTCTATTAGATTTCATCTTATTCACCACACACCTGTGATTTTTAGCCTCTGAAATATTTTTGAATATTGATTTTTGTATTCATCATTAGTTGTCATTCTAAACTTCTGGTCACCTGAAAGTTTGATAAACAGTCTTTCCATGCCTTCATTTGAGTAATTTTAAATATTTTTTGACCACCATATATCCAAGGACAGATTCCTGAGGTAAGACATTAGATATCTCCCTTCAAGCTGATCTTGAATCACTAATGGATCACTCAGTGATCCAATCATTTAACTAGTTACCAATCCATCTAATCCTACTATGTTAGTAAGTATCACATCTTATCTAGCAGGAGCAACTTTATTAAATACTTTGCTTTCATCTTCATCTCAGAAAAATGAAACTTTGTAAGAGCAAAAAAGATATTTTACAGAAAAAATTGAGGCCATTCTATGAGTTCTGTCTTCTTCCCTCGTCCTTATCTCCTATAAAAATTCAGGTGCCTTCTGCTACTCTTTCCTCCTTTACCCTTGTTTCAAATGATGAAGTGGCCTTACTTTTCTACTTGATCTAACAATCCCAATCCGTCTCATCTCCTCCAAAAGATTGCCTCCTTTGGCATCCCTACTCTTTCACTTATTTTCAATCTCACCCTCTCTACTGGCTCATTTCCTACTACCCACAAGCATGCCCACATCTCCCCGTACTCCTTCCACCCCCACTATCATCCTGTATCTCTTCAGCCCTTTATAGCAAAACACAAAAAGGCCATCTAATTAGGTGTCTCTACTTTCTTTTCTCTCACTCTCTTGCTCATCCCTTATAATCCAGCTTCTGATCTTATCATTCCATTGAAACAACTCTCTCCAGAGTTATTAATGATCTCTTAGTTGTCACATCCAATGGCCTTTTCTCAACCCTCATTCTCCTTGACTAATCTGCAACTTTTGACAATGCTAATCACCACTCTCTCCTCTTTGATACTCTCTTCCCCGTAGGTTTCCAGAACACCACTCCCTCCTAATTCTCCTGCTCTCTATCCTACACTCCTTCTGTTTCCTTTGCGAGATCCTCCTTCAGATCACACTCCCTAAAAGTAGGTCTTCCTAAGGGCTCTGTCCTGTGCCTCTTCTCTTCTACTATCTTATTTCCCTTGGTGATCTCATCAGCTCCAATGGATTTAATGACCAAATATATGCTTGTAATTCTCAAAACTACTTCTTCTGCTCCAATCTCTACTGACCTCCAATCATACACCTCCAATTGCCTTTTTCTTGAACTAGATTCCAGTAGGTATCTTAAACTCATCATGTTCGAAACAGAAGTCATTTTCTTTTCCCCTTTTCCAATACTTCTACCTTTCATATTACTAAAGGGGACAATACCATCCTACTAGTCTCAGGCTTACAGCCTAGGAGTCATCCTGGGCTCATTACTGTCTCTAATCCCTCATATCCATATCTGTTGCTAAGGTCACCTTTGCAACTGACTATGGCCCCTTTTCTTCTCTGACACTGCTATCACTCTAGTGTAGGCCCTCATCACCACACACCTGGATTATTACAATAGCCTACTGGTGGGTCTGCCTGCCTCAATTCTCTCCCCACTCTGACCCACTATCTATTCACTAGAGTGATTTTTACCATTTGCCATTCAAAGCTTTTCATAACCTAGCCCCCTCCTACCTTTCCAATATTTTTATACATTATTCTCTGAAACATATTCTTGATTCTTGACACTGGCCTCTTGGCTATTCCATGAACAAGACCCTCTATCTCTCAGCTCTAACTATTTTCTCTGGCTGGAGTGCTCTGTATCCTCAAATCTGCTTATGGCCCTCTTTGCCTTTTTAAAGTCCCAACTAAAATCTCACCTTTTATAGGAAACCACCTCTAACCTCTCTCAGTTGTGGTGCCTTCCTTTTGTTATTTCTTCTGTATTCTGTATATAGCTTGCTTTGTAGTACATATTTATTTGCATTTTGCCCCTTGAAAGTAGGGATTGTCTTTTGCTTCCTTTTGCATTCCCAATTCTTAGCACAATGCTTGACACATAATAGTCCCTTAATAAAAGTTTGACTGATTGACAAGGAGCCTTAAGCAAGAAGAGTATGAAAGAAAACTAGGCCAGTGAGGCTCTGCAGAAGACTACTCACCACTCATGCAGGCTTCATGCAGTGGGGATGCAGTATATAGTGGTGGGTTGACCTTTGCCCCATGAGAAAGCAGCAGCTTCACGCATTCGATGTTGCCTGAGGCACAGGCATCACAAAGTGGGGTACTGCCATCAATGTTCCGGGCATCCACCTCAAAAAAGAAAAAAAGTACACACATACACACACACACACAACAATAGAAAATGTCTCTTGGCAATACCCATCTCACTATCCTCAAGAATCTCTCTTACAGAAGAAGTCCTGAGGGTACTTATTGTATAAGCTCATTTATATAGTGCCCTATGATTACAGTATATATTATACATGACAAAACCTGTGCAAAGTTTGTCCAGCAGAGGCTCCTAAGATAATAATAAAAAGTATCAATATTAATGTGACATTTTACAGTTCATTTAACTCTTTCTTCACAACAACCTTATAAAATAGGCAGTATCCTAATATCACTATTTTATAATTGAGAAATTAAGGGTCGGAAAAGTTAAGTAGACTATAAACTCCTTAAGGGCAGAGACTCTTGCATTTTTGTTTTTATATTCTTAGTATAGAGCTTAGCACATATCAGGCACTTAGTAAATGCCTGCTGAAATGAATTAAGTGACTTGCCCTTGGTCACAAAAATGAATGACTAGATTTAAACTTCTGACTATAAGTTTTGTTACTTGCTTCACTAAAATATGCTCTGCTTAAAGTTCTCTTTCTTAACAGAGATGTAAATTCAGCTCTGTTCCTTGATCAAATTAAAGAATGAAGGAGCATAGTGAGGGTCAAGGAAATACTAAGCCTAGGAGTTTAAGCAATGGTATGCTGGTAAACGTTGGTAAAAGATGGTAAACCAGCTCTCCAAGACAAAAAAAAAAAAAGTACACATAATCCACTTTTAAATTTAACCTGTACTCATCACTTTCTTCCATAGGTTTCCAAAGTGGGAGGCATGGCCCCCTGGGAGGCACTGGAATGATCCAGGGAGGGTGATAGTGGCCTCAGGTGCAATTGAGGGGCATTGAATAAAAAGAAAGGGGTAATGGAAGCATAATGAAAGAAGAGAAGAAAATTTTTAAAAACTACGTTTCATCTGTTGTATAACAGAGTCAAAGCTGTAGTGATTACATTATTTTCCAAATAAATACACAAAATGTAAGTTATAACCAATCAGTGGTCAAGTCAACCTAAAGGTCTTAGCGAACAAGTGTTGGTAGGCAAGTATGTCATGCACTATCAGAAAGTCCAGCACACATCGGTAGGAATATGTGTGTGTAACAACTTGTTTACAATATGATATTATACAGTTATATGATGCAATGTTGCATCATCAAAATTTCAATGCAGGAAGAAACCACAAATTATTAAATTTAAAATGTGTCATTTAAAAATATACTCTAACACTTTCCTCCTCCTTTGGCTAGCAAATTTCCATCTTGTCCCTCAATCTCTGTGATCTAGTGTTTACTAAAATAAAAACCTCCTTTGACTGCTACCATTTCTTGTATACCTCCCTCCATCCAACTTAGCCTCTCCTTAGTCCCTTCCTCTGCCTTCCCCATCTACTTTGCTTTCTGGAAGCTCTTTTAAACAAACTCCCCTTTATCCTTTGTCTTCTCTATATCCTCCTACTTCCCTTGACATCCTCTTCAGTAATGGGCTGTATTTTTTTTTCATGCCCAGAAAAATTAGGCCAAGAAGAAGGATGAGCACATTCCTTGCTCTTTATTGTTACTTCCAAACACTCCTTCTATCACCATCACTCAGAAATCTCTGAGTGTCCTGTCAGGTTGTTAAATCACTAATTTGCTATTAATCTACAATGTCACAGACTCACATAATTTGAGTGTTGAAAATGACCTCAATGGCCATCTAATCCAAATAGGATGCAAAAAAAGAATCCCCATTATGTATAATGAACAAGTAACTATCTAACCTCTTCTTAAAGATCTTCAAGGAAGATGAACCTAATGCCTCTCAAAGCAGGCCATTCCACTTTTAGACAGCTCTAAATATTGGGAAATTTTTTTCCTGACATCAAGCCTAAATTTGCCTCTTTGTAACTTCCACCTACTGCTACTGGTTTGTTCCTCTGGGACTAAACAAAACAAATCTAATCCCTCTTCCACTAAACAGCCCTTCAAATAGTTAAAAACAACTAACAGTTAAAAAATAGTTAAAAGTGTTCTACCTTTTAAAAAGACTAACTCCAGGAGTCTCCTTTTCTCCAAGTTAAACATGCCCAGCTCCTTGTACCAATTTTCACATGACACAGACTCAAGGCTCTTCCCTGTATCTGGATGTCTTCTCCACATACTCTTCAGCTTATGCACTGTTCTCCTTAAACTATGGTTTCCAGAACTGACAATGTTACTTCAGATGACATCTTATGCGGGCCAAGTACAGGGGGACTATCACCTTCCTATTTCTGAAAGCTATGCCCCATCTTAATACAGCTCAAGATTTCATTTCATTTTTTGGCTGCCATACCACACTGATGACTCACATTTTTCAGAATAAGTAATATCTATTTATATAGTTCTCCCATTTTGCACTTGTGAAACTGGATTTTTTTGTACCCAAGTGCAAGACTTTAAATTTATCTCTCCTGAAAATCATCTGATAACATCAGGTTCATTGCTCTTGTCTGTCAAAATTGTTCTGACTGTGACATCCATCATGTTAGCTATCCCTCTGAGCTTTGTGTCATCTGTAAATGAGGAGTAAACCATCTATGCCTTTATCCTAATAACTGATAAAAATGTTAAAATACCGCGTCAAACATGAAGCACTAAGGTACTCCAGTGGAGACCTCCTTCCATGCTGACATGGAGACATTAACAACTACTTCAAGTCTAACCATACAACCAGTTCCAATTAATCTGATAGTACTGTCATCTAATCCATATCTTTCCATCTTCTCCACAAGAATTTTTTATCAAAAACTTTGCTAAAATACAAATAAGCTATATCCACAGCATTCCCTTCCTTTAGAAACACTGTTAAAAAAGGAAATGTGGTTAGTTTGTCCTTGATTATACTGTATCCTTTCTGAAGAGGTCAGTACAAAACTCAGTGTTCCTTTTCTACCCCAAAGCCTTAAACAAATATACTGGTGTCTCTTTAAACATCTTTCTCCCAGTTCATCAACATCTTCAATTCTCATAACTATTCCTTCATTTCAACTAAGCTACCTGTATAGGTGATCAAGAAAGACAACACAGAAGGTGGCACACGAGTTGAACACTGAAGGAAACTAAAAATTCAAAATAGAGCTAGTATCCAAAGCATCATCACTTCCTCAGAAATAGGCTGCATAGCCCAGAATGAATCGCTGTACTGCAGATTCACGCTTCCCTACAAAAATGTCCCCATACAAGGATGACCAACCTGGGCTCCAGCAGCCAGCAGAAGTTTTACACATTGTGTCTGACCCTGAAGGCTAGCCTCATGCAGAGGTGTGATAGAGTCCACAGTGGCCAAGTTGACACAAGCACCATTCTCAATCAGTTCCTGAAGTTGCGAGATTTCACCCTGTTGGGCAGCTTCATGAACAGGTGTCCTATCTACCCAGAAACCTAGGAAGAAAAAGAGAGCCTTTTAATATTGCCACACAAATTTAATGAAGCTCAAAACCTTCTTTTCTTCACACACAACCACATCTCTTCTATTTTTCATACAACAGGTATATTTGCTCTCATTTTAGAGATAAGAAAATTGCCTTCTTAGAAAGGAAGGCAGAATTTATTTCTGATTTCTAATACCATGACCACTACTATGTACTGCCCATACAATCTGTTTTGCAAAATGCCTTATGTATTGCTGTTTTTTTTAAGGGAGAGACAAGCACAGAAACAGAGAATGTAAAGTGGAAATGGTACAAGTATTTATTAGGCATCTATTATGGGCCAGACACTGTTAGGTGCTGGAAACAGAAAATACAAAAAGGAAATACTATTTGTCCTCAAGAAGCTTATATTCTAGAAGAGGTAGGGAGACAATATGTCCATATAAAAGCAAAATATATGCAAAATGTAGACCCCCAAGAAAGTCCATGAAAAAGAAAGGCTCCATTTACACCAAAATATTTATAGATGAACTTCTCAGGATAACAAAGAATCGGAAATAAAGTAAATGGCCATCAAGTGAAAAATGGCTAAAAGAAGGTACATGAATGTAACAGAATATTGCTGTGATGTAAGAAAAGTTAAACATGATGAATACAGAGAAGCATGAAAAGATTTAAATGAACTGATACAAAGAGAACTAAGAGGAATGAAAAACACTCTAACAATGTAAGGCTCTGCAAGTTACTAGCTGCTAGTTCCAACAGCCTTATTTCTCATTACTGCCTTTGCAAATACTTTACAATCCAGTCAAATGAATTAATCACACTCAATCAAATTATTTTCTTAATCTCAATTCTACAATTCTCTACCCATCCCTGAAGGTTATCCTACCCATGCCTAGAACATCCTCCTTCCATATTTTTGCCTATTAAAATCTTTCTCATAATTCAAGGATCCATTACTCCAGAAAGATCCATTCCTCCTCAAAATCTCCAGGCTGAAAGTGACTGTTCCTTCCTCAAAGTCTGAGAAATGTTAAAATATCCCTTCACACTTTCTTTCTTTCAGGGAGTCTAATAATAAAATGAGTTAACTATATTTGTAAGTGGTTCTGAAATGAGCATTCAATGATATTATTAGGATATGACAGAAACAAACAGAAAAAATACCTTGTTCCTCTATACAATAACTTATTCACTGTAAGCAGTAAGTAAATAAAATGCTTTTGAAAGCTCTTATTGATAGAATTACAGAATTTCCCAGTAATTATAAAATTTTGTTCTACATAAGTCAATTTCATTAGCAATAGTAAGAATGGTCAAACTGCCCTTATTCTGCTTAAACTTCAATCTAATTTCACTTTTCTCCCTTCCTAATGAGCCATATAGTTAATTAAGTGCCTACAATATACCAGGAATTATATGGGGGGTTCAGGGAGCATAAGGACCTTTGGTGTCCACCTGGCACTCAACTCTCACCTATGCCTCCAAGAAGATGTAGTCACACCCCAGTAAAACTGACTCAGCAGATAGGCTAAACCAGGCTGATAGCCTCAAATCTGTTGGTGAGTTAGGGTGCTATCTACCCCAAGTATGTGAAGACTTCCCCTGGTGGAATGAGAGGATGAAAACCATTTGTTCCAATGGTCATAAAGGCAGCTTGCAGCAGGCGCTGTGAAGCGCTGAGAGCTTGGTCAGACATCGAGGATGCTAATGTCAGCCATTGTATTCTGGGCTATCATCAGTCATCTTTTGTCTTGGCACTGGGCTTTGATGACTCTGGAAGAGAAAGTGAGGCTGACAACTTTGTGTGACTCTACCTCAACTAAATCCAATTCACACAAAATCAAAAGATTGAGAAACAGAAAAAGATGTGACATCTGAAACATAAAAACATAATATTTAAAAACTGACCTGGAAAACAGGTCAAGGAAAAGGTAATTTAAGAATTACTGCACTCTTTGAAAACCATTAATTTTTTAAAATCTAGACACTATATTTTTAAAAACTCATTAAGGAAAATTGTCCAGATCTATTAGAACCAGAGGGCAAAGTGAAGAGACAGAGGAGTTACTAAGTATGTCTAGAAATGAATCCTGACAGAAAAAGTCCCAAAAAATCCCAGACAACAACCAGAGCTCCCACATCAAAGAAAAAACACTCTGAGCAGCCAGAAAGACAATGTGGTAGTTTCTACTAAAATCAAAAGATCTTAGAATGCAATATTCCAACAGACAAAAGAAATGGGTTAAAAACCAGAGATAATATTTCAAAGCTGAGTATAATCCTAAAGGGAGAAAAATGGAACTTTAATGGAATAGAGAACTTCCAAGTATTTCTGCTGAAAAGACCAGAGCTTATTAGGCACTCTGAAATACAAAAATAAGAGTCCAAAGAAATTCCGAAAAGATACATTTATTTGAGCAACTGAAGAAGCTGTATGATGATGTCTATTTTCAAAACTTTAGTGTTTTTCTTTTCATTTAACAAGCACTTTTTCCCTTCCTCCTACCTCCCTGAACTGTACAAAAACAGAATAAAATAAGCCCTCATAATAACAACCATGCATAATCAAACAAACAAATTCCCACATTGACCAAGGCCAAAAATGTATGTCTTGTCTTGTGTCCTTAGTCCATCACTCCTGTGTCAGGAAATAGGAAGAACACTTCATCTTTGGTCCTCTGGAATTGTGGTTTGTCATTGCATTTATTTACTCCGAAGGTCTGAAGAGGGAAGGGAAAAGGGTATGGAACCTGTTTTATAGGTGCCCATTGAAAAATCTTACTCTTATCTAAATTGGACAAAAAAAATGCTGAACACACAGTTTAGTGGAGAAATACATCAGACTCAACAGAGAAACAAGGTAGAGAAAGGATAAAAACAGGAAGGAAATAGTAACAATGACAAGCAAACAAACTCTGTGATACTGATTAAAAGAGGGGAGAAAAAGTAAAGAGGTAGAATCTATGAGAATACCTTAGATTGCACCATAAGAAATTTTTTTTAAAAGGGATAATTTCAGAGACTCCTAGGTAATAGGAATTGATGCACCATGAGGTAAAAAGAACCAAGAGAACAATTTTTACAAGAATATCAACACTAAAGAAAAATAACTTTGAAAGATTTAACAACAATGATCAACTAGAGGGTCTTTCATGAAGCATGCCACCGACCTCATGACGAAGAAGTGAAGATGGGCACAAGATACAGAGACGTACTTTTTTGTACAGATTCCCTTAGCTTTACTACACTAATTCATTACAAGGATTTGCTTTTTCTCTTTCTTTCTCTGAGTTTTTAATGAGGGGGAGGGTTAAGACAGAGGGAAATTGATGACAAAAAAGAGGGCCATCAGAACACAGTTTAAAATGCAAAGAAAGAGAACAGAAGGAAGTTCAGAAAGAAGTGCTCACAAAGAGGACACTTTTGAAAGTTATATGTAGAATTTATTTTAATATATATATACATACACGTATACTACATATATATTAAAGTAACCAGTATGAAATGAAAAGTCACAATTTTATAAAGAATTGTCTTTTGGGATTCTGCTTTTTGTGTGGAAATATTTTTTTTTTGGTGTTTAAGTTCAGAATAAAACAATGCTTCGAAAAAGCATAATAGGTGCCAAGTAAAGGTTCGGTACATGGATCTTTTCTTTTCTGCCTCACAGATGACTGGCCTCCCAATCTTATAAACACTCACTCATCATAAACAAGTAATAATTTGTGTTAGGTAGAATCACAGATCCATCAGAATGTCTAGAAATGTTCAAGAATAGGTGTTCTCAACCTTTTTTTGTGTTATGCATCCCTTTGATGGACTGATAAAACCTATGGTCCCCTTCCAATGGGGGAATCCCTTCGTTCTTTAACGACTTGGTATCTCTATCACATCCAAGCCCAGAAGCACAACCGCCACTCCTAAGTTCAATCCTATTGCTAGTCAGCAAGGAAGCGTCCATTTCTGACCTGGGCTGGTCCACTTCCTTAGGTAGCCTGGCACATGGTAGGTACTTGATAAATGTTTACTGACGGATGAATTGACCTGGTAGCTCTTAACTCACAGAAATAGTCAGGTGGCACTGTGGATGGAACTGGAGTCAGCAAAACCCACGTTCAAATTTACTCCCAGACACTTACTAGATAAATGACTCTGAGCAACTCAATCAAACGCTCCTTGCCTCAGTTTCCCAAAGTGGAAAGTGGAGATAATAATGACACTTACCACTCATGGTTGTTGTGAGCGTGCAATAATATTTGTAAAGTACTGGGCAATCTTAAAGTTATTTTTATAGATAAAATAAAATAAAAATTTTTATAAATACAATGCTGGTTGTTATATGGTACCAGATTTAGTACAGATATAGTCAATCACTTTTTACCCTTGCTGTAGTTGAGAACCGAGCTCAAGTGATCCACCTTCCAAGAAGGGGATTACACATATGAATTACCATGTCCATATAGAATAATGTTTTAAATGCATAAAATAGAATACATAGGACTAAATTTTTTTTAAATTTAAATAGTTTCCATGTCTATAGTATACTTGTATGAAGATCTTCATCAGGCTGCATAGATACTATATGATTTATGGAAAATGAGACCAGAATGTCATAAGCTAGGAAGTCATCTATGGGTTTGTGGTATGTACTAGTAGAAAAAGGATCCAAATCAGTGTGATTCCTGATACATCAAAATACCAAGAAAAGAACATTTATCTTATTCACTGCCAAGTGGCCCAGAAGGTTGGCTAAATTTCTAGCACTTGTTGACAAGGCTAGAATGTCACTGTTTTATCTTTACTGTCACAGACTATGGGGTTTAGAAATGCTCCTAAAGTGATCACAGGATGCAGTTGAGATATATGAAGCACTTAAAACAATTTAAACAATGGGGATTACTATATCCCACACAATTTGAAGATTTAGTATGATGTATGAATATTCCTCAACCTGTCCAAAACTGAATTATCTTTTCCCTCCAAAAGACTCCTCTCTTCCTAACTTCCATATAATTGTCAAGAGTACCACCATCCTTCCAATCATCCGTCCACCCTTAAGATCTAGGAGTCATCCTCATTCTCTCTCTCACCTTCCATATCCAATCAATTGCCAAATGTTACCAAATCTACCTTCCCAATATTTCTTGTAATACACCTCATTTTCTCCTTTGACTCTGTCATCATCCTGATGCAGGTCCTTATCACCTTATACTTGGACTATTGCAAGAGAATGTCAGTAGGACTCCCTGACTTAAGCGTCTCCCCAATCCAGTCCATTCTCCACTCAGCTGTCAAAGTGATTTTCCTAAAGTAACAGGTTTGACCATTTCATCTCTCAAATCTCCAGTGGCTCTATATCAATTCCAGGACCAAATATAAAATTCTATATAGTTTTTAAAGCTTTCATAATCTGATCCCTTTCCAGTCTTCTTACACCTTACAACTTTCTACAGATTCTATGATCCAGTGACACTGGTCTCCTGTCTATTTTTTGAACAAAGACACTCCAATTCTCAGTTCCAGGCATCCTGGCTTCCCTGACTGCTTTCAAGTCTCAGCTAAAGTCCCAACTTCTGCAAAAACCCTTTCCCCATCCACCTTAATGTTAGTGCCTTCCCTGTGACATTATCTCCAATTTATCCCAAATATATCTTGTTTTGT
Organism: Potorous gilbertii; assembly: GCA_028658325.1. Lineage (NCBI taxonomy): Eukaryota > Metazoa > Chordata > Mammalia > Diprotodontia > Potoroidae > Potorous > Potorous gilbertii. The sequence continues at coordinate 166,639,293 of CM053770.1, forward strand.
ACATAGATGTCAGCAAGTCGTCTCCTCCATTAGACTATAAACTTCTTAAAAGCAGGGACTGGTTTTTTGTCTTTCTTTGTATTCCCAGGGCCTAGCACATTGCATGGCACATAACAGACATTTATAAAGCCTATTGACTAAGTGTTTGCTAACTTGGCAATATGTGCCAGAACTATTACCCTGAACCACCCACATATTGTTTATTCATCACTACTATGCATAAAAGCACATTGTTCAGTATTATTTTTTCCTGATTTAAATATAGTTATCAGCATAACTACCTGCTGGAGTTTGAGGATTTCAGCTGAGTGCTGCAGAGGTTGGGGGGAGGGGAGAAGGAGTTGCATCAAGTACCAGTGGGAAAGCATGAAACTCTCAAGAATAAAGGGAATATTAAACTTCATGAATTCAGAATACTTTCATCCCGTCCTTTAGTGAGAAAAGGTGGAAGTAATAAAAATACGATTGATGCTAAACATTTAATCTTTTTAAAAATTATGTATTTTAACTATTCATTGGCTATTCATTCAATCCGTACTTGCCTAAAAAGACTTTCTCAGATGGATTACAGTTAACTTGTTCGGTTGAGTATTACACATGAGCAGGTGCTTATTAAATAGTAAATCACATTCACAGAATGTTAAGGTTCATAAAGCCTTTCCTCAGAAGAGCCCACTGAGATATGTAACGCAAGTATGATTTCAAGTAGGTGAGTGGCGCGTGATCCAAACCTGGATCTTCTGACTGTCAGTTCCCCTATTACATCATGCTTCCTCCTCCCACAATGAATACCCCTTATCCGGAGAGGTGACTGCTCTAAGATTGTTTGGAGAGCCAATAAATGGCAAAAGATATTCCATATAATAACACTGAATACACATAATGTGACTCGATTCAACCCCGCCTGAAGGCGATGACATTTACCAGGCGAATCAAAACAACAACAGCAGCGCTTATACAACGCTGTGAGGTGTGCGGACCCCTTCCCCGTAGGAACGCGGTCAGCGCGGTAAGGCCACGCCGCAGGCTCGGCGCGGTACCTCGGGACCAAGCCCGGGCCTGCAGCGCTCGGAGCATCCAGGGCGTGTCTGAGCATCCTCGCGTCCTCCCGGGCTCCGCAAAGCCCTCCGCTTCCCCGGCCTCCCTCCGGCTCCGGCCCCGCCCCCTCCGCCGGCATCGGCCTCCAGGTGAGCGGCTCCTCCCCCGCCCAGCTCCGCGGGGACGGCAGGGCCCTCCGAGGACGAACGGAAAGAGCCGTCCGAGCTGAGCTGGGAGCGGGGCAGGTGCCGTCGCCCTGGCGAGCTCGGCCGCGGCAGCCCGACCAGGCGCTCGCTCCCGGCCCCGCAGGGAAGGCGCCGGCGTCCCCGCTCAGCCTCTCCGCCGGTGCCGCCGCCGCACTCACCCACTTCTCCCGGGGAGCCGTCCTCGTTCCGCTGCTCCATCGTGCTCACGGGCCGCCCTACCTAGCGGGTCTTCTCTTCGTCTCCACCCGGCACCTGCGCAGGATGGGCGGGGACGCGAGGAGGACGCCGCTGGGGACGCGTGCCGGCACTGCGGCGGGAGCGATGCCTATCGCCGAGCTCTGAATGGGGGGGGGGGCCATCTCGGGTAAAGGTCGCTCGCGGTGCCCGCTGGGATTTGTAGTTTGCCGCGTTGGAGCGGTGCCCTTCCATTTTAGCTCTAGTTTGACAGAAACTGCCAACCTGAAGGAGCCGCTGCCTCCTTGGGGCTGAATCTGAATGCCGAATTCTGGTGCTTTGGTGGGGAAAAAAGAAGGGGGAGGACTCTCGAGATATGTCCTCAGAGAATGTGTATCCATAACTGCCATCCTCTAATGCATAACCTGGCTAAGAAAGGGTCTGGGAAAATGGAAGCTTTGAGGTGTATACTGTATATTTAAATATACTATATATATATATATATATGTATATATATATATATATATATATATATATATATGTGTGTATGTATGTATGTATATGTGTGTATATATATATGTATATATTTATTTATTCATAGATTTTATAGCACTTTGAAAGCTCCTGCAATTTTTAGTGGAGGAGAAGAAGGTTGACTTCTTTGATTCTGTACTCGAGAAGCATTTATTCACTATTTACTTTGCAATGAGTTGCTGTAAATTATCCCGGTTTCTTCTACATTTTAGAAGGAACATTAACAAACCAGGATGCATCAAGTGCAGAATAAACATGTTCCTGGGTAAAGATCTTTTCTTATCACATAGACATAGGAGGCTACCCAGTTTTAATACCTATCATATAAGGAAAAGTTTAAAGAACTGAATGTAGTCCTAAGAAGAAAAAGCTAAACTGAGGAGGAGACGCAATAGCTGTTTCCAAGTGCTTGAAAGGCTATCAATGGAGATGTTATGGGGTTCTATGGACTCTATGGGGCTCCAGAGGACATTACTAACTAAAACCATAAATAAGCTCAGTTTAAGTAAAAATTTCCTAAGAGTTAAAACTGTCTGAAAAATTTAAAAATGCCTTGAGAAGCAGTTCTCAAAATGATGTCAGTAAGTTAGATGATCATGTCAGGGATGTCGGGAACAAATTCATGTTCTTTCATTCATTCATTTAACAAGCAATCATTAGTCACACACAGGAAAAACAAAAAGTCAAAAACAAACTGCCTGGGCACCCAAGAAGCTTACATTCTACTGGGGAGAAGACACATCCAAGTAAACACAATTTTTTTTCCTTTTACTTGACCCTTGCATTCCTCAATATAGGGAAATTTTGATAATTAATTTCCCATACCCTCTACTAATGCTGAGCAGCTGCTGTTCAGGGTCACATGTCTGAGATGAGCCTTGGGTCAGCTTGCTCTGTCTACTAATATTCTGCCACACTACTTCTTAAATAATACATACATATATCTACACATATGTACATGTATATGTTGTATGTTATATGTATGTACATATATTGTGTGTTTCCAAGATATATGCATGTTATACATATGTGTGTACATATACATGTGTATTTACAAAGAAGCTCCAAAGTAATTTGGAAGTGGATAAGAGGAGATGATGGGCATAAGCAACCGGAGAAAACTGAAAATTCCTAGACTAAGGGCTAGTCTAGATGAATGAGTTTTATGGTCATAAATACCATTTCTAATCCATTTAACATTTCAAAAGGAAATGCTTTGTAAACCTTAAGACCGTATATTAGAGATGGAGAGCTTTATAATGTATTATCTTATCAAGGTTTCAAGCCGCTTAACAAGGATGCCTAGTTCCTAAATTAGTCCTTGCAGGAAAACAAAATTATGTAAGTAAGCCTTTAAGAGAAATAGCTGGCATTGCCCAAAATGTTTAACTTTAGAAAAGCTTACAAGATAAGTGCTGCCATATAATTAGACTCCTTAGCCATTTAGACCTATACAGAACCATTTTCATGTATATGCACTGTGCTAGTTATTGGTGACAGAGGCAAAAAAAAAAAAATCCTTGCCCTCAGGCAGCTTACATTCTTCTAAGGGAAAAAAATCCAAACAGAAATACTTTTTCTTTTTACACCTAATCTGTACTTTCATTGATATAGGGAGCTCCTGATGAGGAACTCTTACCAATACTGGCTAGCACTTCTCTAAAATTTAAATCTGTAAGAAAGTTGCCCTTTGAGCTTAATATGAAATCTAAAATTTAACCAGTCTACAAAGAAGGAACTATGAGGAGAGTAGTAATATAGCCATCTGATAAACATAACAATGAACTCGGAAGCAGATTAGTACCCATTCTTATCTCATAAATATAGGAGGCTAGTCAGAATTAATTGATCACATCAAAAGAATCACTTGTAGCATAAATTAGTCAGTGTATCTCTTCCCTTTAAGGGGAATATATGAGAATTGTTTTGGTCCACATTATTTTTTACCTTTTTCTTCCTTTCTTTTTTATTTGGTTTTCATTAATTTTGCTCTTCCTCTTGTATAAAAGTATACTTAAAGCACAGGATAAGTTTTGAAAATTGAATTATTTATTGCTAGAGATGTGAGGCAGAGATCAGCTGTGACAGCAATCCGTCAAATTAGATATATACTGTGTCTTATTAACAGATATTAAACATATGGCCAACTCTCCAGATTTACTGGTAGATGAGAGAAGAGGAATTCTGGAACATGTGGCAAGTAGATCTTCCTCCCTAGGGGTTTCCATAAGGGATGATGGAGGAGTAGCCTTCCCTTCATCCTCCCAACATGGTGGTTGTGAGCATATGTAATAGTGAATGTATGTGGCTAGCTTAAGTGAACCTCAGCTTGGGGGCTCATGGTTGCTTCTTTTATTTTGTGTTCCTTCCCTGAATATAGGTATTTAAACAGTGATCCAGAGATGGACATAACTATCTTAAATTCAAGAAATCTAGAGCTCCTGGGTCCCTTAGATGGAACTGACTAGCAGCAGGAGGAAGGCTATTCAACTATATACCTCTTCAAGAAGATGATCATGGACAGAAGAAAAAGCTATGAGTCCTGGCTCTAATTGTCAGAAGATAAAGACTAATTCAGAGTTTAGAAACAATTTAGAATGGAAGTGAAATGTGGAATGCTGTTTCAGCAGTACCCCTAAATTGCTGTAAGTTCTAACCTAACAGTAGTTTCTAAGTTACTGCTGCTTGTTTTAGATTTTATAAATGTGTGCTCTTGAATGTTTTGTATTAAGCATTTTTTTTTCTATGAAGGAAATCACTTTCCTATATCTGAATTATATCATACTTTGAATACTTTCCTGCTCTTCCCTTCTTAGGGAGAACCTATACATGAGCCAAGCTTTAATTTTTAAGGATTCTCCTCAAAGTACCAGAGTAGGGCATAAAGACCCAGGGAGTTTGAGAAATATAGCTTGACTCTTCTCTCTATAGAACTAGGTTTCCTCTAAGGCATAGTGAAGGTCAAGAAAATACTAAGTTTAGGAGTTTAAGAAATGGTATGCTGATGAATGTCAGTGAAAGCTGGTATACCAGTTCTCCAAGACAAAAAGAAGTACACATGACCCACTTCCATAGGTTCCCAAAGTGGGACATACAGCCACCTGGGGAGCACTGGCACGATCCAAGGGGGGGTCTGTGTGTAGAGTTCTAGAAATAAAAGGTGCAGCTTAGTAGTGTCAATAAACAGTCACAACTTCGTGAAACTTACATGAAAACTAGGTTTATTGCAAGAGAAAAGAACATGGATGTGGAACTCAAAGAGTTCACAATCCACACAGAAGTTTGAACATTTATAACGATATAACAAAGGAAGGAGGAGGAGGAAACAAAAATGTCCTCCTAAAGGGGCATGGCAAGGTAGGGCAAAAGGTACAGTAAAATGGAAAAAGGAAAAAGCCCAAGGAGTTTGCCAAGGTAATAGCAAAAGCAACATTCTTTTCCCTTGTGAACTGCTAGACCATGGCGATATCGTGGTCAGCTTATCTACAAGGGTCCCAGCTGCACAAACAGTTTCTCAACCTAATGCAGACTGATTGAGGCCTGTCTTGACTCCCAAGGACACAGAGGAAGTCCAGCTTGGGATACAAACAGCATATTATGTCAGCTCAGGGCTTCATCCTTGACACATTCATGGCCTCCAGCATATTAGTGCTTCTTGAAAATATGGCGAATCAAAAAGACAAGTTCAGGGGACCTCTTAACATTCCTTTACAGCAGAGAGGGGGAAAAAAGAGTTCCCCAGACCTTCCTGGGCTCGACAGCAGATTGTGCACTGTATGTTCATGTTATTTTCCCTGATAGAATTTAAGCCCCTTTTGAGAATAGGGATTGTTTCATCCTTGGTATTTGTATCCAGAGTGCCTGGCATAAAATAGATATTCACTGATTGATGGATTGATTGAGAGTAGTTGGGCTCCATTCTGGAGAACATTTTGGAACTGTGTCCAAAGGGCTATAAAGTTGTGCATACCATTTGACCCACCAATACCACTACTAAGCCTTTATCCCAAAGAGATCAAAGAAAAAGGACTTACATGTGCAAAAATATTTATAGCAGCTCTTTTCTGGTGGCAAAGAATTGGAAATTAAAGAGATATCCACCAATTGAAATGTGGAGAACAAGTTGTGGTATACAATTGTAATGGAATACTATTGTGCTATAAAAAAATGAAAAAGGAGATGGTTTCAGAAAAACCTGGTAAGACTTGAATGAACTGATAACAAAGTAAAATGTAATGACCATCAACCGTGAAAGACTTAGCTGCTCTAATCAACAGTTCCAAGACAATTCCAAAGGATGCATGATGAAAAGTGCTTTCTACCTCTGGAAAGAGAACTAATTAAGATACTTTTTGAAACATAGTTTTTTCACTTTATTTTTCTTGTTTTGTTTTGGTGACATGGCTAATAAGGAAATATGTTTTTACCTTGATCCATATGTATAATTGGTATCATATCACTTACCTTGTCAATGGATTGTAGAGGTGCTGGAAGAAGGGAGAGAATTTGGAACTCAAAATTTTAAAAAAATAAACAAGTATATATACACATATATGTGTATATATGTATGTATGTATATAATACATAGATATGAAACTGGGAAAATAACCAAGAAGAAAATGCATAAATTACAAAAAGTTATAATTTTTGAAGAACAAGCAAATAGAAGAAAGAATTCAATAAGACGTTACTCAACTATGTCTAAAGCTATTTATCAATCAAATGTTCTAATTAGGGACATATAAAAAAAGGAAGGAAAAAATATTTTGATGAAAGATGAAAAAAAGGTAACTGAATTTGGTGATTAGGACTTTTGAGTGGAAAGTGTTCGTAAATTGATGGAAATTGAAATCTAGTTGGAAGTGAGATGTTGGGGAGAGACTAGATATAGAAAAGTGAAGGTATGGGCTATCTATAGTTGTTTTTCAAACTTTCCAAATAAAAAGGGAAAAAGAATGTGAGTTTAGAGTATATTTGTTACTCTAGAAATGGGGAATGGGTGGCACTTTTTAAGCAACCTGGAAAGGTAGCAAAGGTGGTAAAATGTCTTCATTGTCAAAGAGATTTTAACCATGTGGGAGAAAAATCGCCTCCTATTTTACAAGTCTTTTTACAACTTACTCTTCCCTAGATACACTGCAATCCAGTGACAATGACCTCCTTGCCGATCCTCATGCAAGATTCTCTATCTCTTAACACCTTGCAGTTTCATTGGCCCTCCCTTATGCTTGGAATTCTCTCCTCTTTACTAAATTCTAGCTTTTTTGGCTTCCTTAGTCCCAGCTAAAATCCCACTTTCTACGAGAGGGCTTTCCTGATCCCTCTTAACGCTAGAGGCTTCCCTCTGTTGATTATCTCTAATTATATATATGTATATGTATGTATATATGTGTGTATATATGTATGCATATACACACACACACAAACATGTGTATATTACATACAATACATATTACACAGATATGTGATACATGTTTTTTCATGTTGTCTCCCCCATTACATTATGAACTCTGTGAGGAGAGACTATTTTTTACCTTTTTTTTTAACTCCCCTGCACTTCGCATATTGCTTGGTTTGTAGTGGATGATTAATAAATACTTGTTAACTGACAACTGACTGGTTGGACTAAGTGCCTACATGAGGCTATAGAGAACAGAGTTAAGCAGAGGATGTTGACTTTAGTGAGTTGTAAAAGTATTGGTATCCATAGGTAAATCACTGTCTCCATTTTACATTTGGAAGCTAGGACACTTGAACATGGAAGTTTCTTACTGATGTTGGTTTGTTTTCTTTTGTTCCCTTTAGGATAATATAATTTCCTTGTTTATACACTGTATATTTGAATGTTTTGCTTTGTCTGAGAGCGTGATGGCAACTCCTGGGTTTGTGTGTTTTTTAAAATATGTTTTTAATCCTTGGTGCTTACATTGATTTCTTCTACTTACTGCATTAAACTGACATATGGTCCCTATGACCTTGGGACCAGAAGCTAGACCAGTGAGCAAAGGATCAGAATAAGAAAGCAATCACTTTAGAAAGGTACTCTATGATAGCCATAGCACAGAAAATTCAAGCTTTTTATGGGTACCTAAAGGGCACAATAGAAAAGAAACTAACATTAGTAATAAGCTTATATGTTCCAAGTGCCCTACACCCAAATTAATAAAGGAAACATCTCTAGAGTTTAGCCCAAGCCTTCCCCAAACCTACAAGAAGCTGCTTGAGCTCAGTGAAAGAAAACAGACTGGGAACTGGGGGTGGAAAAAGAGAAGTCAGTTAATTGAGGCCTTCCCAACTTAAGTCAAATAGAGACTGGGGTCATCCTAGTCTAGCCCTGTAACCTAGCCCAAGTCTAGCCTAGTGACCAGCTTTGGGTCAATACAGGAAGAGTTCAGATGGCATTAGCGATCAGAGCTCAGGTTTAGGAGTAAAGCTCTGGACAAAATGGGAAGTATTGGAAGAGACTCCAAGGCCAGCAACCAAGGGGAAAGGATCCCAGGCAGAGCTCAACACAGGTAGAGTTCTCAAAGACCTGTAACAAGAGGGAGCTCGCAGGAAGGATCCAGTGCTGGAGTCACTTGAAGGAAGAACCTGGTTTGGCTATATAAAGAACCAGAACCAGGCAGCCCCTGAATGCAGTAATTAAAATTCAGAACCTTCCTAATGAACAAACCAAACAAAACTCTGAATACCTTAAGGAAATATATTGGTTTGAATGACTCTGCAATTCCAGATAAAGGTGTAAAGGGAGAAAAAAGGCCTGCTAACAGAAACTTTAGGAGTATTTGGAAGAAACAAAAACAAGAAATGTAAAATTAAAATATCAGGAAGAAAGACTAGCAAGGAAAATTAACATCTTAGAGCAGAGAGCAGAAACTTTCACTCAAGAAATTAATGTCTTTTTTCACATGTGGAAATATATTTAACATGATTGTACATGTATCACCTATATCAGATTGCCTGCTGTCTTGGAGGGGGCATGGATGAGGGGGAGGGAGAAAAATTTGGAATTCAATCTTATTAAAAATGAAAGTTGAAAATTATCTTTACATGTAATTGGAAAAATAAAACACTTAAGTGGGGTGGGGGAAGGAAATAAAATGAATACCCTGAAAATTAGAATTAATCAAGCAAAAAAACAATTTAATAAGACAATAAGATATAGCAAAATAAAACCAACAGATTAAAAAAGAAAACAGAATGAAATATAAGAAATAACGTTTCAGAAAATAACCTGAAAAATTGGTCAAGGAGAAACAAATGAAGACTTATGATCAGAAAAAAAGAATAGATACCATATTGCAGGAAATTATAATTGATAATTGCCCAGAACTCTTAGAATCAGAGAGCAAAGTAAAAATAGAATGAATCTATTTGTCACACCCTGAAAGAAACCCTAAAATGAGAACTCCCAGGAATATCACGGCCAAAATCTAGACCTTCTAAGTCAAAGAAAAAATTTCTATAAGCAGCCAAAAGACAATAATTTCAAATACCAAAGAACTAGACTACAATAAGAATACATAAGACCTGGAAACTTCCCCTCAAAGGAAAAGAGAGGAGAGCTCATAATATATTTCAAAAGACAAAAGTTTACAACTAAGGACATGCTGTCTGGTAAACCTAAGTGTTTAACCTATCGGGAGAGGGGGTGGAGTACGGGGAGGAGAAATGGATCCTTAGTAGAATAAAGGATTTTCAAGCATTCCTGATAAAAAGGCAAAACTGAATAGACAACTAGATAGCTATCTGCAGAAATTATGTTTACACCAACACCAAAATAAGCTCCTAATGCATACATTACCTAGCTATAAAAGGTCACATCACAAACAGAGGACAAAGGAAGAAATTATCTTTCAGATTTATGGAAAGGAGAAGAGTTCGTTACTGAACAAGTGAGACAGAAGAATATACAAGATTAGTGAACAATTTTGATTATATAAAATTTAAAAGATTTTGCATAAACAAATCTAACGCAGTAAAATGACCGGAGAAACAGATAACTGGAGAAAATTTTTTATAATGTTGCGATTGAAATTAACGTAAACACAGGCACAAAATTCCAAGCATATTCAATTTATTGATAAGCCTAGAAAATACCAACGAAAGGGGTCTCTAGACTCCTCAGTCAGCCAAAAGACCATGAGGTAGGGTCTACTGGCCTTCATATAGTTTTGGGAAGTAGAGGAGAATAAAGAACAAGAAGCATAAAACAAAATAATTGGTAACAAAACTTAAGTATCATAGATGATGGAAAACAAAATGATTGAATGGTAGTCATGAATGCAAGGTTAGTATCTTGTTGCTACGGAAAGCTCATTGGCAATGTCCATCCATTGCTAGTTAGTGTCACAGCTAGACTTTCTTGAAGGATAGTCAGTGCTACAAAGATAGGTGACTTCCTGGCACCCACCTGCATCTTACAGGGCTTATTAGTGGGTAACAGAATTCCTTTAATTATACATGAGTATGCAAGGCTTTATAGAGACAACATATTTTTTTAGTTAAGGTGCTTTATAGGACAACTGAATTTTAAACTAACACAAACAGAACCAGGAGAACATTGTACACAGTAACAGCAACATTGCGTGATGATGAAAAAGTTGATTCATTGAAGACCCCCCTACTCTATTCCATTTAGTATTAATCAATTTTATGTGATTTCATAGGGGTAGTGATTATAAGTTCTGTATATCAGATTCCAGAGCTATGAACTGCAGAGTGAAAGATCACTTGCTTAATCATAGAAAATTAACTAGAGGCCCTCCATCATTGTTTTTCATTGTCATAGTGAACAAACCCAGTGCAACTACATGGGCAGTCCCCCAATTTTATTTTTGTGCTTCTGGACCATTCACTCTCATCCAACATGAACAAGTGACCATCTTATTTACCACTTAGTCAGGGAGATGCCCATGTTTCACCCAGTTTGTGACTCCCCTGATAATATGTCTTTTTTGGCCTTCAAGAGCAAGATCTATCAATCAATGTGGTTCTGTATTTTGCCATGCCTCTTTTGCATATTTGGGCAAGAATAAGCAATGTATTCATCCATACTTTGTATAGGTGACATTGGAATATGATTTCTAATAGAGGGGTCCCATAATAGTTCTCAAATTTTAATGTTCATTACTTGTTTACCAGCTGTGGAGCTCATTTGTGTAACCATAAGAATGCTAACAAAGGTATGTCCATCCTGTTTTGCGCTTATTCCATGATTGAGCCAAGCATTAGTGGTGGCATGTTATGGAAAACCTCTGCCATTTGTTCTTGGAGCATATATAACTCCTGCCTAATATAAGGAGAAACCCATCCATCTTGTGACAACCTGCTCATCAGATATCTCCTGCTTTGCCCAATCTGTGACCCTGCTGATAAATTGTTTTGCTTATTTTAGCCTATGCATCATGTCAATCAATGGAATTATTCTGTATTTGGTATAGCTGTTCTTGAATGTTTAGATATCTCACCCTATAAAAAAAAGAGCACTGGAATGAGGAGACATCTCAGATCATGCGGAAGCTCTGAGGTCCACTTCATTAGAGGGGACCATGGGCCCTTTAATAAAATATTATTGACTCAGAGTTCTGCCTCAGTCTCTCTTATTGTAGGATGGATAATTTTTTTTGCCACATGATCTACTGTGATAGACTTAGCTCTTCTCAGTAATATAATGATCCAAGGCAATTTAAAAAACTCCTGAGGGAAAATGCTCTCCACATCCAGAGAAAGAACTATGGCGTCTGGATGATAATCAGAGCATACTATTTTCATTTTGGGGGGGGTTTTCATGGTTTTTTTCCCGTTTGTTCTGTTTCTTCTTTCACAACATGACTAATGTGGAAATATGTTTAACATGATTGCATGTTTATAATGTATATCAGATTGCTTACTGTCTTAGGGAAGGCAAAAGAAGAGGGGAGAAACTTTTGGAATTCAAAATTTTATTACAAAATGAATGTTGAAAACTATCTTTTTACCTAATCAGAAAAATACTATAGGGGAAGCTAGGTAGTGCAGTGAATAGAGCACCTAGCCTGGAGTCAAGAGGACCTGAATTCAAATTTGACCTCAGATACTTGAAACTTACTTGCTGTGTGACCTTGGGCAAGTCACTTAACCCCAGTTGCCTTGTCTTCCCCCGTTCAAAAAGAAAGGGGGTGAAAATACTATTTACAAAAAAAAATTTTTAAGTTAAAAAATTAAAAATAATGAACTTGGATTCATGAATTTCTGAACTTAACGCAGAGACAAAATAATGTGACGCAGGCAGTTACAGAATAGAATCAATTACAGAATGGAATAAAATACTAAAGCAATATTTGATTTTCTCAATTTTCCCCTTTGATCAATAGGAGATCTGTCTCCCATGGATCACTCACCTATAAGCTAATTCTAGAAAATTTTTAACATGGTCATTATCAGTAGTGTACACTAACCTAAGTTGCTTTTTTTTCTGGTGTTTTTTCAGAACAGGCTTTAACACAACAACTAATGCAAAGTCTAAAAACAATAGCAATAATAAAACAAAGGTCAACGAGGGCCCATTTACCAAGGGTTGCTAATAGGTTATTTCTCTGCAGCCAAGTGAACCAAGGAGAGGGATACCATGAGGAGGTCACCTGGAATGAGTAGTTGTGTCTCTGCTATAACTTGTTGAATCCCGTATGGGCTTACCACAATTTCCCCTTACTGGTTAATATGAGAACAAGATTGATTAATCACAGCACCAACAATAGTAAGAATATCTAAAACCACAGACCAGTCTTAGAGGGGAGATTTAAAATGTCTCCAAAGTAACCAAGAAAACTCAGCAAACAAAAGTCAATGCAATACAATAATAATCATTAATATTAATCAACATCTAGTCTCCTTGTAGCTTAGCAATCCACTCTCAATGTCCATTTAATCAATAAATCATCTTAGTCCCATGTAGCTGTCTGGTCCTCAGAAACATCTTCTCTGAACATTCTGGAATAGACCTCATTCTCAGGGCAGCTCTAAAAGGGTCTTCTCTTCAGTAGATTTATTTCTCTGGTTCCAAGTCATTTGCAGAGATCCTAGGTAATTCTACTAAAAAAAAAAATCTGCCAATAACAAAACTCACTACAATTTAGTATAAGCTCTTAAATTTTGCTTTTGCAATAACTTCGTGGTGAAAATTAACTCAAACTTTATGATTCTAATACTATTAACAACAAAGCTATAAGAAAAACATCAAATTAGTTTCCTTAAAACTTCAAAGAATTTAATTTTTAAATTTTTTATATATCCTCTGCTATTTCTATCTTTAAACTTTACATAATTCTGTATCTGATATAGACACTGCCAACAATAGACTAAAGGAAGAATTTTAAAAAAGAATCTATGAAGATCTGACTTGTAAAAGGTACCTTTTTGGCTAAAGATTTAATATTTATTAAAGTAGACATGTAAGCTAAGGTTATATATTGGCATTGACTCCACTGTCATTTCAACCTTTTAAGACTGATATTCATTTATTTCATTCTTTATTTTGGATTCAAGTCTCATTATGGGAAAAACTTCAGTGAAACAAAGTAAAATCTTACAGTTGTCCTGTGATGTAAGTTGGTATATTGTTATGTGTTATATATATGTTATGTTATATATCCATATGTATATATGTATGAAATTCAAGTAACTGAGAAATTAAAAACTAAACACTTTAAAGTACTCTAAAGAACTCTAAAACTTTTTAAATTAAGCATTTAAAAAAAACAAACTAGAAAATGCCTGACTTGTGCAAAGAGTGGATGATACAATAATATATATCCTGAACCCAGTTTTTAGAACTTATTATTAGAACATGCTTGAGACCTGTATATTCCATTATATATGTATGTACATTCCATGTTACTTTTGTAGCTTTCTCATAATTTTCCACTCTAGCTGATTCCCCACTCTGGAAGATAAAATACTCTAATCCTAAATATGAAAACATAGGTATCAATACTCTAGTTAAGTAGATGATTTTTTATCCCTAGAGTCATTAGCTACACAAATGGACTTGTGTAAAAGATGCCTGTTTAGCTTCAGTTTTAACAGAAAATAAAACACTTGGGATGGGATGTGTAAACATAATAACTACTTAAATCTCCAATTATGTACAGAAAGCAGTGTACACCTCTGATGAGTCGTCTAAATGTAAATTGCTTACATTTCAGGACATGCTCTACATATATGTTAATCCCAAATAAAATAATGGGTCTAAGTAAACTTGAATTTCCCTTTGAGGTAACAACATAAGATGGTTCATAAATTACTTTCCTCTAAGGCAACTGATTACATGGAAATTCTTTCCCTTATAACCAAACAGAAGAGATTTCTGATTTTACCCTTACTAATTAATTACTATCTTTGTCCCGTAAACTTCCGTATATAATGGAATATTATAATTATTCTCACATCATTCTGAGATCTTTCAAGGATTTTATCATGTAAGAATTAGCAAGAGGATGAAAACCTCAAGAACTGATTTACTTAGTTGCCTACAAATTCAGATTGAAAACAGTAAGATCTTACATACTTGGGTCCTACTAGAGCAATGCAGAGGTACTGGAGTGTTGCAACAAGATGCATTGTGTTAAAAAAACAATACAGCTTTACCTGCCCTGATTAGAGAAATTTTCTAGAAAAGGAAGGAGCAGGGACATTGCTATAATAGCATCAAAACTGATGCTCTAGGCCTAAGCCTAAGGGCACAGAATGACTCAACAAAGGTGTAATAGGGTAAAGCATTCTTAGTTCTGCTTGATTTCAGATGAGTTGTATATTAAGAACAGCTAATCAAATGGCAAATTTTTATAATCAAATACCTTATCCACAGGATATTATAGCCAGGCTCAGTATTAATCAGATGGGAAACGTTCCTGTTTGGAAAGAAAATAACACAATGGGGAATTCAACTCAATCCTGCCATCTGGGTCCAATGGCAAGATATAGAACGGGATGACTAGAGTTGAACCTGGATGCAGTGGGAAACCTTGGCCTTTTTAAGCTAAGGTCTTTCTTGAGTTCTTACTTTGACTGAGGCAATGTCCATTCAGTAATTAAGACTAGGTAAGAAATGAACCAAGGAATGATCTCTTTTACCTAATTTTAAAAAAGTATCAATCTGGGAGGGGAAGACCCAAATTCTTTGGCCAGGATTTCTGGCTATAACAGAAACAATTATTATTTACATTCACTCAGCCATTGGGACCCTAACAACGACCATTAACTGGGCTTGAGCTGAGGCCCATTGTTGGCCCATCAATGAGAGACAGAGTGAATTGGGTTTAAGGCATGATCTTTAAGAAAGAAATCAAACCTGTAAATCCCAAGATATCTTGATAGGTTTCAGCCATCAAAATTTACATTCCTTTTGGCAGAGTATTTGAGATATGATATCCTATGTGGACAAAGGAAGAGGAAGTAGAAGAGAGGGAGGAAGGAAACTCCAAATCTCTTTTACTTTCAAACCCATGTGCTCAAAATTTCTCTCTCTCTCCATTTACATACATATGTATATATGTATATATGTATATATGTATATATATATATATAATATAATATAATATAATATACAGTATATAGCATATAACAATATTATATAATATATAGATGGAAAGAAATATGTATGCATATCTACACACACACATATACACACACACACAACACACATACACACACACATACATACATATATTTCTCCAGGGAACTTTTATTAAAGCACTGAAAAACTGGGCCTTTCTTGTTATTTTATTTTCTGCCTTGCTTCCTCTCTTTCATATCCCAGTTTATTTTTAAAACACATCTCTACTCCACTGAATTTCTTCTTTACAAATTTTCTACACAACCCTGGTTAATTGAAATACTGTTGTTGCCTTTGGGATTCTCAAGGGCTTGTAAATGTGTGGTCTTATCCAATTTCTAATACATTTATAATGCCACCTCACAAGTTTTGTTTTTTTTTCCTTAAGTTGGGTATAGTCAGAAGGGGTAACACAAGTAGTACCACCCAGAGGCCTAATAGGTCTGTAACACAGAACATGAAGCAGACAGCCTGCAGTGGTTTATTTCTTTTATTGAGGCTCAGGAGAGGGGGCCCTAAATTCTTCCAGCCCTAGTTAACAACCTACATATGTCTGGCCTATTCAAATAACAACTAAGCACGATTATATCATTCACAGAATTAACACAAAGCAGTTTTCCAAATTAAATTTTACTCACATTCAAATTTACCCTTTAAATAAGTTTCTCTTTTCATGGGCAAAAAGCAAGACAATTCTTAAAATTCTAATGGTTAACTGGCTTTGAATTTTAGCTTAAACTGAATTCTCTTTTAATCTGTGGTTTTATGATGTGAAGTAGCTCTCAGAGGTATTAAACTTTCACTACCCCAGGAAAGCTAGGTAAGAGATGTTGGTTCAGATTTTCCCTACCTTTGTCCTTACTCCCATATTCAAAATCTACTCCAATTAATATCTATATCCAAATCAGGGAGTCTAAAATAATTTATAACTAAATTTCTAATTGCCTAACACATCAATATAAAAATTACTTTCCAATTTGATCTGTACTAAACTTGAATTTGTAAAACTCCCAAGTATATAATTAGATGTACCTTTCTAACAAAACTTATTTAATTTTTATTCTTTCATGATTTACACAAACTTCTCCTTTTTGGAGACCAGAAAAGAACAATAGGCAGTTCTTAAATGGCACAGTCATTCAAACTGCAACCTATTTTCCTTCGTTTCTTCCTACTACTTTCAAACTACCTTCATTTCCCTTTTCTCTGAAACTTTCCCTCTGAACTAAACAAATCTGTCACTTTCCAGGGGAGGAGTGATAAAAGGTCCATTCACAGGTATGGTCTTAAGTTCCTTAAAATAATTCTAAAGAATGTTAACCCAAACTCACTAGAATATTTCAACATTTATGAAAACATTCAAATCACTATTTGGAAATTCACAGGATAGAACTTACATTTTAAACACAAATTCAGCCTCTAATTAGTTTACAGTGTCATAAAGCTATACTGTCTGAAGGAAAAGATTTCCTTTATTCTTATCTGTCTTTCTATCTGTACTCTCAAAACTTGGCCAGAGTTTAGAAATATGGAGAAAAGGAGAGACTATCTTTCTGAAGACTTAAAGAACTTATTAGAAAGGTTCACTTTTTTTTTTCCAGGAAAAAAGTTAATTTACAAGTCTCAGAGAGAAAGAGAAGCATTTCGTGGTAAGTTTTTTTCCTTCTTAACTCCGTAAGCACAATTTTCTAAAAGCAATCTTATTAAAATGAGGGGTTATCACCACAAGATAGACACAAAGACAATAAATATCAATGACAAAACTTCTTTAAAAAATAATATACACAGGTAAAAAGTTCCATTTCAGGACAAATATAGGACCCTTTTAGAGTTTGATTTATCTTAAACCAATTTGAGTAATGCTGTCTCTGAGTGACAAGTAGAGAGACTTATCATTCAACTTAATCTTTTTGAGCTCTATTTTTAACTAAGTTTCAAAGGAAGAAATACAGGTTATCAATAATCATTTGGAAAAAAATACTCTAAATCACTAATAGAGCAATTCAAATTAAGGCAACTCTGAAGTTCTATCTCATACTTTTCAGAGTAGAGAAGATGACAAAAGAGGAAAATGACAAATATTGGAAAGGATGTGAGAAAACAGGTACATTGGTACACTGTTGGAATAGTATGAACTGTTCCAGTCATTCTTGAAACTATGCCCAGAAAGTTACCAAATTTTGTCCAGCTATAGTACCATTAGGACTGCAGTCTTTCCCGCCCCAGACTGATCCCTCTACCTCCAAAGAACATATGAAAGTATATACAAAAATATTTATAGCTGGTTGGTGTATGTGTGGGTGTGTGTTAACCCAAAATTGGAAATAACAGATGTCATCCTACTGGGAATTGGCTAACTAAATCGTGGTTTATGAATGCAGTGATGTATTACTGTTATAAGAAATTACAAAAATGGATCATTTAAGAGCAAACTTGGAAGATCTTTCCGTACTGATGCAGGGCTAAAGTAAGCACAGATATAGCAATATATGCAAGGATAACAATATTATAGAGGAAACTCTGAAAGACTTTAGAACTCTGAACAACATAATGACAAACCATAAATCCAAAAGAATGAAAATAAAATATATCACTCATCTCTTGACAGAAAATTAACTTAAAATGCAGAAGGTAAAACTTTTGGACACTGATTATGTAAGAATTTATTTTGCTGAACTATAGAGCTATGGTTTGGGGGATTTTTTCCCTATTTGCTCAATGATGTTAATGGTAGTGGGAAAAACATTAGCTTTTTAAAATATTAATTTTTAAAAATACTTCTTTTAAAAAAACCTGTGGGCTATACTCAAGGCTAGATATGATATAATTAAGGGCAGCTAGGTGATACAGTGGACAGAGTGCCAATGAAGTTAGAAGACTCATCTTCAAGAGTTCCAATCTGGTCTCTGACACTTACTAGCAGTATGACCCTGAGAAAGTCACTTAACTCTATTTGTCTCAGTTCCTCATCTATAAAATGAAATGGAGAAGGAAATGGCAAATGACTCCAGCATCTTTGCCCCCAAATACTCACAGGACCCTGGCGTCTTGAAAAGTTATATATGACTTAAACAATTGAAAAACAATAAGAACATGATATAAGTATATTTCATGATGACAACTCAAAGAACATATGTTAAAAAAAAGAGAGAAAATGAGGAAGAACCATCCTCACTTTCTTTTGGAACTCTTTCAGTACTTCCTCTCACTTAAGGCTTCCTTAAAGGGGCAAAAAAAGAGGGATTTCTTTCCTCTCTCTACCCTCAATGACAAGAATGACTACAAACAACATTATGCTTGAGTAAGTGAGCCTGAGCCCTTGGATGTTTTCTTTTGCTTTTTTCTTCTTTAATGAGTACAATCCAATGACCAGTGATACAGACATTTCCATCTCTCTGTGCTGAGCCTGATTCTACCTGGTTTGGAGATTCAGCTTCAGAATTAGAATGAAACAAAAAATTTGCAAAACATCTGATTCTTTTAGCACTGATTTTTGCATTTAGGTGATCAGAAAGCTACATCAATCTTTCAAGCCTTGAAACAATTGAACCTGAAACAATTAAATCTCAAGTACAGTTTCAATATTTTAAGGAAAAACTGGCCCAGTTGTCATGGGCTAGATGTTTCTCAAATGACACACAACTTTTGGCAAGGTCTTGAAAATTTTCTTTCTCTTCCACCCCCCTAAAATTTGTTAATTTATTTGTTTCCAGTTTTCAACAATTGCTTCCATAAATTCCAAATTTTCTCCCCATCCCTCCTCAAGACTCCATGAAATCTTATATGAGTTCTGTACATGTATTCCTATTAAACCTATTTTCACATTAGTGATGTTGCATAGAAGAATTAAAATGAATGGAAGAAACCATGAGAAAAACAAAACATAACAAAGGAGAAAATAGTCTGCTTCATTCTGCATTCTGATTCCATAGTTCTTTCTCTGGGTGTGGATGGCATTTTGTATCATGAGTCCTTTGGAAATGTTTTAGGTCCTTGTCTTGCTGTGAAGGGCTAAGTCTATCAAAAACAGTCCTCACACACTGTGGCTGTTGTTACTGTGTATAATGTTCTCCTGGTTCTCCTCACTTCACTCAGTATCAGTTCATATAGTCTTTCCAGGTTTTTCTGAAGTTTGCCTGTTCTTTGTGCATGATAGTATTCCATTATATTCATATACCACAACTTGTTCAGCCATTCCCCAATTGATTAGCATCCCCTCAATTTCCAATTCTTGGCCACCACAAAAAAAGCTGCTATAAATACTTTTGTATATGTGGCTCCTTTCCTCATTTTTATGATCTCTTTGGGATACAGCTCTAGAAGCAGGTATTGTTGGTTAAAGGGTATGCACATTTTTATAGCCCTTTGGGCATAGTTTCAAATTGCTCTCCAGAATGGTTGGATCAGCTCACAGCTCCACCAAAGAATTAATATTCCAATTCTCCCATATATTCTCCAGCATTTATAATTTTCCTGTTTTGTCATGTTAGCCAATCTGATATGTGTCATGTGGTACCTCAAAGTTTTTGATTTGCTTCTCTCTCACCGATAGTGACTTAGAGCATTTTTATATGAATTTAGATAGCTTTAAAATTGCTTTCTCTGAAAACTGCCTGTTTGTATCCTTGAAGATTTTCTTAAAGGATATTCCACCACTTAAATGGGATTGGACTACCCTGAGCTTGAATAGGCAGCACAGGAGGAGAAATGTAGTCGGTCAACCATTTATTTTTTAAACATCTACCATGTGCCAGGGACTCTGTTAAGTGCTGGGGATACAAAGAAAGATAAAAACCAGTACTTGTTCTAACAGCTTAATGGGCGAGATAAATAAAAGATAAAGAAAAACAGAAAGACTGCAAAAATGACAAGTAATGTAACAGACCCCTGAAGAAGCACTAGAATATGGATGAAAACAAGACCAGAAATACAAGGTTATTTGGAGGGACCAAGTCACTATAAAATGAGGATAATAAATGCCCTTCTTTCCTACAGTTGTTGTAAGATAAATTATTTTTCCATTATATTAATAACTAATTATTAAATCAGGATCCAGTTTTTTCCTCCTCTGTTTCTTCATTGACGTCCAGCTCCTGTGGACAACCAGCCTCTTAAGGACATGGATGATTAAGACTACCCCTAATCTCAGGGAACATGTTTTTCAATCTTGGGCCAGATTCCACTCAAATAGGATAGGGGAGAGTGACAACTCATAAAACAGAAAAACAACCAGATTGCTCTGGATAGAGATGTGGATCCTCCTGCCCAGACTGCTGGAAGTGGCAGAGTTTCATGATCAAGTCACATTCTCAGCGGGAGAAGTTGTGAATTCCTAGACACTTGCTCATTAAATGCCCACCAATCAGGGTTGATTTTCATTTGTTGGGGGCATTCTCTTTTACAACAATATTTAAGGCTTTAAGCCTCTCCATGTCTCTTTCATCTTTGATTTTCCAAGAGAAGCTACTGATTATCAATTTTTTGATTATCAGCTAGCCTAATTAACAAATTGATTATTAATCACTCAGAAACTCTGCCTCTCAGGGTTTTTCATTTGTGACAGGATAAAATGAGATAATATTTGTAAAATGCAGACATTTTGCTTCCTGAGATTCTCATCATGACCAAGATATTTTTCCCCTTTAGAAGCCTTTGGGAGATTGTCATTCTTCTGTGAGAGGTGAGTACGTAGTTTCACCTCCCTCCATAGCCAGAAAGCAAGGTACTTTCCAACAACTCCATCCCTTGCTTCTCCAAGGTCTCCCTAGGAAGAAATTTTGCCAGGAAAAATGTGAAGAGACTATCAATTCTAGGTTACAAGCAGAAGCAGGAAATAGAACAGTGAATACCACCCTGCTAAAACTCCTCCAAACAGATCAGATTCATACCAGACCAAATCCTGATGGGGAAATTCAAGAAAAAAGTGATGGTGACTCACTTTTCCAGGCCAGGTCATCATAGGGAGAAAGAGAGGTGTGTGGACACTGGGGAGAGACCTGATGCTAAGCACACTATAGGCAGAGGACCACACCTTTCAGGGAGAAGCTATGAAGCAGAAAAAGAAAGAATCCCAAACCCATTTCAGGGTACCTGTAGACTCATAACAGGGTACCACAACAGGGAAAGGTGCAAACTTGCAACTTTGTTGCCTGCTATCTAGTCTGGGTCACAGATCCCACAGTGATGAAGGGATCTGAACTTAAATTTGTGCCTCTCAACCAAGCCCTAGATAATATACCTAGAGAAGGGCAAGGTCAGAAACAAGCAGTAGTAGGAGCAGAATTGGTATCTATTCCAGTCTTTAGTACGGTCTAAAGCCTGCAGATGAATAAGCAGAAAGGAATCCCAAACCAAAGAGGATCCTGCAATTCTGTTACTCAGAATCAGCACAACTTTCCAACTGATAGAGACTGAGTTCAGCAGAAAATGAAAATGAACCAAATAAAACTCTTGCTGCCTCATGAATGACTCCGTGAGGCAACAAGAAATATTAAAACAAAGTCAAAAGACTTAAAAAATAGAAGAAAATGTAAGTTATCGCATAGCAAAAAAAATGACCTGGCAAAGAAATTGAGGGGAAGAAATTTAGCATCACTGGATTATCTGCACACCATAATCTGAAGGTTAGATATCCTATTTCAAAAAAATCTTAAAACTGCTTAGATCTCTTAGAACCAAAGGGTAAAGTAGAAATACAAAGTAGAAATCCATCAGTCACTTCCTAAAAGAAACCCCAAAATGAAAACTCCCGGGGAACATTACACCAAAAGTCCAAAGTTTCCAAGTCAAAGTAAAAAAATACTACAGGCAGGCAGAATGAAAGAATTTCAAGTGTAAAGGAGCTATCATCAGGATCACCTATGATTTAGCAATCATCATTACAAAGGAACAGAGAGCTTGGAATACCAGATTCCAGAAGGCAAACAATATAGCCTAACAGACAAAAATTAAATATCTAGCAAAAAAAAGTATAATTCTACAGTGGAAAAAATGGAGCTATAATGAAATGAAGGACCAAAAAATTTTACTTATGAAAACGCCAGAGTGGCATAGAAACTTTGAAGTTCAAACAGGAGTGAAGAGAAACATAAAAAGGTAAACGCAAACAATGAACAGGACTAAACAAGGATAAACTGCTTACATTCTAATACAGGGATATAACATCTGTGTTCGCACTGAACTGTATGATTCCATCGGGGTCGAAGAGGGAGTCTAATTAGACAGAAAACCTAGGAGTGTTACTGTTATATCTTGATGATCTTTTAAAAAACGAAAAAGGAAGAACAAAAGGAATATATTTGATGGTTGGGAGAGGGAAGAGAAGATTAATGAAAAATCTTAAATAAACAGGGTGCACAAGGAGACATCTATATAAACAAAGAGGAGGGGATGAGAGAATGGTTAACAGTTGAACCTCATTCTCATCTGAACTAGTCAAAGGAAGAAACAACATATGTATACACAGAGCTGAGTACAAAAAATGAATCTCAATCAGCAGGGAAATAGAATGGGAAGAGAGGAAGAGAAAAGGAAAAATTAGAGGGAAGATAGATTAAGCGAGTCCTAGACAAAACAAACTCTAAGGATATGCAAAAATATTTATAGTTTTTTTTTCTTTGAAATGGCATAAAAATGGAAATCTGAGACAGGGAATGGTTGAACAAGTTATGGTATGTAAATGTACTGTAATACTATTGTACTATAAGAAATGATGAAGGTGAGGGTTTCAGGGAAACCTGGGAAGATTTATATTTTCTTTTACTTATATTAAGTGAAGTGAACAGAACCAGGAAAACAATTTATACAATGACGGCAATGTGATAAAGACAAACAACTTTGAAAGAATTAGGAACTCCAATTAATGTAATCAGCAACCATGATTCCAGAGGATTAATGATGAAATATGTTACCAGCCTTCTGATAGAAAATCAAGGGACTCAGAGCACAGGATGAGACATAAATATATGTGTGTGTGTGTGTGTATACATATATACATACATAAATATATATGTGTACATGTATGTATATGTATACACACATACACATATATTCAGACAAATGTGCAAATGTGAAAATTTGTTTTCTTGGCTATATATATTTACTTGGCTATATATGTTTACTTGGCTATATATATTTGTAACAGGGTGTGTTTTTTCCCCTTATTCTTAATTGGAACAGAAGTTTAAGAAAGAGAAGAGAAGGTAGATTTTTCTTGATCGAAAAAAATTAAATATAATTTAAAAAAATATTCCAGATGATAGTGACCAAAAGGTTAAGCTGGGCCCGCCTACTTTTCCGCTCATGCCAATGCCTAATCCACTGAGAGTCACATCACTGCCTACTCTGCTACAGAGAGGTCCATGATATTGTCCACTCTGCTCACCGCTGCTGCTGGAACTTATATTGCTGCCCTTTGCCACTGGGATTTGCATGACTGCTACTCTACTACCTGCTAATGAGGGGACCTATGATGTTTCTCACTGTGCCAGGTCCCGCACAATGGCTTCTTGTAGTGATCTAGTGATGTTGTTCCATGCTGGAACCTAACAAAACCTACTATATCAGTGCTATACTCTGCTTATTCTGGTCTCTACTGTTGCCCCATTTTATCCATAACTCCCCTTCTCTCCATGCCTTGCTAAGTCTACTGAAGTGGTACATTTGTGGGTGATGGCAAGATCCAGAGTATCATCATCTTTGAATGTGACTGAGGTGGAGTGGAGGAGTAGGTCATAGGAAGTGAGTGAATAGGGAGGAACAAAGTCTTTAGGATGTTTGAAGGATAGTCAGTATGCATTGGGGTGGGGTGACTAGGAAGGTGAGGATGATGTTTGGTTGGAACCTTAGGGTGAGAGGGTTGAGAATAAGGATTCAGGTGGTGGGAGTTGCAGAGCATGTAGGGTACAACTAGATGTAAAAACATTCATTAGGTGGAAGGCATCACTCATCTTCCGAAGAGAGACTGGAAATTAGGCTGGAGGTAAGTACTATAAGATGGAAGGCACATGGTCAGAGGGTCAGATGACTGGCTTTGTTTCACTACATTTCTTCCCTCTGAAGGTTGGAGATTAGGCAGGAAATGGCACAGCAGGAGATGAAAGTGGAACCTGCACAGCAGGAGGTCTTCTATAAACCATCAAGTCACTTTGGGCCCAAGAAACTCTAGGTGCCTCTGATCCAGGACAATGAATTCCAGCAAACTCCCTAAGGAGGAACCTAAGGAATTTGATGGAGGTAAAAGGAGAACTTCTCTTTGCAAGTTTTGAAGCTTCCAGAACATTTTTAAATTCCCATCTCCCCATCTTCATCTTTGCATTGATCCCCAGAATAACATCAGCTGCTGGCAAAGTCTGTATCAGGACCAGAGAACAGTTTGGATACAATGTGGGAAAAAAGATTCAGGGCCCCACAAGGAGACCAGCAGATCTATCATACCGAGACTAAAGGGAACCTGTAGAGCAAATCACAAAGGGGAGAAAATCAGCAACCGGGAGCTGATTGTCAGTTTTCTGTTTGCTACATGGGCTTTCTAAGCTGGAGCCCACTTTCCCCTGAACTTTTTATATGTTAAGTCAAGTCAACAAGCCTTTACTGAGTGCCTTTTACATGCCAGGCTCTGTACTAACTGTTGGGAATACATAGAGAGAAAAAAACAGTTCCTGATCACAATTTAAGGGGAAAGACAGCATATAAACAACTAGGTACAAACAAGACACATACACAATAAACTGTGGTATCTCAGAAAGAAGGCACTAGCATTAAGGGGAATTGGAAAAGGCTTCTTGTAAACGGTAGGATTTTAGCTGAGACTTGAAGGAAGTGAGAGAAGCAAGAAGATAAGGAGTAAGATAATTTCAGGCATAAAGGATAGCCAGTGAAAATTCACTGAATTGTTATATAGGGTGTTTTCTTTAAGGAAATACGAAGAGATCAGGATCACTGGATCATAGAATTTATAGAGAGGAGTAAAGTATAACCAGATCAGGAAGGTAGCAGAGGTCAGGTTGTAGAGGGCTTTACAAGTCAAACAGAAGATTTTATATTTGATCTTGGAAATAAGGAGTCACTGGAATTTCTTAAAACAGGGGTGAGGGGTGGGGAAGGTCACTTTGATGGTTGAGGGGAAGATAAACTGGAGTGGGGAGAGACTTGAGGCAGGAAGACTAATCAGAAGATTTTGAAATAGTTCAGGCATGAGGTGATGAGGGCCTGCACTTTGCTGGTGACAGTGTCAGCGGAGAGAAGAGGGGTGTATATAAGAAATGTTGGAAATGTAAAGCTCAGGGTTCTGTGAGGATCAAATGAGTTAATGGATGGAAAGCATTTTTCAAACCTTAAAGCACTATGTAAATGACTTATTATTATTATAGATAATAAAGCCATTAACCACCAGGACTCCAGTCTGGCAATGATTTCATTCCCTGATCCATGGAGAGAAGAGCCTTTCTATTGAATTCAATAGGAATAGAGTAAAAGACGGGTGTGCTTGGAAATGACAATCTGACTCTGGAGGAAAAATATTCATATACTTTTAAATTTATTTTGCACTTTTAACGTTTTCTTAACTCTAGACAATTAAAAAAAAATCAAGTACTGATTTGGAGCCAGTTGACATTCTGAGGTGTAAATGCTCAAAACAAAAATGTGACAGTATCTCACCAAGTCAGTTGGAGCTGGTTCTAGTACATTCCTGGGTTGAATCTACAGGACTCTGCACAGGACTACCCAACCAAGAAAGCAGAAGGCTTCTATGTTAGCTAAGGCATTGTGGGAGAAGTTTTTTTTTTGTTGTTGTTGTGGAGGTTCTGTTAACTTAAAGAGTGACAGTATAGCTGGGACTCCTACAAGATGGGACAGAAATTTTCAGTATATTCCTATCCAAGGACTATTTGGGTCTATGCCCCTAGAAAAGACAGTATCTCTCTCTCCAACCCTTTCCAAAGGAGGGAAAAGTCAGAAATCTCAAAAGAGGTGAGATGTGTGGAAGTCTAAAGAGGAATGGTCAAGGACCCTAGAGTGTTCCACTGTGGCAACAGAAGAGAAGGAAAGCATCCCCCTGTATGTGAAAACAAAGGGTGCTGCCAATTGTCCTTGCCACTATTTCCGTGCCCAAGCAACTTCAATTTTGATAACATACTCTTTATAGGGCAGTTAGGTGGTGCAGTGGATAGAGCACCAGTGCAAAGGTCAGGAGGACCTGAGTTCAAATCTCACCTCAGACACCTGGTACTCACTAGCTGTGTGACTTTGGGCAAGTCACTTAACCCCAATTGCTTTATCCTGGGTCATCTCCAATCATCCTGATGAATATCTGGTCACTGGATTCAGATGGCTCTGGAGGAAAAGTGAGGCTGGTGACCTGCACAGCCCTCCCTCACTCAAAAAAAAACAAAGTCAAGTGCAAGTCATGTCATCATTTCTCTGATGGCATGGTCTTCTTCAGCAACGAAGGACGAACACATGCACACTCTCTATAGCAACTTTAACTTTAACCACAAGGAGACTAGAAGCAGAGACAAAGACAGAAAATGGGATGGACTGGTTGGGGTTGCTCATCATTGCATCTGTTCCTGTAGTTAGAATACAGCTGCCACTGTTCCAATAAGGTGTGAGATTCCTCTCTCTCTTCTTATCTCAGACACATAATAATTTGTATGACTGGAACAATAATCTGGAGTGCCAACACATGACATTATCTTGCAGATATTCATGGAACATTTGAAAAAACTGGCAATATTGAATGCCCCTAAATTTTTTTCAATTAATTAATTAATTAATTAATTAATTTTTAGTTTTCAACATGCACTTCCATAAGTTTTTTAATTTTCTCCCCCTCCCTACCCAAGATGGCATGCAATCTGATATGGGCTCTACACATACATTTCTATTAAACACATTTTCACATTAGTCATGTTGCATAGAAGACAAAACAAATAGGAGAAACCATGAGAAAGAAAACAAAACAAAACAGAAAATAGTCTGCTTCACTCTGCCTTCCAACTCCATAGTTCTTTCTCTGTATGTGGATGGTATTTTCCATCATGAGTCCTTTGGAATTATTTTAGGCCCTTTGCCCCTAAATTAATCAAGTAGTGGGGAAGTTCCAGAAAGAAGACAATAAGTAGATTGAAGTTCATAACTATTTGAAACATTTACTAAATTTCTTTGACTTTTCTGTGTGGTTTTAAACTGCCACCATATGACAAACATTCAAAATAAGTCCCTTCAGGTATCATCCTATGACTGAACCATCAATTGCCTTGCTCCTCCAGGGTTTTTCTTTACCTCTCTATGAGGAGTTAATAGAGGTAAACCTCAGTTTATACAGCAGACTTTTGGGTTCAGTTATCACATACAATGATCCTCTCTTTGCCCCTCAAATTTCTGTCTCTTACTTTGTCATTGTTCATTTTAGTGTTATATAAAATATGCTATCAGATCGATGGATAGCAGAAGAATTTATGACTAAACATTACAAGATGTAAAATGGATGATTTTTATTATATTAAATTTCAAAGGTTTTGCACAAACAAAACCAATACAGCCAAGATTAGAAGAAATCTCTCATAAGCCACTTACAGCTGGATCTAATACAGATCTACACAACTTGGCAAGTAGGTAGGGGCCAAAATTAAAATGGGCTAAATTTCTTTTGGGCCACAAATAGGTTAGACTAGAGACAGACTGATGATGGCTATTTACCATAGGTCACATGACAAACAGGAGAGTACACATGGCCATCCTACATTTTTCGCAGGCTGACCAAATTCTTTGGTGGACTGTAAGTGGCTCACACACTGTATGTTGTGCAGGCCTGCTCTAGTACATCCCATTTGTACATCTAGTACATCCACTTGTACATCTAGCACAAGTGGTCAAAGGATAGGAACAGGCAGTTTTCAGACAAAGAAATCAAAGCTATGTACAGTCATATGAAAAAATATTCTGAATAATTATTGATTAGCAAAATAATAATTAAAACAACTCCGAGATACCATCTCACACCTTTCAGATTGGCTAATATGACAGAAAAGGAAAATAATAAATTTGGGGGGAGATATGGGAAAACTGGGACACTAATCTTTGCTGGTGGAATTGTGGACCGATTCAACCATTCTGAAAATCAATTTGGAACTATGCTCAAATGGCTATAAATCTACGTATATCCTTTGACCCAGCAATACCACTACTGGTATGTATCCTAAAGAGATCGAAACAGAAAGGAAAAGTTCCCATTCGTACAAAAAAAAATTTATAGCAACTCTTTTTGCAGTGGCAAGGAATTGAAAATTGAGGGGATGCCTATCAATGAAGAATGACTGAATAAGTTGTGGTATATGATTATAATGGAATTCCATTGTGCTATAAGAAATGATAAAAAAGGATGCTCCAGAAAAACTGGACTTCCGTGAACTGATGCAAAGTGAAGTGAGTAGAACTAGGAGAATATTCTACATAGTAACAGTAATATTAAGATGATCAACGGTGAATGACTTAGGTATTCTCAGAAATACAATGATCCAAGACAATTTCAAAGGACTCATGGTGAAAAATGCTATCCACCTTTCAGAGAAAAAAACTGACGGAGTCTGAATACAGATTGAAGCACGTTATTTTCCACTTTATTTTTTTCATGTTTTTGGAGGAAGGGTTCATGTTTCCTTTCACAATATGACCAATGTGGAAATATGTTTTGCCTGATTGCAATCCATTTTAACCTATTTTAAATTGCTTGCCATCTCAGAGAGAGGAGAGATGGAGGAAGGAAGGAGAGAATTTGGAATTCAAAATTTTAAAGAAACAAATGTTAAAAATTGTTTTTACATGTAATTGAAAATATTAAAATGTATTAGTGGCCACTAACTTTATTTTATTTTGATATTATGTGAAGTAACAAAGGTTTGAGAGAGAGGGCTAATTCTCTACAAGACTAGGAGATAGCTGTAGGCATCCCTCCCTCCCTCCCCATCCCCACCTCCCAGAAGTGTGGCTGAGCAATGGTCACTCCCCACAAACTCTAAATCCAGTTGATAAGACAGCTTTCTAAGACAATCCAGGATGAATAAAAAACAGAGAGATCTATATTATCTGAAGTCATAAATTCCTTTACAAAGGACAATGGATTCACCATAAAGAAGGAACTGCTCCCCTAAAACCTCTCCATGTCGGTAATCCCTACCATATACATAATGGCTTTTTCTAGGATAATTTTGAATCCCTTCACATTTGCAGGGACCCATTGGAGATACTCTCCACCCAGGACTGGATACCCTGGAATTTCACTAAGGATGATTTAGTATTTCACTTGAGTACAAAGTAGTTTATAAATTTTATCTCATTTTATCCTCACAGCAAACTTGGGAGGTAGGTGCTATTTTACAGGCACACAGAGATCAAGGAACTCGCACAGGGTCACACTTCTACTGTCTGAGACTAAATTTGAACTCAGTTTTCCTGATTCTAAGTTCAACGTTCTGTCCATGGTACCATGTAGCTCTCCAGTAAGATGAATGAAAAACCTAAAAGCCGGTGTTTGTGGGTAATTAATAATCAATTTATTAGTTAGGCTAGTTGATAATAAATCGATGGTCAGCGGAAACCAAGGATGGAGATGTTCAATGCCTTAATATACTTTTAGAGAAGTGGGTACCCCTTGACAGGTACAAGTCAATCCTGATTGGTGAATAATTAATGAGGGGGTGGGTTTTCAAATGAGGAGGTGGGGCAAAAGCCTTCAGCTCCTCCTGCTGAGAAGGAGGTTTGATCTCCAGACTCCGCTGCCTCCAGCCATCCCGACAAAGGAAACCACCTCTATCTACCCAGAACGCTCAGGTTGGTTTTCACTTTCATCACCTAGATTACCCCAGACTTCAATGGAGAGGTACACGACCTGGGGCTTCATGCCTTGAGGCAGGCAATCACCTACATTAGATTCTGTTTACATTTTAAACAGAAGTAAAGTCTCCTAGTTGGGTGGATTCCTTCCCAACTACAAGGCTTACTTCACTAGAGAATGATGTCCTTCTGAGACTGACTTGGAGGGGCTCTTCTCTGAATGAGAAAATACAAAAAGCCTTAATCCTAATTTAATAATTGGTTATCAATAGACTAGAAAATAATTTCTCACTGGTTCTTGAGTCCCTGAAGGGAAAGGCCCACATGTTCTCTCTAGTAAATTCCTATTGACCAGGTTGACATTTAAGATAAGACCATTTTTCTTTTTGTTTTCTTTATTGCCTTTGCATTGGGCGAGGCCATGGTGAGTACCAAGACCAGACTTTGGGGTTGAGTTTTTAACACGCAGAGCCTCTACAAACATCGGTCCATATTTATTGGATCTGCATAACTCCATCTTTAGGGACGATTGTAATTTCTACCTGCATGTGTAGGAATGTAAAAAGTCTGTCACTGACTGTCACAAAGATGTTTTCGTGCAGGGGGCTGGAGAAGCAAGCCAAGCTTATGCCGGGTTCGGAATATGAACGATGAATTAAAAACTCCTCTATGACGGGCTTAGATGCTCCCGTTTGTGCGCTCAAAAATCATTTTTGTATATCTGTATGTATGTGATGAGAAGTTTGCAGGCCTCGACCCTGTGGAACCACCTAAAGCGGGGGCGCCTTAAGGTTGGCTTCTTTTGTGTCCCCCACGGCGACCCACAGTGCGGGGGCCTGCCTTTGAGTACCTGACCACACACTTCCCGTTACTTTATAAGGGAACTGGGATACCAGCCTCCCACGAGGCCAAGGTGGGTTCCGCCGGCCCGTAGGGAGAAATCCCGCTACAAAGACGCTTTTTGGGAGGCTTGGTTTCCTGGCCACTCTCCCGCCTGCGGGCCTTCCTTTTCCTTGAAGTGTACTTCCGCTTCCGCCTCCCTTCCTTTTGTCTCTCCCTTTCCCTCTCCCTCCTCCCCCCTCAGGGGCCGAGCCCCGAGGCCGCGCCTGCGCCGTGCTGCGGGGGGTGGGGGTGGGGTTAGACGGGAGGGCCCTGGGCGCGTAGCGGGGCACTGCAGGGCGAGATTAGGGACTGGGCGTCGGAGCGGCGCCGGCGGACGCGGGGCCCGGACGCCGCTGGGGGCCCGGACGCCGCGGGGAGGGCCCGGACGCCGCGGGGGGCCCCGCCCTGCGTCGGGGAGCGCCGCGTTGCCCCGGGGGGCCCGCCCATTCGTGACGTCACAGTTCAGTTTTCACTTTCTTTTTTTTCTCGCCCCCGGTCCGGAAGGTTTCACTTCCGGTTGCTCAGTGGCGCCCAAGCCCCCCCTCCCCAAGGCGGTCGACATGTTTCCTTTGGCTAGGTAGAAGAAAGGGTTTGCCTTCCTTTTCCCTCCGCAGCACGAGGCGTCCTCCAGAGCCGCCCCCGTCTTAGGGCCGACCTCGTACAGACTCCCCTCTGGAATCCTCAGTCCGGACTGCGGGATCGCTCGGCAGCCCGACCCAGCCCCGGTGCTGAACTCCCAGCCCCCCGTCTCGCCGCCCCACCCCCACCTTCCGCGGCGGGCGCCCTTGGACAGAGGACGGGAGGCGAGTAGGGCCGGCGGGGGCCGGGCCCGGCGCCGAGGGCGGCGCGAGGGCCGCGAGGCCCGCGGAGCCTTAGGACAAAAGCGAAGACTCGAAGGAAACGGAGAGCCGCGTGGAGCTGCTGGTTTCTGTGGAGACGAAAGCCGTGCTCTAGTGGGGAGAAAGCTTCAGCCACGAGACCGGCGTGCGCATGTTAGGAAGGAAGTCATGAATCCTAACAGCCCGACGGAGGAAATGAACGCTGACCTGGAGACTATGGGCACCTCGGCGGTGGCAGCAGCAGCACCTGAGACAGGTGAGAACCCGAGCAGGTGTGGGTGCCGCTGAGCGCACCGAGTGTCAGGTGGAGGAGAGGCGCCGGGGGCGAAGAGGCTGGACGGAGGATCGACCTACCTGCCGACGCCGGACGGGGGCTTGGCTCGTGTGTGGTGGGGGGTTTGGGTTACCTTGTGCTGCCTAGGCTAACCTGCCCGACCCTCAGGGAGGGGCCTTGCTTTGGTTTCTTTGTGATTGGATTGTTACGGAGGGAAAACGTGGTGCCTGGAGAAGAGCTAAACCCACGGCGGTTCTGTTGTGGGCTCAAGTCCGGCCTTCTTGTGTGACCTTGGCCAAGTCCTGTGACCCCTGTGGGCCTCCCTTTTCTCCTCTGTAAATTGAGTTCGGATTAAATGGCCCCCTTCAACTTTAAGTCTTAGAATGAGCGTTGAACTTACGATTGTAAACCATTCTGAATCGGAAGCTGGTTTTTTTTTTTTTTTGCTTTTCGCAAGATACAGGATGAGACTTGTGCTTACGCCTATATAACTTAATTATTTGGATTGTTTTCGAAGGTTGCAGAGGAAAAAAAAGGTCAGTAGTCGTGTCAAATGACAAGATTAGGCAGGATGACATTTGCCTGTTATCATACATACTCAGTTTAACTCAGCCAGCACACTAGGGAACAAAAGGAAAGCATCCTGCATTATTAAATGTTAACCAACTTGATGACCTCACCACAGGTAGGTGCTATTTTACAGTTGAGGTTACTCTTATTTTACAGATTTGGAAACTGATTCTTACGGAGGTTTAGTGACTTTGCTTAGGGTAATTTATCTAGTAAGGGTTTGATTCTGTGTTTTTCAGTCTTCCCAATTCCAGCCCCAACACTAGGTGTGGCCCTGCTGCCTTTACCCACCTGGTGGTGGGGCATGGAGTTAGAAAAGTCAGATAAATACATCCTTGTCCTTGTGGACCAGTGTGTGAAGTCTCGCTTCCTTTTAATCATTTCGTCTTAGTAAGTGAGAGGGACTTTGATAATCCTGCAATTTAGGATGCTATGCATCCTGTACGTATTGCAAGAAATACTTAGTGACCATTCCTATCATTAAACTTAAAAGGGAGGATATATTTTGTTTTGGTTTTTGATCGTTTATGTAGAGCAAACATTCCTTTTGGAATTGGCATTTTATAGTTTTTATCAGAGCTTCATTTTATTTCTTAAGAAGCATAATTTTCTAAAGGAGGATTGGAAGGAAAGAGTTCTTTATCAATACAAATAACATATGTGTATGGATATTCACACATTTTCCACAATGACTAAACTTTGCTAATTTAAAAAAATAACTTAATTTGACTACCATTTCTTTGGCATGTAGAAGCACATTTTTTGTAAATTATATATGGTAAACTTATGGAGGCAGGTCATTCTCCCTTTTCCTTCCTTCCTTCTCTCCAGTCCCTTCACTCTGCAGTATCATCTTAGTATAGGCATACTTTACATATGGTTTGCCGAAATTATGACTTAAGGCCCACTTGGATTCAGGTTTAGGAGTTGACTCAGGTTTTTATTTGGCTATGTAATCCTCAGCAAGTCACTTAGCTCTCCTAACCTCAGTTTCTTTATCTGTAAATGGGGATAGCAATACTTGTATTACCTCTGAGGGTTGCTATCAAGATTTTAAGATTTGTTGTATAAATGTGAGTATTAATAATTTATTATAATAATGCATTTATCAAATGAGATAACATGTACAGTGCTTTGCAGACTTTAAAGTACTGTATAAATTGCTAACTATTGTTATTAACTAAAATTAATGTTTTGATAATTTGCGTTATGCATGTATTTGAGCCTGGTAAATTTTTGATGATTTTCAAATTGGGGGAAGTGGGTGTCAACGATAAAATCTCTAGTAACCATTATTCTTTACATTCTACGTATTGTACAAATATTGTGCAAGCAAATATTGTCAGGTATTGGACACATACTCGACAATTCACTTCACTAAGTCTTTTAATTAAAAATGCATTTTATTGATGCCTTTTGTCTTTACATCAGAGTTATTTCAACTCCCTTCTCCAGATTGAACTTTCTCTTGTGAAAAAGAAAGAACAATTATGCAAAAAAGCATCCAATACTGTGACTACATCTGACAATCTGTACAATATACTGTTCTAGTAGTCCCCCACTTCTCTGCCAAGAGGGAAGAGGTATGTTTTGTTATCTGTTCTCTGGGACCATCGTTATTTTTTACTTTATTCAGAGTTTGACTTCCTTTTAATGTAATTGCTCAACTTTTCATTGACATTATTGTAGTCAGTGTTGTTTATCTGGTCCTCTTAGTTCTGCTTGTTTTGCTCTGCATCAGTTCGTTTAGATCTTCCCATGTTTTTTTGAATTCCCTATATTCATCATTTCTTAATGCACAGTCATGTTACATTTCATTCATATGCCATTATTTTCTCAACTAATCCACAGTTGATGGGCAGCCATTTGTTTTTCACTACTTTGCTCCCACAAAGAGTGTCAGCTATTTCTGTCTTTAACTTTGTTTTTATACCCTGTGGTGGAATTTCTCAGTTGAAGTGTTTAAATTTAGTTGCTTTTATTGCATATATTTAAAACTGAAATCCAGAATGATTGGACCATTTCACTGTTCCAGCAACAGTGAATCAGTATGAATTTCTTAACAGCCACCTTCAACACATACTGTTCCCATCTTGTTTTGTCTTTGCCAGTTTGCATGGTTTGAGGTTAAATCTGAGTTGTTTTAATTTGGATTTACTATTAGAAATTTGGAATATCTTTTCATGTAGTCTATAATTTGCATTTGGGGGAGATGAAAACTGTTTATCATATGCTTTGACCTCTTGTATATTGATAAATGATTTGGTGATATATATTTGCATCAGTATTTTGATATCACTTTTTTCCTAATTGATGTAAATATTTTTTCTCATCCTACCATTACTTTTCTATTTCTGCCTGTTTTGTTGCAGCAAAAAATTTAGCAATTTTACGTAGTAGTTTATTTCATCTTTTATGGTGTTTCTTGTTTGTTCAAAAATTCTTTCCAACCATAGTTATGAAAGATACATGATCTTGTTCTCTCCTAAGTTTTTTTTAATAGTGTGTCCTTTTCTATTCAGGTTGTTTGCACATGTACCTATTTTGAGCTTACTGTAGTATGCTATATAAGATGTTGGTCTAAACCCCATTTCTGCCAAACTGCCATCCAGTTTTCCCAGATACTCTTCAAAATAGAAATCCTTCCTATAGTGATTTATAATTTTTATTTTATCAGTAAGATGATATAGGTATTTGCCAAATATTCCTCACTATCCTGATTGGCTTCTCATACCTCCTGGCAATATACATACATACATGCATACATGCATACGTGCATGCATGCATGCATACAGACATACATAGGCACACATATACTCACCCCAAGTTAGAAGTCCATGGTTTGTACCATCTCATTTTTAACACTGTGTACTAAATCTTTATGTTTGAGGTTTGTTTCTTATAGATAAATTGTATGTTTTTTTTTAATCCTCTCTGATTTATTCTATATGAATGAATTTGTGTCATTCATATTCTTGGTTTGACAGTTTTATTTTTTCTTCCAACTTTACTATAATGCTTACTTCTATCTTTATTACAATGTTTTATATTTGTGTCCTCATCCCTCTGTCTTCACAAGAGGAAACAGAAGGATTGAGATCAAGATGAACAATATATAGTTGGAATTGTATGATCTCAATCATCTCCTTTTCTCCTCTTCACCTAGTTCAGATCCAAATCACCAGGTCTTACCTATTGTCTCTGTTCTTTTAAGTCTTTTTAGTTTTAATTTCTTTAAGTTGATTTATTTTCATAGAATTGCAAAATTTGAAACAGACCTCAAATGCGATTTTGTCCAACCCACATAGGTAATAACATTCACTATAACATATTCAACAAATCAAGACCTTTGTGATTATTCCCTCCCCCAACTCAGCCTTCTCTTTTAAAACCTTCTTTTTCTTTTCCCTGTCCTTGCCTAACTTTTTTTTTTTTTTTGTATTTCTGTGCATTACTCTTTTTTGTCCCCCTCAACCTTTCCTTGCCTGTCTCAGGTTCATGAGATGCCTGTTCTCCATACTTTAATGTCAGTATAATTTTCCTGGTTTTACTCAAATTATGAGAATTAATGATTTCTTCCCGATTCATTTCTTCTATAGTATTTAGTATTTTCTTCTCCCCCTCCTCTTTCTTTAAAACACACACACAATTAGGCACCAAGTTTTTTTTCCCTGTTTTAGTTTAAAGATAAAGATGTTTGGACTCCGAAGGGGCAATTGTTTTTTCCTTAGATTGTAAGTACTTGATCATTTAGTTTACTTAAGTTGCTTAAACTTGTTTACCTTTCTAGTTTCTCTTATTTCTTTCATTTTGTTTCAGAACTTCTCCCCAGCTCTTATTTTCTCAAGATATGGTTTGTAAGTGGTTGGTTCTATTAAAGGTTGATCTTTTTATCCTGTAGGATTATAATGAGTTTGGTGGGATAAGTTTTCTCTAGTTGTTTATTTTACATTTTGATGTGCTGTTTGTAATATTGTTATTCTGAAAGTGATTTTTTCATATTAGTCATGTTACGTTGTATATAAGAATTGGAACTTAGAACTACTTTTTAAAATAAGAATTATTGGGAAAACTAGGAAGCAGACTGGCAGAAATTAGGCTTAGACAGCTTAAAATGTGTAGCTAGGTGTATAGAGTCTTGGGCCTGGACTCAGGAAGACCTGAGTTCAAATCCAGCTTCAGACACTAGATGTGTGACCCTCTGCAGTTCACTTAACCCTCTTTGCCTCAGTTTCCTCACCTGGAGAAAGAAATGGCAAACCATTCTAGTATCTGTGCCAAGAAAGCCTCCAATGTCTTGAAGAATTGGACAGACCAAAATAAGAAAAAACAGATACTTACAGACAGCTGTTGTTCTGTGTAAATTTGCATTCTGAAAATTGGAGTTTATATAAACTATTGTAAAAGAAATCTGCTTTCCAAAAAACACCCATTAACTGTCCCCTCACTTCCCCCCCCCCAAAAAAACCCCAAAACAACCAAAACATCCCTTTCAAATGAAAGCAGAGAAAAGGATATAGTAGTAAGAGACCATCAGGGCCACTACAGCACCATATATATAGGTGCTTGCTTGGCTTGAATCAAAAGTGGAGATCTTTGCCCTTCTACTCCCATGTGTCTAACCCCCATTCCGTTCTTCACCCTTGGGAGTCATCTGTCCTCTGCTGTTTATGTTTTGACCCCCATGATTTCTTCCCCTATCTCCTACCCTATGTTTTTCTGCATGTTATGGCCAGGCCTCCATATTTTACTCACTTCTCTGTCCCAAGCCCCCATGTATTCTTGGACCACATGCTGGACACTTTTCTCCATGGGCTTCTTTTCTCACACATATTACATAAAAATTGTTTACAGTCTGCAGAATGGTCCACTTACAAAAACAAGTACTGTCTATACTAAAATAAGGTCCAAATGTATAAATGACCTTTACATAATGGCTATTATATCGCATGAAAACTAGAGAATGGAAGGAAGGACTTTTGAGATCTCTGATTTGGAGGAAACTTTCTAATTAAATGTGGGATAGAAGTCACAAAAGACAAAAATAGAATGTTTTTACTATATAAAGCTAAGACTTCTTCATGAACAAGTTCAATGTAAGAAGAGGAACTATGGAAAAAAAATTTTTTTTGTTAGATAGGGAATTACTATGACATGGGAAATATGTAAGACCAAGAACATTCCCTAATGGATAAGTGGTCAAAGAATATGAAAAAAAAATTCAGGGAATTCCCACATGACTTTCAAATGATCAGTGACCATATGGAAAATGCTTTAAAATAGTAAGAGAAATGCAAATGAAGACAACTTGGGTTTTATTTCACACAAATCAAATTGGCAGAGATGATAAAAGATGTAAATAATCAACATTAAAGGGGCTGTAAAAGGAGAGGCATACTGGTATATTGTTTTAGCTGTGAATTGGTTGAACCATTCTGGAAAATACTTTAGAACTATGTTGGAAAAGTGACTAAAATATTCATACCTTTTTGACTAAGAGAGAAGAGGTAGGGGTAGAGTCAAAAACAGAAGAAAAGATCTTATATCTGTCTGTCTTGTCTATCTGGCTCTCTCTCTGTCTCTGTGAAAAGAGCAGGAAACTAGAAACAAAGTGTATATCCCCATCAGTTGGGAGTGACTGAACAAATTCTCATGTGAATATAATGGAATATTACTTTGCCCTGAGAAACTAAAAATAAAATAAAGAATTTAGAGAAACTAAGGATTGCAGAGTCATTGAACCACAATTGGAAGGGACCTGAGATGCCCTTTTTAACCTTTTCATTTTACTGATAAACTGAGCCCCTGGGAGGCTAACTGAATTGTTGAAAACTACCCATCGGTAGCAGAATTGGGAGCACTTGTATGGAGCAAAATGTGCACAAAACCATGAGAATGGTATTACACAGTTGCCATGTAGTGTGAAGAAAATAAACTCTAAAAGACATCAAAACTCAGATTAGTGCATCAAATAGTCCAGAGTACTGATGACACACCATATCTTCCTCTAGGTATGAGGAAAGGTAAGTTAGGGAGGTGGTGGATTACAGGTCTGAAGAGAGGTTGTTATGTGTGATCATCATGTCAATTTATTTTGCTTACCTGTTTGTTATAAAAGAGCGTTCTGTGGGGAGAGGAACTGGAAAAGAACTGGAAATTTTTTGATATTTTTAAAAAACCAATATTAAATATGGGGGAAATAGGCAAAACATTGTTTAAAAAGCATTATACCACTGATTTTTTAACATAATAATCTAGAACATATTGATAGTCCATATTTGGCAGAAACGTACTCTGCATGTATTATCATTCTCTGACCTTCATGGAAACATTAGAATTAGAGAATTTTAGAGGTACATCAGACCAGGACCTATTACACTACACCTGATATTGAGGCTATCCGTCTTCTGGGGTTGGCACTATTTGCCTAGAAACTTTCCACAGCTCTTGATAAGGAGAACCTGTGTCTTATGTGACCGCATAAATGTGTTGCTGTTGTAGGCGTGGAGACCAAGAGTTTCTGAGGGAGAACATTCTATTCACCCACCTTCATGTGCTGCTCACTTGGACTCTGTCCCCAAAGGTGAACAGTCTGTCTCACCCTCTCTTACTCTTCCCATTCTAGTAATACTGAATCCCAAACTTAAGAAGAAGAACTCCCTCTCTCCATCTCCTGTCATCTTCTCTTTCATCTCTGTTGACTTTGGCACTACTTTACCAAAGTTGCACTATACCTGCCCTGTGGAGCCCTTTTAAGTGTTCCTTTGTTTTATACCTCTCCTACTTCTTCTGGCTCCTATCCAATGACACTGTATATCCCAAGTCTTTTTGATTGTACCTTTTCTTACAATCCCTGGAGATTCAGTTAGAATAGTCCTTGCTCCCCGTTGTCATTTCTGGCCTTCCTCTCTTATGGTCACTCAGTAAGCACACATCCTTTGAGATTGACTTCATCCAGTTTATCACTCACCTCAAATCTGGTGTTTCTTACCTACAAGATAGTTCTTTCTTCTTTGTCAGTTAGTTTAGTGTCTGGCTGTCATATTTATCTTTATTCCAATTAATTTGTTTTTACCTATTTGCTTCATGAATGGGGCTAAAGGAATTCTTGCAACCATGCTGACCGGTTCCACTAAAAGTTTATTTTATCTAATCTCAGCCAATCCCTTGGTGCAGCAGAATAATCCTACCTACCAATGAGACCTCTCCTTGTTTTCCTTTGCTGATTCACTATCTTTATCACATCCTAACTGTGGGTCTACTCCAGAGCTTTGTCCTGGGGCTTCTTCTCTAACAGTCTCATATTTGGTAAGTTTGTTTAATTCCCATGGATTCTGTTATCATATACATAGATCACTCCCAGGTCCAAATATCCTGGAATATATATAGCCCTGGTCTCTCTGCTGAGCTCAAGTCCCATATGATGTAGTATTTTTTTCTTTGAAGTCAACAGACATTTATTCTACTCTTAATATGTGTCAGACACTGTGTTAAGGACTGGGAATACAAATACAAGCAAAAAGAAAGATAGTCTCTTCCTTTATACACATATACATACACACAATGCACATGTAGTACATAAATATGTAAATATAAGATATATATAGTTCTTAAAAGAATGTAAACTTTTGCATATGTACGTATATCTTTGTATATATTTATGATCAATAATGCATCTTTTTTCCCGTTTCCACATTGAAGATTTAGAAACAATTGAATATTGAAAGAACTACTTGGTGTTATTGGTTGACTTTTGATGGTCAGTAAATAAAAATAGACTACAGAAGTTCTCGTGGAATAGGCAGATTTTTGCAAGTAAACTGCAAAATCCGATGACCTTTTCTCAACATTTTTCTCCTTGATCTCTTTCTAGTCCTGGATACTGTTGATCATTCTCTCCTTAATACTTAGATGTAGGTTTTTTGGATACCACTCTTTCCTGGTTCTTCTCCTACCTATCTGACCATTCCTTCTCTGTCTCCTTTGCTGGATCCTCTTCTAGAACAGGGCTTCTTAAACTTTTTCCTCTCACAACCTCTTCATAGCTTCTTAAACTTCTTAAGCCTAGAACATACCCTCTAACAATAGATTTTCCATGAGGTTCTGTCTTAGACTCCCTTCTCTTTTCTCTCTATACTACTTCACTTGGGGATCTCATCAGTTCCCCTGAATTTAATTATCTCTTTGCTACTCTTTTTTTATGTTTCTGATTTTCAGATCTTCTTATCTTATTCTTTCTTGACCTCCAGTCTCTTATCTTCAGCTGCCTTTCAGACTTCTTGAACTAGATATTCAGTAAACATCTTAAACTCTGCAGGATGGAAACAGAATTCATTATCTTTCCTGGCCCCCAAACTTTCCCTATTAATATAGAGCTGAGCTGTCAGAAGATTGCTACTACCACCAGATTAAAATGTAATTGGGAAATGTTTAGCAAAATAAAAAAATATATACTCTAAATAATGGTAATTTGTTCTTTTCTAAATCAGTATAAATCTAGGAGCGATCCTTTTCTATTTGAATTGGACATCACTGTTGTAGAGGGCAACACCATCTTCCTACTTCCTCATGGTCACAAGTGTAGGTATCATCCTCTTCAATAGCTCTTACCCACCCCCCCACCCCCATTCAATTTGTTACCAAGACCTGTAGATTTCACCTTTGCATCTCTCAAATTTTCCTTCTTCTCTCCTGATGCTGCGATCATTCTAATTAATGCAGGCCCTCACCACCTGATGTCAGGACTGTTGTTAGTGGGCTTGCCTGCCTCGGGTGTCTCGCCACTCCACTCCACCATGAAGATTCAGCCATCAAAGTGATTTTGCTGTAGCACAGATCTGACCATATCATCCTCATACTCAAACTCCAGCGAGTCACTCTAACCTCTAGGATCAAAGACAAAATCCTGTTTGTTGTTTAACACACACACCTTTCCCTATTTCTTATTATTCCTCATACTTCCACCATGTATTATTCAGTCCAATGATTCTGACCTTGCTGTTCATTAAACAAGACCCTTGACTTTTTAGTTTCTGATATTTTCTCTGACTGCCCCCCCGCCCCCATACCTGGAATGCTTTCCCTCCTCATCTCTGCCTCCTGACTTCTTTTAATTCCCAACTAAAATCTCTTTTACTTGAAGCCTTCTCCAGCCCAGTCTTAATTCCAGTGCCTTCCCTGTATTAATTATTTTCTGTTTATCCTGTATTTAGCTTACTTTTTTATGTTTGCATGTTGTTTTGCCCATAAGGTCATGAAATGTCTTTTGCTTCTTTTTGTTATCCCCAGTGCTTAGCACAGTGCCTGGCACATGTTAGGGTGCGTATTAAT
The DNA here is from genome assembly GCA_028658325.1 of Potorous gilbertii. Taxonomy (NCBI): domain Eukaryota; kingdom Metazoa; phylum Chordata; class Mammalia; order Diprotodontia; family Potoroidae; genus Potorous; species Potorous gilbertii. Next base: position 166,681,569 of record CM053770.1, read on the forward strand.
GTTTATTGTTTGATCGAGAAAGGATTATCATTAGTGGGGGAGTGGGTCATGCGTTTTCTAGAATGAGAACTTTTAGCTGAAATGTGAAGGAAGCCAGGAGGTGGAAATGAAGGGAAACAACCTTCGAGACTTGGGGCATAGCCAGTGAAAATGCTCAGTTAGGATAATGGAGTGTCTTGTTTGAGGAGCAGCAGAGAGGTTAGTATCATTGAATCAAAGAGTATTCTGGGTAGGGTGGAGGTGCAAGGTGAGTAAGATGGAAGAAGACTGGAAAGTTAGGAGGGAGCCAGGATTATGAATGTTTTTGAATGCCAAATGGAGGATTTTATCCTTGACCTAGAGGTAATATGGAGACATTGAAATTTTTTGAGTAAGTGATCAGACCTGTCCTTTAGGAAGATCAATTTAACAGCTGAGTGGAGGATGGAATATAGTTGTGAAAGACTTGAGGCAAGGAGACCCAGATAACAGTAAAAAAGAACACTTTTATACATATGTAAAACTCCAAAAGAATATTGTTTATGAAGTTATGATCTCCATTTCATGCTGATTTTTAAGAACGTATATAATAAGTTATATGTAGTACTTTCAAATTGTTATGCTTATCTGAATTTCCTTTTGTTCCCTTCTGTGCATTAGAAAAAGTTTCAGTGGTCTTTTTTTCCCCAACAGTGTTTTTTATCCTCTTTTTGCCCCCTACTCCATTCCTGATTTTTTTTAAAAAATGAATGTATGTGCATACAAAAATGTAAATCTCTTGGTACAAGAAGTTTTTGAAGGTAAAATTGACAGGACTTGGCAGCAGATTGGATATAGGGAGGTATGGAAGAAAACGGTGAGTTGAGAATGGCACCTGTGTTGTAAAAGAAAAGTTTACAACATGGGTGAGTGTTTGGGGGAAAATACAGTGAGTTCAGTTTGGACATGATAACTTGAAGATATCTGACATCCAGTCAAAATGTCCAATGGGCAGTAGGAGAAAGGAGCTTAGAGATTGGAGAAATAGAATTTAGAATCATCAAGCATAGAGGTAATTGAATCATTGTGAGATGATGAGATCACCCAATAAAATATACAAAGGGAAAAGAGCAAGTGGCCCAGGAATGAACCTTGGGGGTCTGCCATAGTTAGCAGGCATGAACTGGATGATAGTTCAGCAAACTCAGTGTAATACTTTATATTTCAAGTGTGTTTCTTTTAAATTGTTTCTCATCTGTTCAACTTTCCTTTTCCATTTTGTCAGTGTTTATTCCATCCACATTCACAGTTATGATCCTTAATTTATTTCTCTCCATTCTATTCTTTTTTAAAATTTAAAAATGAGTTTCATTTATGCATTTTGTTTTTTACATTACCATAGTTTTCCCATGTCCTCCCCTTTCTCCCTTCCACAGAGGCATACCATGTAACAAGTTGTATTTTTAAAAATATATTAATTTTATTTATTTTTAGTGTTCTACAATCACTACCATAAAACTTACATTTTTTCCCCTTACCTACCCTCCACGTCCCCCCTACCTCCTCGAGACGGCATACAATTCTGTGTATAGGGTCTACACATACATTTCTATTGAATACATTTTCACCATAGTCATGCTGTGTAGAAGAACTAAAATGAATGGGAGAAATCATATAACAAACCAAAACATAATACACACAAAAAATGATCTGCTACCTTCTATGATTGAATTCCATAGTTCTCTGGATTTTGCCTTAGGAGACCATTGGGAATTTTATTTTTCTTTAAGTCCTTGCATTGCTATGAAGTTCCAAGTCTACCAGAAAAAACTCTTCACACACTGTGGTTGTTGCTGTGCACAAAGTTCTCCTGGTTTTGCTCCTTTCACTCAGCATCAGATGATATAAGGCTTTCAAGGCCTCTCTGAAGTCTTCTTGTTCATCATTCCTTATAGCACAATAGTATTCCATTACATTCATATACCATAATATATTCAGCCATTCCCCAATTGATGGGCATCCCTTTGATTTCCAGTTTTTGGCCACTACAAAGAGAGCTGCTATAAATAGTTTTGTATATGTGGGACCCTTTCCCATTTTTATGATCTCTAGGGGTTACAATCCTAGTAGCAATATTGCTGGGTCAAAGGGTATG
>CM053770.1:166683781-166761564 GCA_028658325.1 Potorous gilbertii
GGCATAGTTCCAAATTGCTCTCCAGAATGGTTGGATCAGCTCACAGCTCCACCAACAGTATATTAGTGTTCCAACTCTGCCACATCCTCACCAACATTTATCATCCTTCTGTTTTGTCAAGTTTGCCAATCTGATAGATGTGATGTGGTACCTCAGAGTTGTTTTGATTTGCATCTCTCTAATCAAAAGTGTAATTTAGAGCATTTTTTCATATGATTATAGATAATCTTTAATTTCTTTGAAAATTGCCTGTTCATATCCTTCGACCATTTATCAATTGGAGAATGACAAGTCACATTTTTAAAGAAAGAAAAAGGAAAAAAATAAAAATAACTGATCAGTATATCAAAAATATCTGAAAGGAGTCTGGAGACTCTTATATACAATACTTTGGGGGCTTTCCCTATCTGCAAAGGAGCATGATGGAAGTGTTTTCTCATATTTCTTCTTTAAGGATTGGCTTATTATTTCTAATTTTGTAGCATTCTCTTTTGACTGTTTATGTTGTTGTAATTGTATTGTTTTCTTGGCTTTGCTTACTCCATTTCATGTAGATCTTTCCATGTTTCTCAGTATTCATCACATTCATTATTTCTTACAACACAGGCAGATTCCGTTATAATTTACGTACCATGATTTATTTAGTCATATCCCATTTGATAGATAGGCATTTACTTTGTTTCCAATTCTTTAGTATCACAAAAAATGCTGCTGTAAATATTTTAGTGTTTGTCAATGGTATCATTAGGATACAAGCCCAGTAATGAAATTTCTAGTTCCAAAATATGGATTTTTAGTCACTTTATTTGCATAATTCCACATTGCTTTTCAAAATGATTCACAATTCTACAAAAGTGCACCAGTATTGCCTATTATCCCACAACCCATTCAATATGTGATCAAAGCCATTGAATTTATATTTTTAATTTCCTTTCTCTTACTATAAATATACATCTCTATCCAATGCCATCAGAAGTATGTGATCTGATATATATATTTTTTAAATGGCATGATCTTTAATAAAGTTATCAATCTATTTAGAATGTATTGTTCAGTATAGTGTAAGGTGTTGATCTGAGACTAATATTTGCCAGATTGATTTTCAGTTTTCCCAGCAGTTAAAAAAATCAAACAGGGAATTCTTTCCTAAGTAATTTATGTTTTCTGGTTTATTGGGTTCCATTGTTTCTAATTATCTTTTATCCTGGTGACCTACCTTTCTTTTTTAACCAGTAGAAGATGGTTTTGATGACTGTTGCTTTATAATCTAGTTAGAGGTCTTGGAAGTAGTTTCTGTGCTTCTTTGCATCATTTTCCTTACTGTTCTAGATCTTTATTTTTACAAATGAATTTTATTATTTTATCAATTTCCATAAAATGGCCCTTTGATAATTAGATGGACATAGTATTAAAAGTGTAAATTAGGTTTTAATATTTTGTCATTTTTATTATTTTGGCTTGATTCAGCCATGATCACTAAATATTCCTCCAGCTAGTTAAGGTCTTTATTTCTTTAAAGAGCACTTTGTAATTGAATCAGTACAAGTGTTTTCTGTATTTTGGTAGACTCATCCTCAGATACTTTTTAGTTTTTTAGAATACGATTTCCATTTTTATTATTCATTACCTCTTGGAGTTTGTTTTATAGAAATGTATTCAATTTTTGAGAGCTTATTTTGTAGTATGCAACTTTGCTTAGGCTGTTAATTGTCTCAGGATCACTAAAATTTTCCAAGTAAACCATTCATAGGTAGGTATACTTTTAAATGTCCTCTTTACCTGTTTTTAGCCCTTTATTTTCTTTCTCTTCTGTTACTATTGCTAGCATTTCCAGAACTACATCAAATCCTAATACGGAGATTGTGCATCTTGTATTACTCCTGTGTTTATTAGGAAAAGATTTTAGTGCATGTGATGCTTGCTTTTCATTTTAAATAATTTTCATGATATTAAAAAAAGTTCCCTCTATGCTTATGTTTTGTAGGGTTTTTTTTAGCATAAATAAATGAATGTTGTACTTTGTCACAGGCTTTTCTGGAATCTGTTCAAAGAGCTGTATGGTTTTGGATGTTTTTGTTTTTAATATGCTTAATTATGCTAATTGCTCTCCTATTGTTAAACCTCTTTTTTTCTTTGTATCCTTAGTATAATCCGTAACACGGTCATAGTGAATGATTTCTTAGCTGAATTACTGTAGTCTGTTTGAGAGGATTTTATTTAAAAAATTTAAATCAATATTCATTAATGATATTGGTTTATAATTCTTTGCTTTATTCCTTCCCTCTTCTAGGTATTAGGAATATTTTTTCATAAAACAAATCTGTTAATGCTTGTATTAATTTTTGAGAATAATTTGTGTAGTATGAGTACTACTACCTGCTCTTTAAAGGTTTAATAGCATTCTCCTGTGTATCCATTAGGATGAGTTTTTGGTGGCATGCTCCCCACCCCCGCAGCAGTTCCTTTATAGCTCGTTCTGTTCCCTTTCTGAGATTGGGTTATTTAAGATCCCTATTTGGTCTTCTTTTATTTTGAGTGTTTTATGTTTTTGAAGGTAATCCTCTGTTTCTTTTCTGTTTTGTTAGTATGTGACTGTGAATAATAGGTTCTGGGTATTACCTTTTTTAGTTTTGTTGTGATGCCATTTTGCACATTTGCTGTTTTGTTGATTTAATTTTTTGCTTGGCTAAAGGTTTATTAATTTTATTGATCTTTCAAAGTACCAGCTTTTAGTTTTATTATTTCCATAGTCTTTGGTTTCTACTTTTATCTATTTCTCTAATTTTCAATATCTTCTTTTAGGCTTATTTTAAGTTTATTTGTTGACTTTCTGATTTTTAAAATATGTATTCCATTCATTAATCTTTTCTTTTTCTATTTTGTTGATGTATGTTTGTAGGGATATGATTTACCCCCTGAGGACTGCTTTAGCTGCATCCCAGAAATTTTGGTATGTTGTTTCATCATTATCATTTTCATTCACATAATTATTAATTGTTTCTATGATTGTTCTTTGATTCAGCTATTATTTAGGATTTCATTGTACAAGTCTCCATTTGGGTCATTGTTTTTTGTTTGTTGTCTGTAAAATGATTACTGTTGTATTGCATTATAATCTGTAAAGAATGTATCTGTTATTTCTGCCTTTTTTACATTAGTTTGCAATATGTGTGCCCTAATACATGTCCAGTTTTTGTAAAAGTTCCATATGTTGAGAAGTGTGTATATCTTCAGCAGACTGATTTAGAGGAAACCATAAATCTTTTAGTTCTAATTTCTCCAGCAATATGTTCAATTCTGTGTTTTCTCTTTGGTTTATCTTTTCTGTTGTAATTGAGAAAAGGACATTGAAATCTTCTGCCACTATTGTGTTACTGTGTATGTCTTGTAATTCGGTTAATGTTTCCTTTATGCATTTAGATTGCTGGAGCATTTGGGGCATATAAGTTTAATATTAATACTGGTTTGTTGTTTGCAACACCTTTCAGCATAATTTAGTTTCCTCGTTTATTTCTTTTTATGCTTTGAATGTTTGTTTTTGTTATGGTAGCATGATTGGAGGTCCTCCTGCTTTTAAAAAAATTTACACATTATATAGTAAATACTTTCCTAGCCTTTTTGTTTTATTTCCTCTGTCTCTTTGTTTTTAAAATCTTATAAGCAGCAGCTTGTAGGGTTTTTTCTTATCTGTTCTATCAGTCTTTTTCATTTTATTGGATTGTTAATTTACATTTTCCTCCATTTGTCTATAATGGTTTTCCCCACCCAAATTAACATTCCCCTCTTTCTCCTTTTGTGAAAACAATACTGTCTCTATAGTTTTTTTTTTTTAAGAAAATCTTGGTTTTCCTGATTTTTCTCCCCCTCCTTTGCAGCTGCTCTTCTCCTGTTTATTGCCCCTTTCCCTCGTTTGGAATTTTTACTTAGAGGAAGGGAAAGGAGTTGACATTTGTCAAGCACCTACTGTGTGCTACGCATTATGTTATTAAATCTTTTTACATATATCTCATTTGATCTTCATAACAAGATAGATGTTATTGTTAGCCTAACATTATAGTTGAAGAACCTGGAGCAGAGGTTGGCCTCTGTAAGTATCTGAGTAAGTATCTAAGGCTGGATTTGAACTGAAATCTTCCTTTCTCTAGGCCCAGTGCCCCATTCATGGCACCATATAGTTGCCTAATTAGACCTACTTATTAATTCCTTTTTCTTTCTTACTTTTATTTTTCTCCCTGCCTCCTTGTTAAGTACTCAAGTAAAATCCCCCCATTCTGTTTTTCAACTTACTTTGTTCATTAGTTTTTAAGTTTTCACTTTCTGTGCCTTTTTTTAAATTAAAAAAAAATATTCTTTGCCTCATACTTTTCATTATTTAATCATCCCTTTCTGACCCTTCTGTTTGTTTTTTCTTTATTCTCTATATTCCTCATGGAATTAAAGGTTCTTTTGGGTCCCTTCTTCTACAGAGTTTCTCATATTCTCTTGTGAATCTTGTCTCTAACCCCCCCTTTTCTTTTGTGCCAAAATCTTGGAAATATCATCTCCTTCAGCTGATAAAGACAGTATTATCTTTTGGCAGGAACTATCTTATGTCTGTGATTTTGTAGTTCATTTTTAACCTTGTCTCTCCTCTTGATCATTTTTTTCCTTTTGTCTTAAAATCTCTTCCATGCCCTACTCTTCTAGGTGTCAGTTGCCTTTGTGAGCTCTGATTCCTCTCTTCCTGAAGGATGAGTACTCAAAATAACAAATCTCTGAAGATCATTCCCATTTTAAGGTTATTTTCCTTTATAGAATATCTCTTTTCCCCCATTGGAGCTTTCATCAGTGGCACTACATCACCCAATCTCCTGTAGACATTTTTTATCCTGAGGAACAAACAGTTAATAGTTATTATCCCTTTATTTGCTAACATCTGACTTTTTATTTTTTTTAGGATAAATCATATTCTCTGTTATCTTCCCTTCTCCACTTTTATGCACCCTCCTATTCTGTAATTTAGTCCCACAAAAAATATCAATTCATAGAGTTTTGTGGTATTTATTAACATGATCTTTCAAGCCTTTTTTCCATCAACACTTTTCTTTGATATCTACTTTCACCCTTGGCACTTTGTGTGCACTTTGAAATATATTTCTCAATGATCTCTTGTTGTTTTGTTGTAGTTATCCTTGGTTGTGTATTTTCTTACCTTTCTTTGTATTTCTGTAGTCTGGAGTCTTTGAGAAGCAAATAGTTTCATCATGTCTGGTTTTCTAAGAACGTCTTGAATACATCCTTTTTATTGAAGTCCATCTGTTTTCATTTATAATTAGGTTTGGATTTGAAGTGTGTCAAGTTCTGAAGTAAACCAAAGCCATCAGTTGAGGAATAAAATAACAGAGTAGCAAACTTACCACCCTGAGGGATGTCCCAGAAGCCATCTCACAAGGAAAGATTTTTGTACTTTTAGGATAAGGGGGCGCGCCCGCGCGTGCCTGTGTGCATGCGTGTGTGCGTGTGTGTTTGTCTGTCCCTTAGCAGTCCTGGCAAATCAAACCACTTCATTCAGCTAACTGAAGAGGGTAGGGACATTACAACCTGAGATCCACTTTAAGCCACATTCCTTTACAAAATAAAATCTCTGGGTGGGACAATTTAGGTGTAGTTCAGCTCAACCTAATCAAGAGTAAATACCTTCAGATTATGGATGTAAAGATTTTTACTGAAATTCTGACATTACTAGGATCATTAAAGGAATGACAAGTAACGTTTGATATTAACAGTTTTCCGTCATTAACTATTTTCTGTCAAGGGTAGATCACCTTGCTCTGCCTCTTTAGTTTCTTTGCTCAATGCCTTTTTTCCTTTTGCAGTTTCTAGTTAGTGCAGAATAGGCTTCTGTTCTTGAATTTAATTTTCCTTTTTTGAATTTCCTTTCCTTTACATTTGAAGGTATTATCCATGTCTCTTGCAGGATTTGTCAATGGAATTGTTAAATTTAACCACTCTTCAATCAAGTAATTAAGCACCTACCATGTACCATTGTACTAATAAGCATTGAGGCTATAAAAAGAGGGCAGTCCCTGCTCCCAAGGAGCTAATAGTCTAATGGGGGAGACAATATGCAAACAAATATAATAACATGAGCTGTATGCGAGATAAATAGGAAATAATTAAAAGAGGGAAGGCCTTGAAATTAAAATGAGTTAAGAAGGCATCCTGTAGAAGTTAGGATTTTAGTTAAGACTTAAAGAAAAGCCAGGAAGGTCATTTTTCTGAGCAGAGGTGGGAGAACATTTTTCTGAAAGTGACCTGTGAATTCTTTCATTTGACTCTTTGTTTTCCGTGTTCAGAAGTTCTGGGCAATTATATTATTTCTTGTATTAGGTGTTCAGATGTTTTGATTTGTTGTGTTCCTCTGGGAGCACTGTAATCATTAAATTATCCAGGCATCCTACCTTCTAGATCAATAAATTTTGTTTGTGTGGAAATCATGCTCTCTTTTAACATTGTTGCCTTTTGCTTTTCTTCTGCATTGTCCTTCTTTCTGTGTATTTGCTTTTACCTTCAGTAATTCTCTTTTATTTCTGTGTTGAGGCTGGCCAATTTTAATGAAAGTTTTTCTGTTCTCCTGGTTACTTCTGCCGTGCAGGCCATAAGTTTTTCTTTCAAAAGTCTCATTTCTATTTTAAACTATGCAGTATTTTCCTACTGTGGTTTAATGCTCTCTTCTCAATCTATAGGGTCCTCTTCCTTATCAAGTGTTAATTCTTTTTCTTTTGTCTTGCAATATTTATTCGTAGACACTTGAACCGTTTTACCTTTTGTTAATAATATCTTCCCTATCAGTTTATCTGCTTATGCTCAAAAGTGTTTAATTGAATTTTGTTCCTCCTGAAACCTTTAGTATTTTCTTTCTTTTTTCTCTGTACTTTTATAGTTCCCTATTGGCCACTTTCTGACTCTTCCCCTTTAAGTGTAGTTTGTCCGTAAATTGGACTTCAGTATTATCTCAGCTTCTTCTCATGATGGACAGTTCACACTTATCCTGTCCCAATTTCTTCCCCAAGTATTTTTGACAGGTAGAAATGGCCTGATTTGCATGCAGATCTCCATATAGTCTAACATATCTTGCCCTAGTTCCCTCTTTTCCTCACTGCTGTGGATTGAGTTCTGTTGTAGCCCACAATACTTCCATGCTGCTTTTGTAGCCTGAGCAAATTTCTGCTATTTGGATCTTCATGGCACTGAGAAGTGGTGGTGTTTTTATGTTGAGTTCAATTATGTTGTATGCAAGGACTGAGTTAGCACCATTTAATATTAGGGAATATTATTAGTTCATTACTTTTTTACATTCTTTTTTACAATTCTTTTCAGTTGTAGACCATGGAGACAGCTAGGATAGTGTTATCTTGTGTGTATAGTTACCATTTTGAAGATGTTTGAGAAGTTATGAGGATCTAAGAAAATATTTAATCTTCATCTTCATCATGTTGTTCCCATCCTTTTCTCTTATGCTTTTTTCCTCATTGCTCTTCTCTCCTTTGTTGTAGATTCTTATACTTTCCTTCCTTTTAACTCTTTTCCCCACCTCCATCTCCCATGTTGTCTAAGCTGATGGTTTGTTTTGTTTATTGCTGATCCCACCAGAAATCTACTTTTGTTGTTTCCCTCTTTCTCCTACTCCCTTTTCCATACCTATTGGGTCGAATATGTTTTTATACCAAACTGTGTGTGTGTGTGTGTGTGTGTGTGTGTGTGTGTGTGTGTGTGTGTGTGTATATGTATATATATATATATATGTGCTTATTCTGCCCTTGTTTTAACTAGTTCGAATGATAGTGAATTTCATGTGATACCTGTTCTTTGACATCTCTTTCACATTTGTATAGACTTCTACTGGTGCACTCCATGAGATAATGAATTTCCTCATTCTTCCTTCCTTTTTTCCCCAGTATATCTCCCTTCTATTGTTCAGTTAATATCATCTAAACAGAACAAAGCCACTCCTAATCCCTCTGTCTCATTTGACTCCCTCTGTGTCTCATGTCAGAGTTCTTACTCCATATTAGAATGCAAATAGTTCAACCTTTAAAAAAAAGTTCCATCTGATTGTTCACTTATATTTACTTATATATTTTTCTCTTGACTCCTATATTTGTATTTCAGAGTTCCTATTCAACTCCAATATTTTCATCAAGAATGCTTGAAAGTGTCTTGTCTTTCATTGATGGTCTATTTCTTCCCTTGTAGGATTATAGTGAGTTTTGCTTGCTAAGTTATTCTTGGTTGTAGATCTTTATCTTTTGTCTTTTGGAGTATCCCATTCCTTGCTTTCCATTCCTTAATGCTAGTTACAAAATCTTGTGTGATCCTGATTGTGGTACGTGGGTGTTTGAACTATTTCTTCAGGCTGCCTGTATTATTATTTTTCTTTCTTCTGAAAGCTCTGGATTTTCACATTGACATCACTCATTTTGATGTTTCGGGATATAATTGGTGTTGTTAATATTTTCATTTTGTTCTCTTGTTCTAATATTTCTGGGTAACTTTCTTTTATGGTTTCTTGAAATCTATCTAGACTTTTTTTCTTTTCATTTTTTTGTCATGAATTTCAGGTAGTTTAGTAATTCTCAAGTTTCCGCACCACTAGTTTTTTGGTATGAGATATTTATACTTTCTTCTATTTTTTTAATCTTTAACTTCGTTTGTAGTATTTCTTGTTACCTCCTGGACTCAATAACTTCTATTTAGTCTGTTCTAATTTTTAGAGAGACTGTTACTTGGGTAAGGTTTCATATCTCTTGTGTTTAAGTTGTTGTTTCTCTTTCAAAACCTTTCCTCTTAGCTCTCATTTCTTTTCTAATTCTTGCTCCTACAGCTAGGTAATGATTAATGTAGTTCTAATAATGTACAATTTAATTTAGCACAAATTATACAGTAATGCCAGGTCTCGTTTAATGTGATCCAAAATTCAGTTAATATGATCATGCTAGCTAGTTGAGGGTTTTAACCAGCCACTGTATTGTCAGTCTGTATTTGCCCATTTTTTGTGTGTCAGTATGATACTCTGCTGTATGCTATGTTACCAAAAGTTGTATTAAATTTTTTTAAAGCACCCTTAGTAAAACGGAAGAAAGGTAGAAACTGCTAGTACGAAGGGAAACACTGCTAGTATAAAAAAAATAAGAGGCTTGTTTTAACATTCAGAAAAAGATTTAGTTGAACAGAATAAATATGGTCATATTAACTATAAAATAGGGTAAAATGTCTGAATCTACAGTACAGAATGTTATAAAACAAGCAGGTGAAATAAAAGAAAGGCAAAGTTGCCCCAGCTTTTTGTGTTTTGCAAAGAATTACAATGAATAGAAGTTTACAGCGATAGAAATAGTGTATCTTTTAGCTATATTGATTGATGACAGTAATAAAAAATGCATTCCTCTTAGTAGAACAGTGATTTAAAAAGTTTATTTAATAAGCCAGTAGAAGAAAATGAAAATGAAATAAATAGTGAAGAAATTACTGCAATTGTTGGTTAGATTCCTTAGAAAATTAAGTTTAGTTTCATAATGTTAACATTATTGGAAAGGCAACTAGTGCCATGGCGAGACTCAGCAGCTAAATACTTGCCAACTACACAGATAAACAGATTTTTTTACATGGATGAAACAAGTTTTCTCTGGAAGAGAATGCCTTTCAAAACTTACAGTTCTGCAAAAGAAAAACCTTCTTGGATTCAAAGTATCTAAGGATTACCTAACACTGGTATTGGGAGGTAATGCAGAAGAGGATTTGAAATTAAAACCAGTCTTTGCTTATCAGTCTCAAAATCCTCAAGGTCTTGAGTACCTGCTACAGTCATTGATCTCAGTTCTTTGATGGTCAAATAAGCAACTGTTGATTAACTAAAGTTGATTTTTAAGACTGGTTTTCTAGGGGTGAAATGAAGGTAGTGGACAAAGAATTAGCATTCTGCTTTTGCTCCATCTATCCTCTGTTACAATGACCTATGAAGTCATTGCTTCACCAAACTGAGAGAAAGCCAAGAAAGAATCACAGCAAGTTATTTTTCCAACTGAAGGAAGCTCAGGAAGAGAGAGATATCTGTAGACATTAGTGTGAGGGCTGACCAGGACCACAGAGAAAACATGACAGTGGACAGAAGTAGCAGCAGGTTATTGTGGTGGCAGCAGCAATGTGAAATAGCCCAGTACTCAGGGATTGTAAGGGAACTGAACACTTGGGCAGAAAGAGATCCCAGGGGACCTCTGTACTGGCACTTGGAGCAGGAATGGGTATCATTTGACAGCTCTGTTGCCATTACCCAGTTCAGAGGAGAGAAGAGTTGATGTCTGCCTGTGTAAGGAACAAAGAACAAGTTCCAGAAATAGCTATTTGGATCTAAGGCCAAGAACAGAGTGGGGATTTGGTTCTAACTTTCATCCCCACACATAAATATTGTTGTATGTCTTTTGTTTTAAAGAGGACTAGTGACAGCACAAGTGACGGGTCTTGACTTGTGTGTAAATTGGATTTAAGTGAGGCAGAATTGCACAAAATCATCAGCCTCACTCTCTTCCTGAATCATCAGCCTCTAGTGTCAAGACAAAAGTCAAGATGTAGTGGATGACCCTGGTGTCTTCACTTCCTGACCAAGCTCTTAAGTGCTCCACAGCTCCTGCTTTAGCTGTTTTCATGGCAGTTGGGACAAATTGTTCTCATCCACCCACTCTGTCAAGGAAAGTCTTCACATACTTAGGATAGACATATCCCGATTCATCAACAGGTTTGAGGCCTGTTGGTTATCATTAATCTACTTTAGCTCTTCTGCCAATACAGTATTACCAGGTAGGTGGTGGCTGCTGTGCATGCTTCAGCTTTTTGGAGCCCTGTGAGAGTTGGGTGAAGGTGGACTCCAAAGGTGGATGAACAGCCCTGTAAAGGATTTGCCAAGACCTCACAGATAGTCTTCTGAATATCCCATACATCTGCATAAACTTATAGTGGAATAAACTAGGGCAGGACACCAAAACCAAGGAGAAATCTGCTGTTCAATTGTTTAGAACCCGCAGAAACTTCCAGCTAACTGTAACTGAATCCAGCAGCTGTCTATAGAAATTCAACCACACCCAAGCCAAAAATTCAAACTGTCAGGAGTAGCAGAGCGAAGATCAGGATGGCGGTGAAAAGATCACTCTAGATCATACCATTTTGGAAGCACTGAACATCCTCTGGACTGAGCTGTGAAAGCATTGGAATGACTTAAAAGATAGAAGCTCAGGCTGGATATCCTCCCCATGGGTTCACAAAGTTCCTACCACTGACATAATATATAAAATTAATTAGTAGGCTGGAAAAATGGATGAACACACACTGTGAGGTGAAAGGCCTGGAAAGCTCAAGACACAAACATAGAAGACAATCACTTCAAAAACATAAAAAAAATGCAGATCATACACAGGAACAATAAGAATTCCTAGAAGAGCTAAAGTGATTCTTAAAGAGTAAAAAAAAAATTTAAATCAAGTAAGAGCAGTAGAGGAGAATCAATGCTTTTGAAGTGTGGTACTGGAGTAGACTTTTTAGAGTCTCTTGAACTGCAAGGAAATCAAATCAGTCAATACTTAAAGAATTTAATTCAGATTATTCTTTGAAAGGACAAATACAGAAGCTGAAGCTTAAATGCTGTGGTCATGTAATGAGAAAACAGGACTTACTGGAAAAGATCCTGATGAGAAAAATTGAAAGCAAAAGGAGAAAGGGACAAACAGAGGATGAGATGGATAGGTAATGTCATGGAAGCATAACATGAGTTTGGATAGACTTTGGAAAATAATGGAGGATAGAAGGGGTCACAAAAGATTAGGATGTGACTGAACAACTGAACAGCAATAACAAAGAGGATAAATTGGGAAAAGAGATGAGAGCTTTGCAAGAAAATTATGAAAAGAAAATTAATAGCTTAGTTAAAGTGGTATAAAAAATACTGAAGAAAATAACACCACAAATGTTAGAATTGTCTGAATAGCAAAAGGAATACAAAACCTAAATGAAAACCAAAAATAGATAAAAATAGAAAAAGATAATCAGAGAAACTGTATTTTGCTAGAAGATGCCATTGGCAATGAATTAATATTAATACCAAACATTGTATATACACCAAATGGCATTGGATCCAAATTCTTGAGGGAAAAATAAAATGAGTAGTAAGTTGATAGCAAAACTGTAATAGTAGGGACCTCAATTTTCCCCTCTCAGACCTAGATAAATCTAACCATAAAATAAACAAGAAAGAAATTAAGGAGATAACAAGAATCTTATAATAGATCTTTGGAAAATATTGAATAGGAATAGAAGCAAGTATGTCTTTTTTCAGTTATGCATAGCTGTTGAACAAAAATTGACCATGTATCAGTACATTAAAACCTGTAAACAATGCAGCACAAGAAATATTAAATGCAATAAATGTTACATTCAGTAAAGGACCTCTGAAGTGTAGATTAAAAATAAATTGTAAACTAAGTAACCTATATCTAAAGAATTATTGGATTAAAAAATAGAGAATTGATAATTTCATGAAAGATGACAGCAATGAGACAAACATACCCGAATTTATGGAGTGTAGCAAAAGCAGTACTTGGTTGAAAATTTATATCTCTTAATGCATATGTCAATAAAAGAGCAAAAAAAAGATATCAGCAAACTGGACATGCCACTAAGAAAATTAGAAAAAACAAATTAACCCCTCCCCAATTAAACACTAAAATGGAAAACCTGAATATCAAAGGAAATTAATAAAAATTGAACTTTTTTTTAAACCCCATTGAACTAATAAATAAAACTAGGAGCTGATCTTTTGAAAAACAAGTAAAATAGATAAGCATTAGTTAATTTGTTTTTAAAAAAGAAATGGGAGCATAGCCAAGATGGCAGAAAAAAGGCAGGAATTCACCTGAGCTTTCTGCTAAACCCCTCCAAATACCTTTAAAAATGACCCTAGAGAAATTCTAGAGCAGCAAAACCCATAAAAAGAAAGACAAGTGAAATATTTCCAGCTCAAGACAACCTGGAAGGTTGACAGGAGGGGTCTGTTGCACCAGATTGAGAGAGGAGTGCAGTCCAGCACAGGCTGCGCCAGTGCAGACCAGGCCTCAGTAAACCTGGAGCAGGCCCCAGGGGACTGAATCACTGGTAGTGGTGATGGTTTCCAGAATTCGGAGTTGTGGACACTAAAGATAGCTTACAAGGTCAACAGGAAAAGTGTCTCAGAGCCTGGTGAGAGAGGAGCATAGTTTAGGGCAAGCTGCATCAGCACAGCCCTGGCCCCAGCAAACCAGGAGCTGGCCTTGGGAGTGACTAAATCAGTGCTGGTGTCAGTGGCTACTTCTGGAGTTCTCAGCCCACAGATGGTAAGGGGATTGAACAACTCATCAGAAGGAGATTACAGGGGTCTCTTTGCTAGCACTGAGGTAGGAATCTGTTGCTTTGCCCATACTTGTATCTGGGTCACAGTCCAGGGTGGCAGTCCTGAGCGAGGAGGAATATTAGCATAGCAGAGCTTGTGGCAGCAGTGGAGAGGGGATCCTCTCCATAGTTCTAGGGCAGAAAAGGTGCTTATGGTCATTCATAGACCAGAGTACAGGCCAGGAGAGAGGAGTTAACACCTCTCCTTAGATCATAGCACCTTAGAAGTACTGAAAACTTAACAGGTCCCTGAAATTATCTCTGAAAACACCTGCTTTTTACAAAACACTTGAAGCTTGGAATAGTACATCCTCCACACTGGTTGCAGAGCCCTACCTTAACAAGGAATTTAAAAATCAGGTAATAGGCTGGGAAAATGAGCAAACAATGGAAAAAACCTCTGACTATAGAAACTTACTTTGTTGACAAGGAAGATGAAAACACACTCAGAAGACAACAAAGTCAAAGCTCCTACATCCAGAGCCTCCAAGAAAAATATGAATTGGTCTCAAGCCATGGAAGAGCTCAAAAAGGATTTTGAAAATCAAGTAAGAGAAGTATTTATAAGAGAAGTATTCTTAAGAGAGGAGAAATGAGAATGATGCAAGAAAATCATGAAAAATGAATCGACAGTTTGGTAAAGGAGATCCAAAAAAAAAAAATGAAGAAAGTAACACCTCTTAAAAATAGACTAGACCAAATGGCACAAAAGAGGGCCAGAAGCCAGTGAGGAGAAGAATGCCTTAAAGAGGAGAATTGGTCAAATGGAAAACGAGGTCCAAAAGCTCACAAAAGAAAATAATCCCTTAAAAATTAGATGGAGCAAATGGAAACTAACAACTTTATGACAGATCATGAAATTATAAAACAAAACTAAAAGAACAAAAAAATATTGGAAAAACAACTGACCTGGAGAATGGATTAGGAGAGATAATTTTAAAAAGTATTGGACTACCTGAAAGCCATGATCAGAAAAAAAGGCTATATATCATCTTTCAAGAAAATAACAAGGAAAACTACTGTGATATTCTAGAAACAGAGGGTAAAATAGAAATAGAAAGAATATACCTATCACTTTCCGAATTCCAAGAAAACTCCCAGGAATATTATAACCAAATTCCATAGTTCCCAGGTCAAGGAGAAAATACTGCAAGGAGCCAGAAAGAAATAATTCAAGTATGGTGGAGCCACAATCATGATAGTGCAAGGTTTAGCAGCTTCTACGTTAAAGGATTGGAGGGTTTGGAATATGATACTCCAGAGGGCAAAGAAGTTAGAATTAAAACTAAGAATCACCTACCCAGCAAACCTGAGTATAATTCATTAAGGGGAAAAATGGACATTTAGCTCAATAGAGGAATTTAATGCTCTCTTGAGAAAAGACCAGAGCTGAATTAGGAAATCTGACTTTCAAATATAAGACTGAACAGAAACATGAAAAGGTAAAGAGGAAAGAGAAATCGTAAGGTATTTATTAAAGTTAAACTGTTTACATTCCTACATAAAAAGATGGTTATTTGTAACTCATAACACCTTTCTAATATGAACTTAGAAGTATATGTAGACAGAGAGCACAGGTCTGAGTTGAATATGAAGGAATGATATCTAAAAAGTAAAATTAATGGATGAGAGAGGAATGTACTGGGAGAAAGAGAAAGAATGGGGTAAATTATCTCATGGAAAAGGCAAGAAAAAGCTTTTAATAGTGGAGGGGAAGAGGAGGGAGGTGAGAGAGAGTGAGGGAACCTTACTCGCATCAGACTTGACTCAAAGAGAGAATAATGTACATAATCAGTGGAATGTAGAAATCTGTCTTACCCTACAGGAAAGTAGGGAGGAAGGGAATAAGGGAGGGATGATAGAAGGAAGGGCAAACTGGGGTAGGAGATAATCAAAAGCAAACACTTGAGGAGGGACAGAGTCAAAGGAGAGAATAGAATAAATGAGAGGGGAGAGGAAATAGGACGGATGCAAATATAGTTCATCCTTCACAGCATGACCATTAGGGAAGTATTTTGCGTGACTACACGTGTATAGCCTATATTGAATTGCTTGCCTTCTCTATGAAGTAGTGTGGGGAGGGAGGAAGGGAGAGACTGGAACTCAAAGTTTTAAAAATGAATGTTAAAACTATTTTTACATATAACTAGCTAAAGATTGCCAGTATGAAAAGTCAATATGCTGAATTCACAGTCAGTGAAGATGAATTAAAAACAATTATTTTTATGCACTCCTTTGCCAAATTATATGCTAATAAAACTGACAATCTAAATGAAGTAAATAAATATTTACAAAAATACAAATTGTTTAGTAAAAAAGACAGTCTAAATTAAGCGGATGAATATTTCTGAAATCATAAATTGCTTTGATTCATAGAATAGAAAATAGAATCCTAAATCTTATCTTAGAAAAATGAATTGAATAAGCTACAAATGAGCTGCAGAAGGAAGAAAAAACCCAAGACCAGTTGGATTTAGAAGCGAATTCTCTCAAACATTTAAATAACAGTTCCGATGCTATGCAAACAATTGGAAAAAAAAAATAGGTAAAGAAGGGATTCTACCAAATTCTTTCTATGAAGCAAATACAGTCTTGATACCTAAATCAGGGAGAGACAAAACAGATAAAGAAATCTATAGTCCTGTTTGCCTGCCTATTGATATAAAATTTTTTAATCAAATACTAACTATAAGATTACAAGACTATATCACAAGGATCATACACTGTGACCATTCTAGAGTTATACAAGAAATTCAGGGTTGGTTCAGTATTAGGAAAAGTATAAGTGTAACTGAAAATACCAAGATCAAAAGAAGAATAAAAGTATTTGATTATTTCATATGCAAAGAAAAATCTTTTGACAAAGTATAATACCCATTCTTTTTAAAAGCATTAGGAAATATAGGAATAAATAGAATTTTCTTAAAATGATAAGTAGTATCTTTCTAAAACCAAGAAAAAGCATCAGCTGTAATCATAAACTAGAAGCCTTTCAAGAAAGAAAGAATATCCATTAGTATCATTATCAGTCATGTGCTAGAACCTAAGAGTAACTATAGTAGTAGGAAAACTATATAAAGCAATATGCCTAGGTAGTAGGGAAACAAAATTAACACTTCTTGAATATGATATAATGGTTTACTTAACCCTAGACAATCAACTAAAAAACTAGTCAAAACAATAATTTCAGCAAAGTTTCAAGATGTAAAATACACCTGCATAAATCATCCGCTTTTCTATGTATTACTAACAAAGCCCAATAAGTGATAGAAAAATCCCATTTAAAATCCCTGTACTAGAAATTTCCTTGCTGTGAGACCCACAAAGGAACTATACGAACACAATTACAAAATACTCCTTAGACAAATAAGACATTTAAATAATTGGAGAAAAATTAATTACTCATAGATAGATTGAGCCAATACAGTAAAAATCAGGGTACTGTCTAAATTAGTTTACTTGTTCAGTGCCCTGCTAAATTAATTGAGTCATCAAAAATTAGTTTATAGAGCTAGAAAAAATAATAGAATTAATCTGGAGGTACAAAAAGTTGTGAATATGAAGAGAAGCAATGAAAAAAATGGGAAGGAAAAAATTTGACCGTATTGGATCTCAAACTATATTACAGAATTGTAAGAAATAGAGAAGTTAATCAGTGGAATAGATTAGGTACACTATATATAGAAGCAAATGAGTACAGAAAGATAGTGGTCAGTAGACCTGAAGGTCACAAGCTATTGAGACAAGAACCCATTATTAAACAAAAACTTCTTGGAAAACTGGAAAGAAGAATGGCAGAAACTAGTCAGAGACAAGCATCTCATACCATATACCAAGATAGCTCAAAGTGGGTTCATGATTTAGACATAAGCAATGATATAAGCAATTTAATGGAACATGGAATTATCTCTCAGATCTATGACTAGGAGAAGAGTTCATGACCAAACAAAGAGCTTCCTTGGAGGTGAAGGGGATAACTTGGATCATAAAATTAATTTTTTTCACAAACAAAACCAAAGCAGCCAAAATTAGAAGAAAAGCAGAAAACAGAAAAATCTTTGCACTAGGTTTCTCTGATAAAGATCTTATTTCTCAGGTACATAGGGCACTGGGCCAAATTAATAAGAATAAGTGGCCATTCAGGGCAGCTAGGTGGCACAGTGGATAGAGTGACAGGCCTGGAGTCAAGAAGACTCAGTTTTTAAGTTTGATTCTGGCTTTAGACACTAGCTTTGTGACCCTGGGCAAGTCATTCAACCCTGTTGGTCTCAGTTTCCTTATCCAAAAAATGAGCTGGAGTAGGAAATGGAAAACTGCTCCCCTATCTTTGCCAAGAAAACCCCAAATGGGATCACGAAGAGTTGAACACATTTGAAAAACAACTGAACAACAAAGAGCCCTTTCCTAATTGATAAACTGTCATTGGATATGAACTGGAAGTTTTCAGAGGAAGAAATCAAGGCTATCAATAATTATATGAAAAAAATGTTTTGAGTAGAGAAATGCACATTAAAACAACTTGGAGGTATCATCTTATATCCATCAGCTTGGCTGGGAGGGTAGGAAAGGAAATTGACAAATGATAAGGGGATGTGGGAAAATAGGTACACTAATGCATTGTTGGTAGAGCTGTGTTGCGCAACCGTTCTGGAAAGCAGTTTGAAACTATGCCCAAAAAGCTATCAGATGGTGCGTATGTTTTACTACTAGGTCTGTACATCAAAACGGTGAAAGGGAAAGGATTAATGCAAAAAATATTTATAGCAGCTGTTTGTGGTGGCAAAGAATTGGAAACTGAGTTGTCCATCAACTCGGGGAATGCCTGAACACGTCACGGCATGTATGTGTGATGGAATACTATTGTGCTGTAAGAAAGATGAAGGGGACAGTTTGAGAAAACCCTATGAAGATTCATGAAGTGACTCAAAGAGAAGTGAGCAGAAGCAAGAGAAAAATTTACAGTGTAATAGCAATAGAAGTAGTGCCAGACCTAGAATCAAATATAGCCGAAGATCCTCAGGAAGAACTCAGACAGCAGTTTTTTGACCCTGGGTTTTTGTCTTGGTTTCCTCTTCTGTAAAATGAGGACAATAACAGCATTTCCCTCCCAGAGTTGTGTCAAATAATAAAGCGCTTTGCACAGTGTCAGTTACATAAAGTGCTTTATAAATGGTAGCTGTTGTTGTTATTATAAAGATAACTAGGAAATAACTACCACAGTAACGTACCAAAGTTCCAAAGGACTGATGGTGAAAAAATGTTATTCTCCTCTGGATAGAGAACTAATGTACCAGGTTGATGCCAATTTTTTCTTGTGTTTTTTTTTTTTCCCCAGAACATAGCTAATGTAGTACTTTGTTTTATGTGACTTCATGTTTGCCACACAAATATCAGAGTGTGGGGGAAGGGATGGGAGAAAGAAGAGAATCTGGAACTAAAAATAAAATTATATGGCAGGGGGAAAGATCTGTTTTTAATGTTATTTTAGCCTACCTGTTCATAACTATTCCAGGACAACAGTATCATTTTTTGAAGCATTACTGATTTAGGTAGTCTCAGGGCATCCAGTTATACTTGGTTTATTATGTGAGAATAGGAATGTGCATCCTTTTTGAGATATATGCACCTATCCTTGTACATATGGAGATTTAAAGAAAGAGAAGATGGTTCATTCAACAATAAGGACATTTTTTGTCATATTGGTGTTAGTCTTTAGGTATGATACTCAGTAACTTTAGTTTTTCAAATTTGCATTCAATATCTATCTACTCCATTTGTAATAGAGAAGTCAGAAATATATTTTTCTTATTTTTAATGCTCTAAAGCCTGATCAGTTCTTTGTAAAGTTACTATGCATGGCTGTGGAATATGTATACTACTATCAAATTTAACCTGTCTAAAATTCTGTTGATCGATTTATCTTCTTTCTTGTGTTTTGTTCTTGTTGTTAGATTTGTCTAGGCATGAAAAGGGTACATTGAATATACTCACTTTTATAATTTTGCTCTTTTCTCCCCCCCCACCTCACTTCCCTTTCCTTTAATATTTAGATGAAGTGCTGTTCATTGAATGCTTAAATATTGAAGTCCACGTTTCTATTATACTTTTCAACATAATTTAATTTTCCTTTTTTATCTGTTTTAATCAAATCTGTTTTTTGCTGTTGCCTTATCTGATCTCATAATTGCTACCTCCTACTCTTTTGGACTTAGATAAGCCATATATTTTACTCTACTTATGTAACTTTGTGTGTCTGTATGTTTCAAGTGTGTTTTTGCATTGTACTTTTTTAATCTGTTCTGTTACCTGCTTCCATTTTATGGACAAGTTCATGTCATTCACATTCACTATTATGATCAATAATTGTGTGTTACCCTCCATCTGTTCTCTTACATTTTTTATTCTCTTTGCTTATTACATCTACTTTACAAAAAAGAAGAGAGGAATGTGCTCAGCTCCAGAACTCTGTGCCTTATGAGCACTGTGATCCCTTACTGTTCTTCTCTTCTTCTTGCCCAGACCCAATCATAGACCATTACCCTTTATTTTTTTCCTTTTAAAAATGCTCTTGACAATTTACCCTCTAAGGTTAGATCTCCCTGAATATACTCTCCTTACATTCTCTTTCCCATTCTCTTCTATTTCCCCATTGACTTTACTGTATTTTTGCACCAAATTTTTTGCGTATCTGTTTGTTTAACAGATAGGTTCAAATGGAAAGGAGGTTCAAATGATGCTTCTTACCTTTTCCTTTTTGTATGGTTTTCTTTAGCACTTGGATTGTATAATATAATAAATTCTTCCTTTCTTCCTGTGCCTTTTTTCCCTAGTGTATTGCTTTTTCCTTTTCTTCTGCTAGCATCATAAGGTGGCCCTTTGTCTTATTTACTCCCTTTTTGACCTCTAATGACATTTAGAGTTCTAAAGTGATATGTGTAATCATGTACCTTTACTATAATGTAGACACTTCTATATAGTTCCCTTTGATTACTCATTTATATTTACCTTTTTATGTCTTTCGTTTCTCCTACATTTCAGGAGAATTGTACTCAGTTCTGTTCTTTTCATTAGGAATTCTTGGAAGTCTGCTGTTTCATTAAAGATCCACTTTTTTCTTCTAGCATTCTGAATTTTGCTGAATATGTTGTCTTGGATTGTAAGGCAATATCTTAAACCTTTTCAAATATATTTCATGTTCTTTTGCTTGTTTATGATAGTTACCAAGTCCTGTGTCATCCCGACCATGGCTTCTTATTTTGGGATTTCTTTCAGGAAGTAATGGGTGAATTTTTCGTTTCCACATACTCCTCTGGATCTTGCTAGGTTATTTCACTATTTCTTGAAAAATAGTATCTGCGCTTTTAAAAATTAATTTTTAGAGAGCTCAGTGATTCTTAAATGATCTTTCCTCATTTTATTTCCCAGATCAGTTTTTCCTGTGAGATATTGTACATTTTCTTGTATCCTTTTTTTTTAGCAATTCATCTTTTTAAAATATCTCTTGCTCTCATGGAATCATCAGCTTCTTTTTGAGCCATTCCAATTTTTAAATTGGGTTACTTGGGTAAGATTTTATGCCTTTTCGACTAAGTTGCTAAATTCTCAATTCAAGCCTTTTCTTCAAAGCTCTCCCTCTCTCTCATTTCTGTCCTCTCAGACTCTTAATTTCATTTATAATACCATTTGAAAGATCTTTCTTTTTACAGTCTGGGGAATTTTGAAATTTTTTTTCTACGTTTGTTTGGTAGGAGGCTGTGGACCCATAATAGTTCTTTATTGTGGGGGTCTTTTTTTTGTTTATTCATTGAGTCATCCTTACTTCCCAAATTAGGGTTTTGAGAGAATCTCTCTCCTTCTGGAGTGGGGGAGTATAAGGACCTTATCTGGTCATATTTTTTTTTTCCAGGGTCTTCTTGCTCCTTTCTCCAGCTGTTGAGTGTTGTGTCTTTCAAGGTCTTAGGGGCAGCTCAGAACAGGGATTTGTAAACTTGTAGTTGGCCCTGAGGGGTCTGGGCTGGGGTGAAGTCTGGTTATTGGCCTGTTCAACTGAACTTTGCAAGGTTCTGATCCTTTTTTGGGACTGGGCCATACAACTGTGGGATTTGCCTAGTTGGAGTTCTAGTGAAGTTCCCCTATACCTCATCTAATTGTTTGAAAGTTCTTCAGGTTCAGAGCAATTGAACCTCAGGCTTCCCCTTAATCAGAGCTCCCTGACCCACTTATTCGGCTGCAGACCTCAGTCCTGTCTAGGGACTGTTTACACAGCCCCACTTTGGAGATAGTGCCACACCACTGTTCCTCAATTCTGTTCCTGCTCCTTATCTGTGATACAGTTTCAGGTTAGGTCTGCGCTGTGTACCCTACAAGAGTGACTAATTTTTGTCTTGGAATATAGCCATAGATCAGTCTCAAACCTAGCTTCAAATCTCTTCTTATGTCCATGTTAGGGCACATGCTCTGTCTAAAGTCAAATCAAATCTAAAATTGAAGAGGCATAGCTGCAGGCTAACTTCTGTTCCAACTCATAGTACAGACAAACCTTGTTACTACTACTGGTAATATGACCACTTACCACCCAGAAACACAATTCCTCTGCAGCCCTGCTGCTAGCTGCAGATCTTCTCCTACAACCAAGCCTATTTCCTGCTCCATGATCTGGAGAAATGACTCACTGTGTTTTCTCCTTGAACTTCTGCTGTATAGAGTTCCAGTGTTGCTGTCCTTGTATAAATTGCTCTACTTTTGCTCACTTCACTATCAGTTCATACTACCCAGGATTCTCTGAAATCTTGTCTTTTGTCATCTGTTAACAGCCGAACAAATATTTTCCATTACATTGCTTTACCACAATTTATTTGGTCATTCCACAGTTATCTAAAAGCCAATCTAAGGTACCACATTTTGCTTCTAGTTCTTTTAATCCCCATCTTCATCATCAGAAAAAGTTCCCTTTACAATGTTACCCTTCTATTTAAACTGCACCTCACCCCCACGATTCCACTTTGTATTCCTGTTTCGTTTGTTCTTTTTCTATACAAATGTTTTGTATGTGCGTGTGTATATTCAACCCCTCTGTCCATTTTATAAGTGCATTTCATCTGATACTTGGGCTCCAATCCTTTTCCTTCATGTTTGTGTGCTCTTCTTCCCCTGTACCCCAATTATGAAAAATAGCAGTTTTCACCGCTTTCTCTTCCTTTTTAAGCCAGTGAATTCCTTTTATTCTCCCTTCTCTTTCTCCTCTTAAAACTCCCAGAAAAAAATATAATCT
The DNA here is from genome assembly GCA_028658325.1 of Potorous gilbertii. Lineage (NCBI taxonomy): Eukaryota > Metazoa > Chordata > Mammalia > Diprotodontia > Potoroidae > Potorous > Potorous gilbertii. The sequence goes on from CM053770.1 coordinate 166,706,502, forward strand.
GATCCCCACTCCAAGATGATCTGGGTTGGCTTTTCCTTCCTTTTCTAAAAAAATAAGTTAATAGATTTTTTAGTTTAATCTTTTTTTCCAAGTGAAAAGAAAAATGTACCTTTTTCAACAATCAAAAATAAGGAGAGTTTACTTTGTAGGTGTTTTGGTCTGTAGTAATTCTCTTCTCTGGCTCCTTAGAATATTTCTGTTGAAACAAACACACCAGCCATTTTCATACTGAGGAGAAAAAAGAATCACTCATTTAACCAAATGCAAGATGTCCGTATGGAAACAAAAAACAGTCATATACAAAGAAACTTGTGTACATGAGGTCTAATGCTTAATGGACAATACAGTTTTTTCTCATTGTATTTGTCATATATATTTTCATTCAAACACATTTTAATTTGTAGTTTAAAAAAAAATCTTAGATTAATGGGGAGCATTTGACTAAGAAAGGTCTGGCAAAAGGATCTTATAATTGCACATGAATGCTTTTATGACATATAACAGGAAGATTCATTCCTCAATAAAACTTATTTAAAAAAATAAATAAAAAATATTGCTGGATTTCTTTTACATGTAAATCAACTAACCCCTCACACCTTCTTCTACACCCCCCCAATTAGTATATTCTTCCATACAAGCTGTTCTAAGAGGTTGAATGAAGTACAATTGGGGAATAAAGTTTAATGACTCACTCCTTTCCCACCCACCCAAAAAACCCCAAACTCTTTTAAATTTCATTTGATTAGATGAGTGTTTATGTTGCTTGTATGACCAAATTTAAAATCTCCTGATCCACTATAAGATTCCCAGTTAGTAATGAGACGCTGCTGTAAGATGTGTGAGACTAACACATGTAGTTTTGGGAAAAACACCATTGATTTCTTTGTTCTTGAAATTTTTGTTTAAAAGAAAACATTAGGTTAGAGTTTTCCCCAAATGAATCAACAGTAGTATCTGGGAATGTACATGGTAAATTCCATGTAAATTTCATGTAAGTTAATATACTTTAAAAATATTACCTGGTAAAAATCTTATAGGAATAGTACAATTTTTTAACATTTGACTGTTTCATCAGAGAGACAGTTAAGGAAGTCCATACAATACATACAATAGAAGTATGGTGTGAAAATGCTTATGGTAATTTAAGTGTAAAATGTGAATGCAGAGTAAAAGTAGGCCATCATTTACACAGTATACTTCATCCCAAAATGGGGAAAGATTGGATTGGGCTAGGTGAGAAAATGAGAGATTGATCTCTCTGCCTTACTCCATACCTACTTCTGTGTATCTGTGTGTATCTGTCTGTCTCAGTTCTGCAAAGTTAAAAAAAAAAAAAGAGCACTGAATTTAAAATGTTTCAACTTAACCAATAATTCTAAACAGAGGTGCCATATTTTGGTACTAGAATTCTGACCCAATACTTAATGAAGATTTTTTTAAACAGAATAAGTTAAATTTTAATTTCAACCTAAGACACTTGCAAAATACATCCTTCACATTTCAACCTATACTGTTCAAAATTTAAAAATCCAGTTAGAGTGCAAGCTCCCTTGAGCCTATATTTTGTAAAGAACTGTAAGCCCAAAGCATCTTATTAAATAGAGAATATTTAAACATTCCATACACATGCATGAGGTTTCAGAAATAAGTGTAGTGAACATTAGCATCTAGTTCTTTGTGTTACACTTGATCACAGAGGTGGGACAAGTTCATCCTGTTCTGTTGAAACAACTTGTACCAACAGAATTAATGTGACCCTTTGGAAGCTCCATGTTGAGATCAAGGCCCATTTCATCTGCCTTTCTTGAAGTTGTTAGGGTTGTAGAGCTGCTCTCAATGTCTTCTATTTGTTACATTTGAACATCTTTTGAACGTATTTCAGACTGGTCTTCAGGTTTGTCCATTAAGGCAGTTATTTCTTTTGGTTCATTCTCTTCTATGTAGGGCATAGGCATTCTCTTCTATGTAGCAGCCATAGACTTAACTACACTCGCTTATCGTCACAGCCATTTGATTTCTAGCTGCCACAGCTAGAGCACTTGTTCCCAAAAATTAATCGCTTGGTTTTCCTGGCAGACTGTGTTTTCAGCATATGTTCATGCAACTTTTTTGTATTGCCCTTCTGAATGGCCTTTTTGATCTTGGTCTTTTCAGCTTTTTTTTCTTTATTGCATTTTTGGGCATTCTTATTAAGCAAACTTAAGATTAAATAGGTGTTTTTCCATGTTTGACATGGTCCCAAACATTTCTCTGGGGCTGGAGTAGTTGTGGTAGTAGGTGGCTATGGAGCACTGGAGCTCCACAGGCTGTAGGTTGCAAATAAGCAGAAAATTCCCACTTGCCCAGAGCCAACTGTTCTGCTTTTTTCTTATTTAACTCCCTTAATTACCTTTGAAGACTTAAAGTACTGAAAGGATATTTATTTCACATGCATTCCTAGTGTTTTGGCATAGAGTGTTTATTTTTCATTCATTCACAACAGTATTAACTTTTTCAGTCATTTTCTTCCCCAGTTTCTCTTTGCCTTTAAACATTTTCTTATTGGAATATAGTTGTGTCTGACTGTGTGGCCATTCAAAATGACCAGAATTTGAAATTTTAAACATTTAATGAAAATAGTAGGTAGCAGTTTTCTACCCAATTTTCCTGTATTTTTTTATTACTATCAGCAAGGTGGCACAGTGCCCAGAATACAGTGCCCAGGCATTGAGTCAGAAAAGCCTGACTTCATATTCTGCCTCTACTACTTCCTAGATGTGTGACTTAATTTCCTTAGTTATAAAATTGGGAAAGTATTTTTTTTTCTTTGATTGGTAGTGTTTTTCTGAGTACCTTAGTATAATGACATTCATAGAACACTTTTAAGATTTTTTTCAGGCCCAACCTCAGAATAACCTTGTATTTTAAGTACTGACAGGGTAGTTGTTGCTTTATTATCTGCTTTATATTATCATTTATATTATTTATATATATTAATATATAATATATAACATTAATCTATAATGTATTAATATAAATATAATTTATATTAAATTATCAGCTTTATACTTATGAAAGCTTTTAAATATTAAGTCTATTACAGATTTCTGTAATGAGATATGAGAATAGAAGGAAAGAGTCTTGCAAGGTATAATGACTAGGACCTGGACAATGGAAAACAGGTGTGGATTCATATATATCCAAGAAATTATTATTCAGTGTCTCAGACTAAATAGAAAATTATAATAATTCTTTTCCAGAGCCATGATGACTTGTTCTTAATTTTCCCCATAGTTACTATGCCAGTCACTTAGAAAGCATTCCCTGAAAGCTGTTCAGAGAAATTTTGATTAGTTAGCAAAATTTGTTATTGAAGTGACTGACACTTTACCTCTTTCCCCATCCCATTATATTTTATATTTGTTTAGATAGGTCAAGCTACAGTCCATTTGGGAAATCTGTCAACTGAATCTTAAAAAAATTGCCTTTTACATTGTAAACATAAACCCAAATAAATGAGTGGATATTTCTTTGTGAGGCACCTGAGGGGCACTAGGTCTGGAATCAGCAAGACATATTCCTGAGTTCAAATCTCGTCTCAGATACTTACTAGATATATAACCCTGGGCAAGTCACTTAATCCTATTTGTCTCAGTTCCTTTTCTGTAAAATGAGCTGGAGAAGGAAATGGATAACATTCCAGTATCTTTGCCAAGAAAGCTCCAAATGGGGTGACATAGAGTCAAACATGACTGAAAAAGACTGAACTTATTTCTTTTTTGCAATTGACATTTATTGATTCTTCACATGGTCCTTAGAAACCATACTAATGGTATATCTAAGTAGTTGTCTGAGAGTCTGTTACGGAAAAGCATCATAAAATTTTTAGAGCTTGAATAGATTTTAGAGATCATTTAGTTTAATCTCCCTCTTTTTAAAGATGACCTAGTTCAGTGCTTACTCTGAGAGGTTAGAGTCTAGAATTAGGGATTCTCAACCCAAGCATACCTTCAGGATGTATGTGAAACTTCTCAAGGGGTAATTTTTCTTTAGCGAGTTAGGAGAAAGGGAAAGAAGGAGAAAAGGAAGGAAATAAATGAATAAGTATTTTTATGAGTGACACAGGAACTACACAAAGTGCTGTACAAATACTATGTCATTTGATTCTGAGAATACCACTTTGAGTTAGGTACTGTTATTGTTTCAATTTTACAGTGGAGGAAATTGAAGAAGACAATTTTGTCTGAGGCTTGATTTGAGTCTTCCTGCCTCTAGGCCTCTATCCATGGTGCCACCTAGTTGCCTGAAAATCCATCTTTTTATTTCTTATGTGCATATGCATTGTATAATTTATCTCATATTAAATTGGGAGCATGGGAAGATTTGTTAAAAGCTGAAGAGTATGTCAGTCAATAAATGTTTATTAAGTGCCTGGTACCATGCTACATCCTAGGGATACAAAGAACGACAACAGTTCTTGTTCTCAAGGAGTTCGCAGTAAAATGGGAGAGAAAACATATAAACAACTATTTACAAACAAGCTATATTCAGGATAAATTGGAAATAATCAAGAGGAAAAATACTAGAATTAAAGGGGGGAAAGGGAGGGCAGGGTTTGGGAAAGGCTTCCTGTAGAAGTTTTGACTATATCTGGAAGTTGAAGGAAACCAGGGAAGACAGGAGATGAGGAGGAGGGAGAGCATTTCATGGAGTTGAGGAGCAGCCAGGTGGCATAGTGTATAGAGTCCTGGAGTCAGAAAGATCCAAATTCAAATTACTTAGTAGCTATGTGACCTTGATCTTAGACCTGATTACCACCCTGCGGCCCCCCTCTCCCCCAAATGTATGGAATCCAAGAGACTGTTCCTTGCAAAATGCCATATCTTGTTCTCCTTAACTCTGTGATTCAGAGTTGCCATCTGCTCAGATGAAAATTCTTTCCCCTCATTCTTTCTGTACTTTTATCTATCCATTTCAGTGGTGCCCCTCCACAGTTTTCCTCTGATCTCCCATTTCACTGTCTCTTGGAACGCTGTTCTCTTATTAAACTCTTTTTCACCCTAGACCTCTGTGTCATAATCTTTCCATCTTGTATTCAGAAAAATCTGGTTGTTTTCATAAGACATTGCTCTGCTCCTCTCTCCTATAGAGGTTACTTCTTTTCCTATGTTCCCCAACACACTAGACCAGGGAGAGAAGTTGCTGACCTCCTTGTTCCCACTGGAGTTTCTGGACTTTCCCTTGGCATTCATTACTCTGCAACCTCTTACTCCTTTGCAGTTCTTTGTTCTGTCTGATGTCCAGATTTCATCTTGTTGTAATATACCTACCTCCTGGATATTATTGTCCTTTTTAAAGAGTTTAGTTTTCCTTTCCACCCCTGCCTTAATATTTTGGAATTTAAGTATGCATGTAATGTCCCCTCAAACACCCTGGCCTTCGAGTCATTAGTCTCATCAACTTTCATGACCTTAGATAACCCACAGGGTTAGAGGCATATTTTTCTTTCTGTCATCTATATGTTACCCTCATAATCTTAAAATGTGAAGTACTCCTTTTGGATTATAATCTCCTAGCCTTCCATTTTTTCATCTATCCCAGTCTTTCTGTACTTTTCTTCATTTTTGTCATAAGCTCTGTTATCTTTATCTCTCTATTATATTCTTCTAATCCATCACACTATTCTCTGGACTCAATTTCATCTTTTCATGGTCTAAAATCTATCGTTGTTATATAAGATGCCCTTTACCCTGGAATCTTTTGTCTCCCTGAACTATCACATTTTGGTAATCCTCATCCCTGCACCCTCCTCCACCACCTTTTTACTTAGTTCCATGTTGTTCGGTGCCAGTGGGAGAATTCAGGCAACCATGTTAACCCATTATAAATTAATATTTTCTAATCTTAAGTTAGTCTTCATTGCTGATTGTAGTTCTGTCATTTTTTTTCCTGATCAACTCTGTTAGGAGCAACATCTATTCTGTATAATCTAGGGTGGACTAGTTTTTCCCTAAAAAAAGCCAATCAATCCTTTTTCGAGACTTAATTGGTTCAGAGGACTAAGGGTCAACTGTTCATTTAGCTTCCTGCTCAAGTAGTGAAGGATGAAGACATAAAAAAAAATACTATCAGATTTCACAAGTAAGGGAGAATATTCATAATTTTGGTGCAGGTAGTTTTCTGTTGAGGTCAGAAGCCAGATTGCAGTGAGTTATGTGAGAGGAGAAAAAGAGAAAGTTTTTTTCCTAGAAATTTGGCTGAGAAAGGATGGAGAGATGGTAGGATGTTGTGAAGATTTTTTTAAGGAAGGGGTACAATTGGGTATATATTTCAGCACCAGGGAGGATAAGGAGATATTGAAGATGAGAGGGAGGGGATGATTTTGGAGGCAGTCTTGTGGAGAAGAAGGGAGGATTTTGGTATGAAGGGCATATGTAGAAGAGTTGCCTTTAGCAAGGAGAAGAGCCTCATCAGAAAATAGAGAAAAGAAAAGAGTGGGGGATAAGATCTAGGGGTTTTATATAGAAAAGAAGTGGACAGTAAAGTAAGAAATAAGACTTGTAACCGAGGGAGCAGGGAGTATTCCAGCCTTGAGGAGGACAGAGAAGGTTTGGGATATTTTCTTTGTGGAGTGAAATAAAAGAGTCAAAGGGAATAAAAGGTTTGCCTTGCTGTGTTGAAGACCAAATGAGGTTAGCTAACGTAAATTTGGAATGAACCTCGTCAGCATAGCTGTGGGACTTCCTCCAGCTCTGTGCAGCAGCAGTATGTAAGTAAAAGCAGAGAAGTCAGTTAATAGGAGTTAATGGAATAATTTAGGTGTGATTTGGCAAATAAGGAAATGATAGCAGAAGACAGTGCGGAGTTGAATTGGTTAACTGTAGTGCTAAGTTTGGGAAGGGAGAGGTCAGAAGCTGAGAAAGTACTGAGAGGGAGAGAGGAGTGAGAATGTTTCTTCTCCCCTTATTAGAATGCTAGCACTGCATCATCATATAACGCTTTCCAAATAAACTTACTTTCTTGGATCCTCTGGACTTTTGTGTTTATATTTCAAAATTGCCAATCTTGGTAAAATGTTGATGATAATATAATACCTGTTGTTATAGGTAGCTAGGTGTTGTAGTGGACTTGGAATCAGGAAGACCTGAATTCAAATCCTATTTCAGATTAGCTCAGAGCAACTCAACCTCAATTTTCTCTTGGGATTGATAATAGTAGCATCCACCTTACAGGATCGTTATGAAAATTAAACGAGATAGTAGTTGTAAAAACACTTTGCAAACCTCAATGTGGCTGTATAAATGTTGCTATCTTTATTATTGTTGTTTTTGTGAGGCTTAAAATAATTTGAACCTTTGTAAACTTTTTACTGCTGTAGTTGTTGCTTCTAAGCCTTACTTTGTTTCAAAGAAGTATACTTTTTTTATGATTCGTAACATTTCTAATCCTCTAGTTTCACAGTCTTGGAGTCCTTGATCTCTTCTCCCTCTCCTTCATGTTCACTCCATTGCCAGGTCTCATTGATTCTACCTCTTTAACATCTCTCTCATTCATGTCATTCTCTCCACTCATAGTCAACATTGTAGTTCAGGTTTTCAGTAACTGCTATCTATATTTTTTCCAGGCTCTTACATTGTAGCTGCCAAAGTAGGCTTGGCAATGTTACCTTTTTGCTTGTAGGCCTTCAGTTGCTCTCCATCACATAATGGACTCCTTCGCTCCGCATTTAAGATCTTTCATAGTCCTACTTTTATAGCCTTCTTCATATCATACTTTTTCATAGATTCCATATTCAGACCACCTGGGTTTAAATCCTGTCTTCCTAGTCCCTGGTTTTTGCTACCTCCATGCATTTGCCCAAGCCCTTCCATATCCTTGGAATGCATTCTCTCCTCACATCTCTCTCTTAGAATCCTTGTCTTCTCTCAAGATTCTCTTGAAGGAGAAAAGACCACTCTAAGGACTTCATTGATCAGGAGAACTAGGGATGTAAAAAGTCTAGCCTATATAGAGAGTTAGTAGAATTTCCACTGATTTGTGGAGATAAGCCCTTCTAGCCTAATTTTTTTGGTAGTGAATGTGAATGTAAAGTAACATTTTATTTTATCAACTAGGAATTGTATCCTTTTGAACCCTCAGATTGTTTTTGTTACATTTTGTGTTCTCAGACTTTTGCATTGCATTCCAATCCCAAACCGGAGTCACTGGGCTAGCCTGAGCTCGGGATGGTTGAGAATCCACATCCTCTGAATTTTGTAGTTGTTAGAGCCCGCTCTCACCTCATCATACTCATATGGGTGCATGCCATTGCCTCATGAAAGCACATAAGCTCCTTGAAAGTCGGGACTATTTTATTTTTCTTTGTATCTTCCTGTTTGTTGAATTGAATCATTTAAGATAAATCTTGGTATATTTGCTATGTTCTATGCTAAATAGTTGTATATGGGAAACTGGCTAAGTATTTCTATTTAGTGAGATTTAGAGTCTCTTACTATGATTTTTGTGTTATCTGTAACAATTGACTTTTTCTTGTGTATTTTACAGTTTTTCAGAAATTATCCGTGACTTCAGATTCTGACTTCCAAAGAGCAATTTCAGTACTGCATGGTTCTTACTTGAATTCTTCATCTGAGAATGGTTTTCATTATAGTGAAGTGACTTTAGTGAAAAATGACTTTTTCTTAAAGGAGGTGAGAAAATTGGTTGGTTGTATGTGTAGGTTTGTTGTTTTTTTTTTTAAATTTTTGAATAAATAATACTAGTTACTTTTTGTCATTTGAGGCTTGGCTTTTCAGTTTGAATCTAATAGTCTTGGAATTATCACCTAATCACCTATAGGGTTGAGTATATAGGATGGATGTGTGTGTGTGTGTCTGTGTATGAATACATATATTTTTACAAGACCTATGATTTCATTGGCATAGAAAAGCTTGCAGGAATTTCTTTCACCAGTGCATATGCAGCTTCTCTGCAGATTAAAGTCTTAAGAGGTGTCAGACATCCAGTGGGTGTCAGCCTTAAACCCTAGTCTTCTTGAATTTAAGTCTAACTATAAAGCAGAAAAAAGAGCAAATTTTATTTGTCTTTCAAGTCGTGTCTCTTGGAAGAAGGGTAACTGGCAAATACTTTATATTTATTTACCAGACAAAATAGCACATTTATGGCTTTTATTGCTCACTCTCTTTTATATAGTATAAAACTTTTTATCAACAAAAGAAAGCAAGCAATTACACTACAGAGGAACTTCAGGAAACTTATGGTTTTCTACTGTTTGACAACGAAAATCAGGTAAGGTAATTTATTGAGTTTTAAAAATTGAACTTCATGTACAAAATGCATATTAATATGCAATTCTACACATTTATTAGATTGACCTTCAAAGCTTATAGGAGTCTTGATTCTTCATTCTGTCTAATGGCAAGGCAAATACATTATTCAAAAATTATCTTCAAAAATACCAATGTAAATGTAACCTCAGTTTCTGCCCTCAAATATATTTATAAACTTATACTTTGGGAGGCAGTAGGGGATGTGGGGGTGGGGGAAGAGAGACAATGCTCAGTTATTAGTATTACTTTTCAGTGAGGAGAAATTGGTTCATTTTTCCATGTTATATTTAATTTTATAGGTGTCTCTTTCCCCCTTTGAGAAATTTTTAAAATAAGTGGCTTTTTTCAGGATGGGATGTACTTTCTAGAATTTAAGATCTAAATTGCTATATTGTCTTTCAGAATTAATGTTTTAAATGTAGGAGAATGTGCTGCTGTGTTCAGGTTATATGCCTAGAGAAGTTTATAGCTTTATAAATATATAATTTTTAGCAGTATTCTCTTATTGGTAGTGATTAAATATTCTAAGACAATACTTTAATCAGTCAGTAAGCATTTATTTTGTGCTAGGCCCTATCCTGAGTGCTATAGATAAAAAGAAAGGCAAAAACCAGGATCCTTATCTTAAGGAGCTCATATTCTAATTGAGGAAATTATGCAGAATACTATGTACACATAAGTTATAAGCAGTATAAATGGAAGTTAATCTAATTTATTGACTGAAGCAAAGACAGGATAAATGAGAATTAAGAAAAATCTTAGGTTTGGCAGTTATTTACCAATAACTTTGGAGAAAATAGTTTCAATTGCAGAGTTTAGAGAATGAGAGGAGGGGAAGGGGGAGGTTCCTAATTAATGTAAATGGCTTTCTCAAATAGTTTAGCTTGAAGGGGAGTATCTATCTATCTATCTATATATATATATATATATATATATATATGCTATCAGCAATAATTAGATTGTGATGGTTTGTTTTTTCTTAAAAGGGCATGGATTGTGGGTGTGTTTGTTGACCAAGGGAAAGAAGCCAGTAGATGAGGGTGTTTGAAGATTACAGATAGTAAATAGTGAGGACAATCTGCCAGAGAATTCGGTGTCATTGGTTCATGAGAATGGAGGGTGGATTAACATTAAAGCCATAAATTTGCAGAATCAAAAAGGATGTTAAAGAAAATTTAATACTATCTTCCTCATTTTACAAATGGGGAAACTGAGCCCCAGGGAAGTTTGGCAATTTGTTCAGGGGTCACTTAGGAATTATCCATGGTAGAAATGGAAACTTTTGCCCATTCTCCTTGTTCTCAGTTAATGAATAATTATTTACTAAAGTACTAGTTTTAAAGTATTTTGTATATATTAGTATACATGATTGCTAGAATTAAGTAATTTTCTCTAACCTGATGATCTTAACTCAACTGTAATTTGTTTTACATTGGAAATAAAGATATTTCTATGGCATATGCTCAAACTCTAGCAAAAAAAAGCAGTGAGTTCTTTTAAAATTTTATATTTTCATGTTTCCCATAGTCTTTGAATTTTCTGAAAATTTCATCTTGCTCTTGGTGGTGACTCATTTAATAGAGAAGGCAAAAATTTGGTCACTTTTCTAAAAACTGATAGTGAAGAAAACCTGGGTCTTGGGGAATTCGGGATACTTACCTTTTCTTTCCATCCTCATTACTAATTCTGTGCATGGATGACATCTGTAAAATCATGGAGGTAGATAATATTATCTTAAAGACATTTTACATTTGTAAAAGTATGAACTATTGATAATAACTCTTGTTTTATTTAAAGGCTAAACTAGTATGTCAACTTGGACTGTGTGTAGGCAGCAGTACTCTCACTATCTTGGGTGATCCAACAAAAGGTAAAATTTTAAAGTAGATCCTAATGTAACTATGCTAAGGTAGTAATATTATTTAACTCTTATAAAGTTTATAGTTGTGAAGGGAATCCGTACAGGGAAGCTTTATCTCTGTAACAGATAAATATATATCATAAATATTATGCCTTTAAATACAGGAATGAATTTCCTGACTTTTAAAATTGTTTGGACCATGCTGCTCCGCTTTGGAGAGCAACACTTCATAGCACCTAAGGAGAGCATTGACCAAGAAACTGAGTCCACCAATAAATTAGAAAACAGTAGGAAATATGGGGACTGCCAGGGAAAATTAAGGTAGCAAACTGAAAGGCTTATGGGGTATTTGTGAAATCTCTAGATTCTCATTACATCCTTTGAGTTCAAACTAGGACTGGTTTGGATCATTTTTTACAGGAAAATCTTAATGCTTAAATTTAGATATGGGGAGAAATGTTTTATTTTTGTAAAGTTATTATTTATACTTGTAAATATTTTTGTAAAATTATTGTTTATACTTGTAAACAGTACTACCTATATTTTGATGTCTTGCTTCTTTATATTGGGGTAGGGATAAGAAAACAGAACCAAAAGGTTTAGGAGTACATAAAGATACATGTAGCATTGCCAGTTGATTTTTAGCTGCCTTAATTTTGGAGCATAAAAGTGTTAATTTAGTATATAGTAGTGTATTGTCAAATAACCTGGGAATCAGATTAACAGGTGTTTTCTGGCTGAGTCATTTTTGGAAAAGAATTAAAATATTTTGAGTATTCTTATAAATATTTTATAAGTATCTGAAATAACTATTGTTAATAGTCCTAACAAAAAAATTGTTATGGCAAATATTGAGATCCATTTACAGATGGAGATGCTGAAGTACAGATAATTTATTAAGTGTTCTTTATATACTAAATATGAATGAGATATGTGTTTAGTATGATTTGACAATTTCTTTTATCAATTACTAGATTGTAGCTTTCTTAGTTTTTAAGCATGATGATCATTGTCTAAACCAAGCCTAAATGTATTCAGTCTGCATTTTTAAACAGATTGCTATAGTGCTCCTGTTCTAATCAGTGGCATCTTTACTCTTGTTGCTTTTTAAAAGTGTCCCTGTCTAAAACCGCATTGTGATTTTCTCACAGAAGTAAAGGTACACATAACGTAATACGTTTCTTTTCTAATTTCTAGAACTGAGTTTTAAATTATTTTCTCAGTTCCTACCATCAATTTTACTAGGCCAACTTAAGTTTTGAATGTCTTGTATTACGTTTCTTATGCTTACAGATAATCTCTTTAGCGTCATTTAACAGATTTCTTACATCTGTGTATATTTTTATACACTTATAGGTGTATATATTTCCAGATATTCAGACTGCCTTCATCTAAGACCCTGGTATCATGGAAAATCTGGCTACATTGTAATTTTTAATCTAATTAAGGTAAAAGCACGCATATGTTTATATAATTGTATTGCAAAAATTTATTAACATTTATTTCCCTGCGTTCTGTGTGGAAGTGTAGACCATAGTTACATATCGTCACTAGAAAGAATACCATCTAAGTTGAGAAAAAAATGTAATTGCTATTTTATAAACATTAAAATAAATAACAAAATAAATGTTTTGATTATAACCTGTTATTGAATACAGCTAACTCAGTGGATGTATAGGATCATAGAGCTTTATCATAGATTTAGGTTTATCATAGACTGTGGATAAAAAGCTTTAAGTAGGAAATTAGTGGCCACCTGGTCCAGCTCCTTTATTTTAGAAACAAGCAAGTTGCAACATAGAGAGATTAGTTGATTTGCTCAAGATCACATAGGTGGCCAAGATTCAAACGCTCTCCCCTGGCCTTATCCCGTACTCTTTCCATGACATCATGCTGTTTCCCCAAGTAAGACAGATGAGAGTTGAGAAAAGCATTTTTAGAGAGAATGGAATTCACTGTCATAAATTACTCACTTCAGCTTTAGGATTGTTAGAAAGAAGGTATGAATCAAATTATCCTCTTACTAAGAAGGCCAGAATTTGTATATTTCTAGAAGACAGAATGCACAGTTACTCTCCTTAGGATGCCATTACCTTGTGGGTATTTCTTTTTATAATAGCTGTGAAAATACTGATTATTTTAGGAAACTCATTCATAGCTTATTCATTCAACAAATAGTTGTTGAGCACTTAAGATATACAAGGCAAACTTGGAGGAGGCATTATAAGAGTGGATACAAAAATGATTAAAATACAGGCCCTGCCTTTGTTGTTCTTTTCAACTTAATATTTTCTAAATTTGTGTTTTAATTCATTAAGACATATTACTGAAATGTTCAATTTTTGTCTCTTCCCACATACAAATCACCTTGTTGGGTCAGTTTGTATGTAGCCACTCGAAAAGTTATTGGTTGACTTTTATCTAGTTGGTTCCAGTATTCGTTACACCCCTGCTTTTAATTCAGCAACATGAACAGTAGGATAATCTGCTATCTCATTTTTCTCTTGGAAAGTAGTACATACATATCTTAGTTTTCTCATAATTGGAATATGAGAGAATCAGATTTTTCTTAAAAACTGCCACAGTACTGATTCTCTTTTGGAAATGAGCCCTTTGGTAGTAGCCTATTACTTTTCAATAAGAGCAGGCAATTTGCTAAGTGCTCCACCCCATGTTGTTCTTTGCTGATTTCATAGCAGTTTGCTCTAGCACTCTGTGCCTTGGTTTGTTGGTAATGAAGACTTAAATTGAACTTTCCATTTTAATAAATGAATAATTTTAATTAAATTTTTAAAAACTTAAAAATTTTTAGTTTTTAAATTTAATTTTAAAATTTGTGTTAAAGAATTTAAACTTTTTAGTTTTTATTTCATTTTTAAGATTAAAATTAAATTTGGAAGCCCTTTAGAAATTTACTTATTTCAGGCCTTTTTGGGGTCTTTTGTCCTTCAGCATGTAGGATCTTAGGGGCTTTATTTTTCCTCTCATTTCCTTATACATTTTTTTAAACAAATAGTTCAAAAGCTCACCTATATTTTACTGCTTTACTTTCTGTGCTATTTTCAGGTAATAAATTATAACTGTATTGTTGGATTATAGTTAAAATCTTAGCTTAAAATACACATGCATTGATCTTGTCAATAGTTTTAATCCAGATGTAGGAATGAGTTCTTAATAAAACTGCTTAAACTGTATCTTTAGTTGCAATTTAATGTTTGAAGACCTCTGATAAGCATTATTATGTTTATTGTAGGGAAAAGTCAAGGCTGTACTTGAGAATTATACAACTATCTATACCAGTCCATCTTTTGGCTATGATTGCCATGTGGCTTCAAATATCAACAAAGTTTCTCTCAAGACAAGCCATTTTCGAAGCTTCGAGCTGAGTCAGGTATGTAGTCACTTAAAATGAAGAATGAATAAATGCAACTATAATAAATATTTTTGTATACAATGTGGTATTTATGGGTGGCTTAAATTTCAAGTAAAATGTGCACATAATTGATTCAGCAATACTACCTTGTAATATTTTTGTTTTCCTTTTTAGTATTACCTCTATGAATTTTTAGGCAACAGTGTTGTTGAACGACCTAGGCAAATCCTTCCTCACACAATTGTAGCTTTTCAGTACAGTGACCCTAAGAGGATGTCAACTTTCCATAAAAACATGTAAGTAATGTATTTATAGTTATTTTTTCTGGCTTGAATCCTATGTCTTTATTAAAAAAAAAATTGCTTTCTTTTTTTCCCTCTTTTTTTTATAGGATTGATTTTGATGATGAAGGTAAGGGAAATATTTAATTTACCCCCTTCATTTAGATTCTTAAAAATTAATTCTGAGTGTATTTATCAATTTTTCTTTTCCCACTTTTTTCCCCCAAAGTTCTAATCTCCCCATGGAGAGGGCAGTTAATTATTCAGGGACAACTGATATGTGATTTGACACTCTGGTCCCCTCATGGTGCGGTGATTCCAGCCCAGTTGTAAGTTTTTACTTTCATTTTCTCCTGATACTTGTATATTATTATTCTTACATAATATTCTTCTGTCTACTACCCCAAGTTGCCTTTAACAGGAGGAAAAAAAATAGAATTGTTTTGTGAATGAAAAGCTGGAGAAACATATGGCTAGCAAATAATTAACAGATTGAGATCAATGGCCTTCTCTCGTAAACCAGAGAGGAACCTTGGAGGCCACAGAATGCATAAATATCCTATTCGTGTTAGATATGTGCCTGACTTTTAGAGAATTAGTACAGGGAGTGTGGGGGAGAAAGAGAGAGAGAGAGAGAGAGAGAGAGAGAGAGAGAGAGTGAGTGTGTGTGTGTGTGTGTGTGTGTGTGTGTGTGTTTACTCTGAGACATTAGGCAAATCATTTTGAACAAATAATTGTTCTGGGTTAAAACCAAATAACAAAAGTAAAGTGACTTTAAAATGCTCAAATTCTGGTACAAATGTTTTATGAAGTTTCCATAGATTTTTGTGGTTTCCCATTGATCTCTTACTTTCTATCCTAACTGTTGAAAGTAAAGGTTTAAATGAGAAGGTCATAGAAGGAACGGAGAGAAATGATTATTAACAACCAATTAATGTGGTCGGGGTGTGGGAATCCAGGTTTTTTCCTTTCTATTTTCTCATTCAAAGTCCAGTCTCTCATGGAAATTCCTAACCCTGCCCAAAGAATTCACCTCACCCAGACCATCTTATTTAGGGAGAACTTGTACCCCACTACTGTTCATTGTTCATTGGCTGGATGGAGATGGATTCCTTTTGTATAGATTGCCCAGACTGGAGTGGTTTGGCTTGAGATGAGTGTCTCTGTCTAAGAGTGATGTGCTCACTCATGTCCCCTCGCCCCTTATTAGATTAAATCCACCTCTCCTTATGATTTTCATTCTCTAATCATTAACCAATCATCGTTGATTTCCACCTGTTAGGGACAACTCCTTCTCAAGGGTATTTAAGAATTCTGGGACCTCCAGGTTCCTCTTTGGTTTATGAGAGAAGGCCACTAACTTCAGTCAGTTAATTATTTCCATATGTCTCTCCAACTTTTCGTTCATCACAAAACAATTCTATTTTTTTCTTCCTGTTTAAAGGCAGCTTGGGGTAGTGGATAGAATATTGGACATGGAAAGAGAAAGTTCTAGATTCAAATCCTGCCTCAGATTCCTACTAGCTATGTGACCCTGAACAAGTCACAATGTTGCTAAGCCTCAGTTTCTCCATTTGTAAAATAGAAATACTAATAGCACCTACCTCAGAGAGTTGTACACTTTGCAAAAATAAAGGCACTGTTTAAATGTGAGCTAGGAGTAGAAGTAGCAGTAGTGGTGATTGTAGTATTGCAAAGCAGTAAAAAGTCTACTGTGTTCACATAGTGGTAGTATTGACCTTTATTCTGGAAAAATGACAGGGAAATTAAATATTTATATCTTGTTTTTTGGCTCATTCCTAGTGGTTATCAGTCACAACCAAAGATTTTGAAGAGACAGAGCTTGAAAATTAGCCACAACTTTTCAAATTAGAATTGGAACAGGAAGAGGGATTTGGGCAATTCTTAAATGTTCATCATAATTTTAGATAATGTCTTAGAACCTGCATTAGGTTCTAAGTATCCAGAATACATTAAATATTAAGTATCCAGAATATTATTTAAAGGATTTGTATATCAAATCTGTAGAAGATATATCTTAATCCATAAATTACTGAATCTGTATATTATTCAATTCTAAAGGCTATAGTTATGGTAGGCTTTTGTTTTTATCTGAGTTCAGATTTGAGATTTGAAAAGTATATTTGTCATTAATATTTATTACACTGATTTTCTTTTGATAGACCCCGGCAGCTGGATGCTAAATACGTTATGGAAGTATCTGCTTTGAAGAAAAAGTTACCAGAATCTGCTTTTAGAAAAAGCAGTTATTTGGAAAAAAAAGGTATCATTCAAATAATATCGATATTTTCTCTCCTCCACCCTCAGTCTTCCACATTCTAATCATATATTTACATAGAAACTTGTCTCAGAACCTTATGTCTTGCCTGTAGGCCTAGAAAACCTCCTTTTGTCACAAAGAAAAATAAACAGAACTGTTCAATACAGGAATTGCATCTGATAATACTGTAGTCTTTACCTGTGGACACATGTCTTTTAGAAACCAGTTCTGATTTATATTTGTCATTTTGGCAGGAAAAGGTACTACAGAGAACCATTAAGTAAAAATACATTTTTTATTTTGAAAAATATTCAAGATTTCAAATATATCATTCATATCATTCTGGCTAAACAAAATAATTTTTATTGTAAAGACATAGCATTATGTTTGAAATAATAAAATTTTTTTGTGTTCTTAATCCTACTCTAATGTTTCATTATGGAGTGACATCGCTTCTCTTTTAAGTCTTCTGAGGAGTGGAAACTTTGGCAAGTTCTACCATTCTTCATGGGTTTTGAGTACTGTCCCAGCAGGACTGTTATCTAAGGACCATACTTTAGTTTAGAAATTTATCACCAGTAGACTAGCCTTAGGTGATTAATTCTTTGGCCATGACAATTCATAAAGCAAAAATGTGAAGTGACCTCCAGTCCTTTGTAGCCCCTTGCATTTCTGTAATCAAAGTGAAAGAAAAATGAAAAAAGAGGCAGAGGCTAATAGTCACATAATTTTTATGTCATCTTTAAACGTTAATTTTAAGTATTGTTATACTGCAAGTAAGATCCTTTTCCAGCAACCAAGAAGTTGGCATACTATTGTAGAAACTGAATCATATCAATATTGGCATTTGAATTATAAATAAATCAGAAGATAGAAAGAAGCTAAAGTTAAATCACTGAATAATTTACACATTCTTTTTAGAGTGACAGGTGAGGAATTGGCAGTTGCTTTCGTCTTGGATCCAAGGACAATAGGACACATCTTTTCATGGGACAATTCATGAGATCTTATCTAACAGTGTCTGTGTTTTGAAATAAGCAAAAAAAATTCTCCCAGGAAAGTAACTGAAGCTTATGTCCCAACAGAGGATCAGCAAGTAGAAAAATTGATGAAGAAATTGATAAAACCCTCAAAATTAAACATTTAATACTGGTAGAATCAATAATAACAATGCCTCATGTTTATAAACACTACATATATTATCTTATTTGATTTATGCTAAGATGGACAGGGAAGAATGATGATGAATATGTTGGGAAATTTGTCTCAGGGTCAAGAAAAAAAGAGGTCAGAAGATTGGTAGGTTACACAGAAGCCTTATGCCTATATGTCATGAATACTTCCTTCAAAAAAGAAAAAAGGACAGGAAATAACTGGTTACTGATGTGAGAGTCATTTCCCAATCAGTGATCTTTATAATAACCATCAACTTTTCATCACAAAGATCAAAATACATATGAAATTAGAAGGAATAAAAATGAGAAGATAAGTTCAAATAGCTTTTGTCCTATTTAAATAAGTTAACACTGAAAAAAGAGGGAAATGGATAAAGGAACAGTCATCAGCATGAACTGGCACTAAAGAAATCTCATTGATGTAAAAGAGTTCAGTGAGGAAGAGAACAAAAGGAACATAGAGAGCAAATACTTGATCTTGCCTAATAGAAAGACATGACAGCCAAGAGTAATATTGGTTTAGATCAGGGGTGGGGAACCTGCATCCTGGAGGCCACACTTGGCCTTCTAAGTGCTCAGGTGCTGCGTTTGACTGAATCCAAACTTCACAGAACAAATCCCCTTAATGAAAGGATTTGGTCTGTAAAACTTGAACTCAGTCAAAAGGTCACACCCAAGGACCTAAAAGAGCACTCTTGAGGTCACAGATTCCCCTCCCCCATTAGAATCTAAACTTGTTTGCATATTACCCAGGAGGATTGTAGTAAATGATGTACAGTATTGCCCACTGAAATATGAAGAAGTAGATAAGGGAAAAATGCCGAAAACTTTTCATGTGATGATCAGAAGAGCAATTAAGGGTAAAATGGGAGAATAACAAGTGGAAAATGGAAAAAAAAAATCTATCAACTTCTATAACAATGTTTCTCCACCAATGGCAGTAAAATTATCCCAACTGAACTCTTAAAATCATAATTTCCAATGTACTATATGACAAAGGAGAACTATCAACTAAAGAAAGCAAAGATAGGAAAAGTCACCTGTGCTGGAGGCTACCTAATTTTGAGGGCCTTGTAGAATCTCATGCTACCCAGGAAGTTACCAAATCTTACTGATTCTGTTTCTACACCATGTCTTGTCTCCATTTCATTCTCTCTACTTGTATATGACCACCCTTGTCAAGGCCCTCATTGCGTCTTCATTGAAGTATTCTAAATGGTCTCCTGTCCCATATCTAATCCAGTTCTCCATATAGCTGCCAAATTGATTTTCCTAAAACACAAGATTGACTGTCACTCAAGACATTCCAAAAGCTCTCTATTATTTTAGAATAAAATATAGACTCTCATTTAAAGCCCTCTCTACAGATCAGTTTCAGCCTGTATTTCTAGCTTAATTGTGTATTACATGCTTTTGCACATTTTGCTTTTCAGTCAAGCAAACCTGTTGGTTGTTTGCATGCAGCACTTAACCCAATGCCTGTTACCTTCCCCTGCACAACATACTTTTGCGCTCTGTGCTCCTTGCACAAGCTGTCACTTTTATCAGAAGTATTCCTTCTCGTTTCTTTTCCTTCTTAGAATGTCTAGCTTCCTTCACAGCTCAGTTCCAGTAGGACCTACTACAAGAGGTCTTTCCTAATTTCTCCAGTTGCTGGTACTCCCTCTCCCCGTAGTTACTTTGTATTTAATTATTTGTGAACATGTTATTTCCCTTCCACATGATGTAGACTCCTTGAGGGCAAGGACTGTCAGTTTTTCTTTGTTGTCACCTAGCGCTGTGCCTCGAATTGACTGTCAGGAAATAGGAGACACGTCAAGTGATTGGGAGCAACCACAGATACTGTGAAAATAGGGATCGTTATTTGTTTTTTCTAATTGTTACAAGACTTCTAGGATAATCCATACAAGCATAAGGACATCCTTAATGAGAGTGAGAATGGGTGAGGCATTTGCATGAACGATGTTCTGCAGGATGTCACATCTTGGTCACAGAACTAATTAAAAGATGTAAATAGCATAAGATCTCCCAGTGCTTATTTTTTGTTGATTATTTTAAAAAGCACTTAACCTTCTAGAGTAAAAGGTAGCATTAAATACTCTGTTTCCTACAAGTTGTCTTCTATACATATGTTAAACCAAGATTCCTTGAAAGATACGGTGAAGAACTTATGTTCAGTTACTCTTAATGTCAAAGGAAGCCTAAATGCATTGTACAAATCAATGGTTTCTCAGTAGATAGCAAATCCTCGATACCCTCTGAGTTATAGATGATTTGTGCTAACTACCTCAAAGGCCTGGAATATTGCATAGCCTCCTAAATGAAGTCATCAGTCACTTGAAAGTTTGACCTAACAATCCACACAAGAAGAAACAAATGGACATAAAAATGTCCATTGTATAGATGGATATGTAATTGGGTGGACATTCTACAGACCTGGAAAAATCTCGGGAAAATGTTGCAGTTGAGCAGTGAACTAAGACCAGAATTGAATAACAGGAAGAGAGAGTAGAATGGGATCACATTTGGAAATTTTTCGGATATCAGTGACCCAAAGCCTCTCCCTGAAATAAAACCCCGTTTTTTTAAACATTAATATTGTTCTAGTGATCAGTCAGTCAAAAGACATTTAAATGCTTACTATATACCATGCATGGGACCAAACTGCTGGAGGCACAAAAGCAAAAATGAGAGTCCCAGCCCTCAAGGAATTTGTATTCTAATGGAGAAGTTTTCATCATGAAATATCACTATCTCCCAAGAATCAAAATTATGAACCACTCAAAGATTTAGTGGAAAGATACATGGTGAACACAAGTATACTATAGCATATTGCCAATGGTGAATTTTATGCAAGAAGCAGTATAAAAGGTATCCAATATTTGGTGAGAGCAGGGAACCCACATTCTGCGTTAGGTACCTCTGAAATGCTATGACACTTCACAGGAGGCCCCTAGCAAATTGAGTAGAACACATGTGAGATCAGTGAGGTATGAATGATGCAGTCTGCATTATTGGAGGAATTACCTGTATTCATGGTTTTTCAGATCCATTGAAGCAAATACTTGAGTCTCCACTGAAATTCTGCTCCACTATATTGCTTTATGGAGATATGACCCTCTGTTATCAAAGGCTCTGTTATGTGCATCAACAGAGTAAGAGCTCTAGTAGGTTCCTACCAAACTGAAAAAGCTTCACACATAGATCTCGTGATGAACTCTGTATCTATTTTCTGAGAACTGACCTAGCTAAATTTGGAGAAGTCACCGGGTGCCTTCAGGTTAATAAATTGGTTTGTTTTATAAAATTGTTTTTCTTGTGAAGTTTAGAGCAAGGACAGGTCTTTTAAGAGTGTTTCTGTTGTATGTGTTACTGTTTTCACACATCTTATTTGTCCTCTTTACAGTCTGTTACCAAGGTTTATGCTTCAGCATGTATGAAGTGGAAATATCAAACAAACAGGGGAAGAAATTAGATCAACTAACAGAATACATAAAAACTAAGGAATTGGTAAGGACATGAACTTAAGTATTGTTATTTCTTAAGTAACGGAAAATTTTGCGTTTCATTTTTGGCTAGATCTGCTTAGGAGGATAAAATCATTTCAGTGATGTTTAAAGTACTTTTAAGCTTCCTTCCTAAGGACAATTTCTCACCTCCTTTTGGTTTTAAATCTTATGAATTGTAGGAAGAGACTTATGTTACAGAAATTCCCTAGATGTGTTACAAGAAATGTAAGAAAATAAGGGTTTCCCAAAATCCTCTCAGAGGAATAGATGCCCTACCTACGACAATTACTCCCTCCAATTTCTTCTAACATGTGAATTCCAGAAGCATTTGATGCAAATTGACTTTAACTTATATTATCCAGATTGAACTACAAGTTGTTGCAAGGAACTACAACTACTTTGCTCAGTTACAGTTATTTCCTGTGTGCAATTTCAAATGGTTGTAATGCTTGCGTGTTAGAGTTCATTTGGGAATGGAAGCTAAAGGAGGATGAGGAGGGGGTGGTTCTCTGGCAGCCTAATTTTTTAAATACTCCCACCAGCATTACTTAATTACAGAGATTGCAAGGAAAAATAAAATGTTCTGTTTTAACATGTTTAATCTGAAGGTAATTTGTACAAATCATAAATGATATTTTATAGCATTGGTAGGGTTCATGTGATTATCAGATACAAAATAGGAGTGAAACTTTCTGATTATTTTCAGGAAATGTACCAATGGATCCTGAACAGCTTTTAAGTACTTAAGGAAATTAAAGTTAATAGAAAATTAATTTAAAGCTAAATGTGTTTCTCTTGAATTTAAATCTGAATTGCACATCATCATTTGGTTCTTGAGCCTTCATTATGAGTTTATGGCTGGTACTAAATATTTTATGTTCCTTGCTGTGAATCAGTCTTGTTGAGTTGAAGTTAAATTATTGAAACACTTAATGAAATGAATTGAATTGGCCTTGAAAAGCCACAGTCTGTGTATTTTGTTAGATGTCATTTGTTATACTGGAACACATTGTATTAACAGTGAATGAGTAGAATACTTTTTGGTCTAAGCCACAGCAATAAATTCCTCTGTTAGTAGAAATGGTTAAATGATTCCTAAAATTTAAAAGATTCTAATGATATTTCCCTTTAGAGCATAAGTTAAAAGGAGTTTCCATTCACTCCTTAGAAAGGCATTGTATTTGAATCTGAGTTCATATTCTAGTTTTGTTATTAATGTGATATTAAGCAAGTCACTTTCCCTTTCTGGGCCTCAGTTTCCAAAACATCCATATAATGAGAGGATTGGAGTAGATGATCTTTTAAGATTCTTTGAGCTCTAAATCTGGGATCCTATGATCTGTGACTTTCAATTCACTGATAATATAGCAAACATTTCTGTTTTGCTCTGCATATTTTTTTTAAAGAAGATTTTGTGGAGAGTTTAATTAGTAGTCTCAAGAATTTTACTTTCACTTTTGTATTCAGGGTTGAAAAGGTTGAAAGGCCTAATCATTTTTACTTTCATTTTCCTCTGATGTGGGAAATAAATGGTGAAAGTAGTTTTTGGTTTAGGAATCAAATTGTTCTGGCTTGTGTAAATAAGACCAAGTCAGCAAATGGAAGAAAGATCTTGCAGTTTCATATTTTCATTGTGCTACTTTTATTAAATTATTTATTATGTTTTGGTACCTTGTTACCTTCTTTTAAAAAAAAAAACCATTTTACTCACATTGTTCTAGCTATAATATGTAGTCTCAGGTTGCAAAACACAGTTTAGCTATACTTAAAAATTTTTTAGAATAAACTTCTGTTTCTTACATCATCACAATTATCCCCAGTATACCTTCCCTTTTGCTAGAGAGCCATCCCAAGTAACAATGTTTTTTTTAAGAGGAAAAAATATCAGCACAACTGATTGATAAAAAGTATGAAAACTTGTGCAATGTCTAATACGTTGTCTATCTCTTAGCATAGTGTCTTCACAAAAAGATGGGTTAGGGGTGTCCTATCATGGCTCTTCATTCTAGCAATATTTGATTTTTATAATTTTGTTACATTCACATGATTTTGGTGGGGAGTAGTAAGTTGATCTTTCCATTTA
Organism: Potorous gilbertii; assembly: GCA_028658325.1. Taxonomy (NCBI): domain Eukaryota; kingdom Metazoa; phylum Chordata; class Mammalia; order Diprotodontia; family Potoroidae; genus Potorous; species Potorous gilbertii. Next base: position 166,730,373 of record CM053770.1, read on the forward strand.
CATTGTTGTAGTTACCACACGTTTTCCTGTGTCTGTTTCATTATCTATTTGTTTAGATCTTTCCATTCTTCTTTGTATTAATAATTAATTACACATTATTTCTTACAATACAGTAATATTCCATTATATTAATGTACCACAATTTGTTTATCCATTCCTCAATTCACAGACTTTAATTTTGTTTGTAATTTTTTACTATCATAAAAGGTGTTGCTATTAATATTTTGGGGGAAGCTAGGTGGTACGGTGGCTAGAGTGACAGCCCTGGAGTCCAGAAGACTTCTTGAGTTCAAAGCTAGCCTCAGACATTTAATATCTGTGTGACCTTTGGCAAGTCATTTAATTTTGTTTTTCTTGGACTCCTCATCTGTAAAAATGTTCTGCCGCTCTGGTATTTTTGCCAAGAAAATCTCAAAAATGGGGTCATGAAGAGTCAGACGTGACTCACAAATGACTGAACAAAAGGAATATTTTGGAATATATATAGAACTTTCTTCTTATCATTGACTTTTTTAGGTTTAAACCCGGTAATGAAGTGTCAGGTTCAAAAAGTGTGGCTATTTTACTTACTTAATTTGCATAATTCCAAATTGCTTTCCAAAATGGTTGTAACATTTTGTTTCAAAATGGTTGTAACATTATTTACATCTCCACCAACAAGGTATTGGCATTTTCCCACAACCCTGCCAACCCTGATTGTTGTCATTTTTTGGTCGTATTTACCAGTATGCAAGGTGTGAGGTGAAACCTCAGGGTTGTTTTGATTTGCATTTCTTTTATTAGTCATTTGGAGCATTTTTTCATATGGTTTTGAATACTTTGTAGTTCTTTTGAGAATTCTTTGTTCATAACTTTTGAATACTTATCTATTGGGAAATGACTGTTAGTCTTGTATGTATTTATTATTTACATATCTTAGATACCAAATCCTTATCAAAAAAAAAAATTTGATGCAAAGATTTTTTTCCCATTTGGCCACTTTTCTTCTATGCTAGGTACCTTAATTTTGTCTGAGCAGAACATTTGTTTTATGTAATTAAAGATATATATTTTATATTTTGTAATTTTTGCCTTAATCTTGTTTAGTTAGGAGTAGAATTTCTATCCATAGCTGTGAGATTGCTATGATTTGCTTCTTTAATAAGTGCTATTCCCCTTTGGTTGTCCCTATTTTCATAATTTCCCTGATTGTTTTAGAGTTTTTGTTTTTCCAAATTAATTTTGTTAATATTTTACCAAATTCTTTGAAAATTACACTTGGTAATTTGGTTAGTCTAGCCTTAAAAGTGTAAATTATAGAGATAATTTTATCTCCTGTTTGCCTTTGTGCCTTTAATTTCTTTCTCTTGTCTTATTGATGGTTTTTTTTCAAAATTTATTTATTTTTAGTTTTCAATATTCATTTCCACAAGATTCTGAGTTCCAGATTTTCTCCCCATCTCTCCCATTCCCCTGACCCTGAGATGGTGTGCCTTCTGATTACCCCTTCCCCAAATCTGTGCTTCCTTTTATCCTTCCCCCTTCTTATCCTCTTGCCCTTTATTTTGTTGAAGGGCACGATAGATTTCTGTACCCCTTTGCCGGTATATCTTATTTCCCAGTTGCATGTAAAAACAATTTTTTAACATTTGTTTTTAAAAATTTTCTCCCTTCTTCTCTCCTCACCCACCCTCATTGAGAAGGCAAGCAATTCAATATAGGTTATACATGTGTAGTTATGTAAAACACTTCCATAATAGTCATATTGTGAAAGACTATGTTTCCCTTCATCCTATCCTGCATCCCATTTATTCTATTTTTTCCTTTGACCTTGTCCTTTTTCAAAAGTGTTTGCTTCTGACTACCCCCTCCCCTAATCTACTCTCCATTCTATCATCTGCCCCCTCTTATCCTGTTCCCTTCTACTTTTCTTTAGGGGGAGATACCCAGTTGAGTGTGTATGTTCCCTCCTTAAGCCAGTTGCTGTGAGAGTAAGGTTCAATCATTCTTTCTTAGAAGACCCTCTTCTCCATTGTGAAATCTTTTTCTTGCCTCTTTTATTTGAGATAATTTACCTCACTGTATTTCTTCCTTTCTCCTCCCACTATATTCCTCTCTTACCCCTTAATTTTTTTTTTTTAGATAACCATCCCTTCATATTCAACTCACCGTTTGCCCTCTATTTATCTGTCATCTGTCTATTTCTTCCAACTACCCTAAAAATGAAAAAAGGTCTCATGAGTTACAAATATCATCTTTCTATGTAGGAATGTAAATAGTTCAACTTTAATAAGTCTCTTATGATTTCTCTTTCTTGTACCTTTTCACGCTTCTCTTGATTTTTGTATTTAGAAGTCAGATTTTCTATTCAGATCTAGTCTTTTCATCAAGAATGCTTGAAAGTCCTCTATTTCATTGAATGAATTTTTCCCTGTGTAGGATTATGTTCATTTTGCTGGGTGATTCCTCTGACCTCTGGAATATCATATTCTAAGGCCTCTGATCCCTTAATAAAAAAGCTGCTGGATCTTTTTTTATCCTGATTATATTTCCACAATTCTCATGGTGTTTCTTTCTGGCTGCTTGCAGTATTTTCTCCTTGACCTGGGTTGTCTGGAATTTGGCTACAATATTCCTAAGAGTTTTCCTTTTAGGACATCTTTCCAGAGGTGATTGGTGGATTCTTTCAATTTCCATTTTCCTCTCTGGTTCTAGAATATCAGGGCAGTTTTCCTTGATAATTTCTTGAAAGAAGATATCTAAACTCTTTTTTTTTGATCATGGCTTTCAGGTAGTCTGTTAATTTTTAAATTGTCTCTCCTAGATCTATTTTCCAGGTCAGTGGCTTTTCCCTATGAGATATTTCACAGTTTTCTATTTTTTCATTCTTTTGGTTCTGTTTTATAATTTCTCATAAAGTGATTAGCTTTCATTTGCTCCATTCTAATTTTGAAGGAATTATTTTCTTCAGTGAGCTTTTGAACCTCCTTTTCCATTTGGCCTGTTCTGCTTTTTAAGGCATTCTTCTCTTCATTGGCTTTTTGGGCTTCTTTTGCTATTTGAGTTAGTCTACTTTTTAAGGTGTTATTTTCTTCAGTATTTTTTTTTTTTTTGGATCTTCTTTAGCAAGCTGTTGCCCCAATTTTAATGATTTTTTTTGTATCACTCTCATTTCTCTTTCCAATTTTTCCTCTACTTCTCTTATTTGATTTTCAAAATCCTTTTTGAGTTTTTCCATGGCCTGAGAACAAGTCATATTTTTCTTGGAGGCTTTTAGTGAGCCTTGACTTGGTTGTCTTCTTCTGGTTGTATGTTTTGATCTTCTTTGTCACCAAAGTAAAATTCTGTAGTCTTGAGTTCTTTTACAATGTTTACTCATCTTCCCAGCCAAATACTTGATTTTCTATCTCCGTCAAGGTAGAGCTCTGCTTCTGGTGGAGGGATATACTGTCCCAGGCTTCAGGGATCCTCCACTGTCTGTGGGACCAGAGCTCCAGAAGCAGCCTCTGCCACTACTGTTGGCACCACCACTGCTTCACTGCCACTACTGCCTCCACACTGCCACCCCCACCCCCACTGCCCTGGAACTGGGGCCAGATTGTGCTCTCTTTCTTCACCCAGGTCCCACAGAGTTTTCCCACTCACCTTTTCGGTGTTTGTGGGTTAAGAAGTCTGGAAACTGTCACAGCTGCCAATGACTCAGTTCCCTGAGGTCTGCTCTGACCCATCTGTGCCATTGTGGGCCATGCCAGGACTGTGCTTCACTCCCTGCTCGGTGTAATAGACCCTTCTTGTTGACTTTCTAGGTTGTCTTGGGGTGGGGATTTTGTTTCACTGTCATTTTGTGGGTACTGCAGCTCTAGAATTTGTTTAGAGGCATTTTTTAGAGGTGTTTGGAGGGCTTTGGAGGAGAGCTTGGGACATCCCTGCTTTTACTACACCATCTTGACTCTGCCTCTCCCCCACCCCCCTTGATTGTTGATGTTGCTAGTATTTCCAGAACTATATTAAATGATAGTAGGGAGAGTGGACATTGACATCCTTGATTTACTTCCATATTTATTGGGAAAATGTTCAAGTGCATCTTCATTGCATATCATGTTTACTTTTGGTTTTGAATTAGATGCCTTTTATATTTAAAAAGATTCTTCTGTGCCTATATTTTTAGCATAAAAGAGTGTTCTCCTTTGCAAAAGCTTTTTCTTCATCTATTGAGATGATATATAGTTTCCAATATTTAGTTTTTACTATGATTAATTGTGTAGATTGTTTTTAAATTATTTTCAGTGTTCAACAGTCACTTCCATATATATTAGATTTTTTTCCCCTCCCTCCCCCTCCTCCCTTCCTTCCTCATTCCCTCCCCAGAATGGTGTTCAGTCTTATATAAGTTCTACACATACATTCCTATTAAGTACATTTTCACCTTAGTCACGTTGAATTCTTCAATTTTAAAGTAGAATGGGAATTGTGTAGATTGTTTTCCTAATGTTGAACCATCCTTGAACCTTTGATGTAAAGCCCCACTTGATCATAATACATTAGTTGGATAATTCATTGTAGTTTGTTTGGCAGAATTTGTTAAAAATTTTCCACTAGTTTTCCTTCTGTGTTTAGCTGGTTTAGGTATTATGACAGTATTTTGTCTCATAAAAAGGTTTTTGGGTAGGGTGCTTTTCTTTCTCACTTTCTGAGAATAATTTGCAAAGTATTGCTACTAGTTTGTTTAAAAGTTTAACAAACTATTCCTGTGAATCAGCCAATAGATTGTTTTCCTTTTCAGCTTTCCTTTATAGCTAAATCTTTTTCTTTCTTTTATCTGACCTTCTTATAATTTGGACATTTTATATTAACTATCCTAAAAATGCAACAGATTGGTGTTTAAACATTTGATTGAATTCTTTGTTAGGCAATATTTATTTGGGCAAACAGCCCAAGTAGACAAGAGCAATCAAATAAATGCCTAATTTTGTCATTATGTATGAGACCGATAGCATATGTGGAGTGTTCATCTAGATTTTTTGTGTGTAGTATTTTAATATATGATTAATCTGTTCCTTATTGAAATATTTATTGACCAGATCCCAAGTTAAGTGAATATATTACTATACTTAGTAGAAGTAGGACCAGTGGATAGAATTTATAAAGAAAAATGCAAGTTTGGGCTCAAAATTATAGAATTTAATAAAAATATAGAGCTGTCTTGATAATGGACTAGGTTTTGTATGGAAAAGGAACACTCTATCTCTGGGAGGTATTCAAGTGACTATTCTACATTAAGGTCCATGACATTGTTAAACATATTGTTATAATGGATGGGTAATTAGATTAGATGACCCTTAAGGTTTAACCTTCCATGATTTTTCTAATGTAAAGCATTACTTTAAATATGAAGTAATTGCTCTGATTATCCTTAAATTTTGTAATATTTAAAAGGGGAGAAGTAAACAATTACTTTGATGTAATCTAAAGATTTCCATTTAGTTTCTTCTTGACAGTTATTCTTAGCACTACTGTGCCATTTTTAAAAAAGAAAAAAAGGATTTTTTTTTGACTGAGATTCATAAAATCCCAACAAATCCTCCTAGAAAATATATCCCTAAAGGCAATGAAATAAAATAATAGTTATTTTGACTAATGATTCATTTTTACTTTTGTAGTTTAACAGTTAGCAGTAAAGAAGGATGTGTGAACAGTTTTGACAGAGATTTAAGGAAAGAAACCTTGGAAGTTTTTTACTTCAGGGAAAGGGGGAAAATTCCTTTTGATTGCATATACATACTTAATTTTTTCTAGGACTGTAATTTTCTTTTCATGAGCAGAAATGTCAGTGGTTACATTTTCATAAGGGTCTTTTTTTTTGTATATATATTTTAGGCAATTATCAAATGTTTAGAAGATCAAGGATTTCTTATTTTGCTTACATCATCTGCCTTACTGTGGGACACAGGTAAGAAGGAACTATTTTGAAAGAAGTATTTTTAATTTGTTTTCATAGTATGCCACAGCATTTAACATTTTCTGTCTTTCATTTTTTACAGATTTTGGTGATGAACATATGAACCTTTATGCCTTGTTTTTATTCCCTTCATCATTGTCAACAGGTATAGAACATTAAGGAATATGCTTAGGATTAACTACAGAGATGAAGTTGAATATGTCATTGTTTTCATGTAGCCTAAAAGAAATAAGCTTTTCTCTTAAAACACCAAGTATTAATATACCTCCTTATCTAATTATATGTGATATAATTCTTAATATGTTATTTATATATGATTTTTATATATAATTTTAACATGACATCTTGTGCAGCCATACATAGTGAGACGTTTTTCCATGTTCTTTATGACAGATCATCTTAATATTCCTTTTTTGGCATAGTTATAAAAATTAAGGAATGGTTTTTTCTTGAGTAACAGTTTCCCCAGCATAGTTCAATTTATAGAGATTTATTAATCAACCACTCAAAACTTTATTAAGTGCCTGCTTGTGTCCGCTTTGTTAGACATTGAGGGTATAAAAGTAAAATGAAAGAGTAAATCCTTGCCATTACTGTTCTGTTGGGGAAGAAAGAGACTTATACGCACGTAAATATGCACAAAACACATATATTCAAAGTATAGTATATACACAGTAAATAATAGCTTTAGGGAAAGGGCATCAGCAAGCAGAGGGCTTCAGTAGCAGCTTCATGTAGAAAGTAGCCCTTGAACTGAGTTTTGAAGGAAACAAAGAATTCTAAGAAGTAAGATGAGAAGTGAGTGTGCTCCAGGCATGATGAACAACCAGTGCAAAGGTGGAAAACCATTTTTCTCAGTTTTCTCATTTTGTTCTATCTTAGACAAACACCAGTAACTTAGAAAATATCATAACATTATATTACAGATTTTTACAAGTTTGTCACTTCTATTTCAGGCATTTAACTGTTTAGAAAATATTGCATAAATATTACTGTTATTATCAGCTACTGTCAGCGTAGCATTTTTCTTTCTCTTGGTTCTATACAGTTAATTTTCAAAAGAGATTGAGGAGAGAGAAGGTGAAAGAAACTACAAAGGAAATAATTTTTAAATAACTGACTACATTTTTCTTTTCATTTATCTGGTTTCTCCTGTTTTATATCGTATACATAATGTCACTTAAGAAAATTATAATATTCTGCTTTGTTAATATATTTGTGTTTTGTTGAATTTGATAGACCTGAATCTCCTTGGGATTTTAGCAGTTGTTGGAAATTCATAATTATTGACAGTTCTAAATATGGTATTTCTAGGAGCTGATTATCTAGTTCACAATTCACCTGTCTTATAGGCTGTAGACTTGAAGGGACCGTCAATACTTTTCCTCCTTCTTAGTGTTCTTGTTTACCTTTGGGCTGTTTCCCTTTAAATTAGTACTTCTGTCAAAGAGGGCAAGATGAGGTGGGCAACAAAATGGTCTTTTTAGATCCTTTTTGCCTCTGTTATATTTTTAAGTGATTATTGTCTAGGGCAGATATTCCCAAACTTATGTGGCCTACCACCCTCTTTAAAAAAGATTACTTGGCACCCCACTAGAAATCTACTTTATTTAACTCTTTTAACAATGTTTTTCTTTTTTTTTTTTTTTTTTTGAAATTTGCATCATTTGAAAAATATATAATTTTTTAAATGACACATCTTAAATTTAAGAATTTATTTTAAATTTATTTTTTTCCCTGCATTGACATTTTGATGACTCAGAATTGCATCATGTAACCATTTAGTATCCTACTGTAAAGAAGTCATTACACTTACATATTCCTGCATGCTAGACTTCCCAACACTGCGTGACATGTTCACCTGCCAACATTTGCTTGTTAAGACCTGTTGGCAGACTTGACCACTGATTGGTTATAACTTGCATTTTGTGTGTTTATTTGCAAAATAATGTAATTGCTACCACTGTAATTCTGCTACACTGCAGATGAAACCTGTACAAATGATTTTTCAAAGTTTTCTTATCTTATCCTTCTACCACCCTCCTTTTTATTGAACACCGCTCAATTGCACCCAAGGCTCCTCTTTTTCCGCCAGATTTGTCCAGTGACCCTCAGGGGCAGTATCACCCACTTTGGGAACCTCTGGCTAGAGATTTTAATTATCCCTTGGTGAGGTAGTGTGACATAGAGTGCTGACTGAGAATAGAGAGTTGAATTTAGAGCCTGGAAGATCTTAGTTTAAATTCCACTTTTACACATACTAGCTTTTACACATACTAGCCTTACCATTTGGTGTATAAACCTGAATTAATGAGAAAGCAGCCAGTAGAGCAAAAATTATGATTTTTAGTTGGGGCAAAGAGTTGAAACTGGGGTTCCACAGAGCAGCAAATGGGCAGAGGGAGAGGGGCTGCAGATGCAAGAAGTTTGGTATTGTCCTTGTTTTTGCAGGGTAAGTTGTTTTGCATAAGTACTGAAAGTTCATAAAAAAGACAGGGAAGAATTTAGGACATTTACAAAAATAGAGACTGGGACTGAAAATGTCAGGTCAGTCTCAGGCAATTAATGGGTCTGGGAATGGGCACAAGGTCAGCTTTTGCCAGTTGTATTGTAATTGTGTTATTGGAAGTTATTTAAGACCATTAGTTGAAGATAAGATGCTGACCTTAATTGGTAGAGGGATTTTACTCAACTGGGATTTCCATATACAAATAAAGTTACTGCTCCATTTCCTGTCCCTATGCCAGTCCCTCTTACCCTATTTAATTAGGAGTTCACTGAAAGTTTGTTTTTATGTAATCATTTTCCTTTCTCTCTACCATTATTTCGATAGCACCAATAGGTATAAATGTACATAATGTTATCACTCTTTAGATTATCGTTCTGAATTTACTGTAGTCATTTTTTTCATTGTTTCAGAACATGTACTAAAGCATTATTTTTGTATTATAGATTTAATGTAAGTATACATTATGTGTACATGTATATATATATTTTTAACATATTACACACATATATATATATATATATATATTTTTAGGTAGGAAAGAATCAGAATGTGAAGATGACATTTCTATGAGAGTTGTACCCATTTTGCCTACCCTTCATTATGCTCTACTGGAAGCAAAGAAATTTTTGTCTGAAGAAGAAGTTCATCCAAATGTGTTAGTGAAGCATCATTTCCAGCAGTTCGTCAAGCTGAACAAAAATTCATCATTGTCTTCCCAAAATTCATTTGAAGAACCAGAGTTCTTTCCATTTGACACACTGTCCAGTGAATTTAAGTCAGGTCATCGTTCTGAAAAATTTACTCAAAAGACTTTAACTCTTCTGAAGTCTTACTTTTCAGATCCTAGTGGTTATGCTTTGGAACTAACCACAGCCCTGGATTTGCTAGCAGGTCATTCTCCATCACCTTTTTCTATATCTGATGGAATCTGTGATGGTTTCTCTCTCATTATGCCTCCGGATCCTGAATTTGTTGATTCAGAGGCTCAAATGAAAAATGAAACTGAAAAAAACAAAGACTCTGAGGCGACAGGTAAGGCTAATGAGAATGTTCTACAGTTGTGTCCAGCATCAAATCTTAGAATCCAGCCGAAGAGAAAAGCAAGTATGTCAGTTGTGATGCAGAATAAAAAGGTGAACTTATGCCGCCCTTTCTCCAAAAAAACAGGACCTGTAACAACCATTGAAACAACGGTTAAGCTAGCAAAAGGTCAATTTCCTCAGAAAAGGAAAAGAGGTAAGTTACATTTTGATGTAACTTTAAAATATCAGTGAATATCAATAGATACCTTATTTAACTGACTTGAGCAATTTTACCTATCTAGAGTTCAGTTGAGAATAATTAAAGACAGGAAGCATTTCTAAAACATCTGCTACATACCTGGTACTTACTAAGCTCTGGGCATACAAAAAAATGGCCCAACAAACCAATTCTTACTTTAAAGAAGCTCAAAGTCTAATGTAGGAGACAACATATAAACAGTTAGGTATAAAAATATATATGTGGGATAAACTGGGATAATTTCAGAATTTTCAAGGCACTAAGGTTGAATATTGGGAAAGTCTTCTTGTAAAAGGTAACTTTAGCTAAGGTTTGAAGAAAGTCAGGGTGGCCAGAAGATAGGGGCCAGAAGATAGGAGGGGAAAAGTTCCAGGCATGAGAGACAGCCAGTGAATATGCTTGGAATTTGGGAGATGTATTCAAGGAACAGAAAGGAATCACTGGATTATAGATTATGTGGAAGGGAATAAGGATATAAGCCAAAGGGATGCTAAATCGCTAATAACCCCCAGTTATAACCATGCTTTTGGATATAAGAGGTATAAAGATGAGGTCACAGCATTTTTGTTTTCAAAGATGTGTGTCAAAAAGTCTGTTAATCTTGAAGATTCATTAATTTTAGCATATTTATGCACATAGAGATTGTTACCCTCAGATTCTCACTTAATGAGAATGTATATATGTACAGACTTGTGGGAATCGACTCTTGTAACCTCTTGGAGAATTATGGGACTTGCAATATATCCAACCACTTATTGTATGTATATTATAAAATTTTCCATAACTTCATTTCAGTAAATTCTTTTGTAGTTAAAAGATTTTTGTTATGCTGATGTCATTTGTCATTGATTCTGTGAGTTGTTCTCAGATACTCCTCTATGGTTCTTAGTCTAAGTGATTATCAGAATGTAAGTTGTTTTCCTTGCTGCCTTCTAAGTTGAGCCTGGCACATAGTAGGTGCTTATAAATGCCCTGTTTCCTTCCTTCCTCAGTTTCTAGATGAATTTCGACATTTTGTTGTTGGTCAGTTGTTTTAGTCACGTCCAACTCTTCGTAACCTCATTTTTTGGATTTTCTTGGCAGAGATACAGGGGAAGTTTGCCATTTCCTTCTCTACCTAATTTCGCAGATGAGGAAACTGAAACAAATAGGGTTAAGTGACTTGTCCAGGTTAGATTTGAACTTAGGAAGATGAGACTTCCTACCTTCAGGCCTGGCTTTTTATCCACTGTGACACCTAGCTGCCCCACAAATTTCAACATACTTTTGTTTAAAGTGTATTTCTCATTCCTTCAGCATTCTGTGCCAGACTGATGGTTCTCCGACTGGTATTAATTTAGAAGATTGCACTGAATTGTTGTGCCTTGCCATTTTTATAATTGTAACTTTATGTTTCTCTTCATTTGGCTTACAAGATGAAGTTTAACAAATTTTAATTATAAGTTGTTTTTAAATTGCTTTGATAATCTCAAAATTTTAAGTTTTTACTCATTGTTATTGAGATTATTTTTAAAAAGAAAACCAAAGAAAATGAAAGCGTTTCTTTTAGAGCACTAATATAGATATGTAAATAAGTTTTTTGTCATTTAAAAAATGATAAACCTGTACTGATCTTGATTTCAGTCCGATCCCTCCTTTAAGAAAAAAATGTTACTTCTTTTTGAGGTGCTGAAGTGCTGACAGCACAGTTTATACAGACAACAAAATTGGATCAGAAAAGCCAAGAGACTTCTGTTTCTGAAAGTGTGCCAGTGGTAACTAGTGCTAAAAAAGTAAAGAAACCAGAGACATCTCCAATCAAAACTGTGCCAAGGATTAGCCAAGCCATGAAAAAACCTCCACAGAAACAGAGAATAAATATAGTAAAAAGCAACCAAAATCCAAGAATGAGAAAACAACTACAACCTGGTAAGACAAGATTCGTATCCACATGAATATACAATTACAATTCTGTAGTTACAAACTAAATAAAAATTGCAAGCTAGCAAGTGGAATTAATGAATTTTTGAGATACTTGATAATAATATTGACATCTCATATATGTGTAGCCCTTAAAAATTTGCAGTGCCCCATACATATAATATCTAATTTGATTTTTGCAGGAACTCTATGAGCTTGGTACTTTTATTGTCCCCATTTGACAGACTCGGTGTGAGAGAGGTTTAGTGTCTATCTCTTCTTACATCCACAGATGCTCCTCCCTTGCTCAAAAAAAAAAGTGGATGTTTCTCAAAGCTCTGACTTAAGCTGTCTGTGTGATTTTTTTTCTGTTACCATCATTGGTACTCTTATCACCTCTATACAGCTTATGCCTAAATTCATATATATGACCCAAATCACTTCCCTGAACTCCAGAATGAGCATAGGGAACAGTGAAAGCAGAGTTAAAGGAGTGGGAAAGCACATAAAATTAAGCAAGTAGTCCAAGTATGGTTAGAATAGAATATATTGAAAGGAAAGGTAAGGCTTGGAAAAATGAGTAACACTATATTATGGAGGGATTCAATGACAGAGAAAAAATTCTGAGCTTCAGTCATATTAGACAGTAGGGTTTTGAGCAGGCAGATCTATAAAACATCTGCACATAAGATTGGACCTGCGGTTTCACTGGATTCAGGAATTTCCTTGTGCGGTACTTTCTCTGCCCTGCAGCTTCAGTGACTTGCCTGTGGCCACATAGCCTTATTTTCTTGACTCTCATCTCAGTGCTTCATGTAGGAGGAGGACATCATTATAGCTGTTAGTCCTCTCATTCCTCTCTTCTTTCTTTACGGTGTTCTGATATAGCAGTCATGGGACAGATAACTACCTTGGTGTTATTATATTATTCTTCATATTATGCAGACTATTGGACAGTTAGATGAAATAATTGCTTTTTTACAACTGAATAAAAGTACCAGGATGTAAGCTTATCTTTTGTACGTTCATTAAAAGTATCTTTGCGACAGTTCCAGTTATTAGTATAATAATAGTTGATAAACACATTAGAGTTTGCAAAGCATATTATTTTACATAAGCCTCATACTATCTCACAACAATGCTGTGAGGTAAATAACACATAGTGGTCCCCATTTTACAGACAGATACTAAGAAAGAGAGATTAAGTGATTTGCTTATATTCACACAACTCATGTCAGAAGTGAAATTGAAGCTCAAGCTTTTTTTACTTCAAATCTGTGTTCTGTGTATTACACAATTATGCCATTAGTTTGGAGCAAAAGAGTGGAAGTTGAAAAGCCTGATAGGAGGTTATTGCAAATTCCAGGTTTGAAGGGACTATACAGTGATGGCATAGTGGAAATGGAGAGAGAAGAAGGAGTGAATTTAAGAGATATGGAGAGTATAGGATAGATAGTACTTGGAGACATATTGGCTATGATAGGTGAGAATCGTGGTACCACTGAGAGCAACAAAGGAGATCAGAAGAAAGAACAGATTATAAGGGAAAGATAAAAAGTATCTTTCAGATATGTTGAGATTGAGGTTTTTAGTATGACACCCAAATAGAGACATGGATCAGGGCTGGAACTCCGGATATAAGAGTTTTAGTTTAAAGATAATAGTTGAAATCATAGGAATGAATGAAATTGCCAAAGAAGAGAGAGAGTATTGAAATATTGTTTTCTTCCTAATTTTTAGTCGTTGAACTGAGTTCAAGAAAGCTGATTAGATAAACAATAGATAAATAAGCTGGTTAGATCCACTACAGAATTATATCACCTAACTTCAACTGGACCCTCAACAAGGCAATTCTTTTACTACTCCCCTAATTGATTTCCTACCCTATTCTCCATATAGGCCATTAGAAATCTTTTCTAATCTTAAACTTCTCATACCTTCTTAGCTTAGGAGCTCATTTCATACTTTACTAAGAAAATATTTTAAAATTTCATACAAATGTATCATGTTTATAGAAATTTTTTCTTTGTAGATATATTTAACTACTAGTTTTTCATTTATTGCACTGAAATTCTCTGAAGTCCTATAGAAGTGTGGAAATATGACTATGATTTCTTAACAATTATGCTGGCACAGTGCAGGCTCTGTAAGGTTCTAACCCAATGGAAAGGCTTCGACTGGGGGACTAGTGCTGTATAATATACAATGAAATAAAAGTAAATTTTCATAAGAATTCATTATATGACAACACAGTTAATTTCATGAAATCAATTGCTGTCTTTTTTTTTATGCTTCAGCCAAAAGAGAGATTCCTTCTCAGCCACCAATTAAAATTCTATCAAATAACCAAGCAGATGATCGTAGTGAGAATACAGTTCAACTTGGAAGCACTCCTGTTGTTCAGTCAGATCTTCAAGAAAACTGCATTGGTCACTTTGACTCCCAAGCCCTAAATATGTTGGCTGACCTAGCTCTAAGCTCTGCTACCTCTTCCACTTCATCATCTGTTCACAGAGACCTGTCTTCCTCCTCTGATTTGACACAAAACAATATTTCATTATGTAAAGAAAATTCTTTGCAAGGTACTTATGATCATGAATATCACAGGCTGGCTAAAAACCAAAGATGTGCATTGTATTCTCATGAACTATCCAAGCCGTCTTATGAACAAACTGATTCAAGGACAAATTTACCTGACAGCCAGAATGGAAAGAGTTTGACTCAGTCTAGTCAGACATCTGTGACCCAGGAAGCACTTCCTAAAGAGACATCAGAATCTTCAGATGTAAGCAATAGCAATAGCTCTTTTATTGCCATAGAACATTCTTATGCCTTACTCACCACTGAACATTCAAAGAAACATCTGCAGCAGCGTGGAACACAAGGTCCTACCTTTGCAAAGAATGGGACAAAAGGCCCTGAGGCAGGGACTCCAGTGGGCAAAGTGATGCCATTTCGGCATCAGCATAACACTCCACCTGTTCAAAAGCTTTTGCTGGATCCAATCATAAAACATAAGAGTCAAATGTTACTTTCCAACTTAAAAGAAGATTTTTGTCATTCTCACACAGTACTTAGCTGTGATGGCTCCTTTAAGGTTACTTGTAAGTGTGAAACAGAATATGCCTTCAGCTTAGATAGTAAATATACTAATAATCCACTGGAGAAAACAATAATACGAGCTTTACATGGGTAAGTTTGAATGAAACTTGATTTTGTTACAATGTTTCCATTAGAGTAAACTTATACAAAGGAGTTGTTTCTATTCTTTGGATTCCTATTGAGAATGAGGAAAACTATAGTTATTTAAGTACTGGTACAGTACTGTGAGACTTACAAGACAGATTTTAGATGTGAGAATGGTAGTTCTGCTTCTACCACTGGCTTCTACTAACTCTGAAGAAATTATTTAACAGATGAACAGTTTAGGCAAAATGAGGACTTTAACTGTGTCCACTAGATTTTGAGGGCACCAATGTTTTTCAATTAAAACCGGAAAGACCTTACATCAAAGAATAAGGATTTTAAAATTTCTTTTAAAAACTATAATATTGAAAAGGAGAGCACCATCAGTGTGGAACCTAAGAATAATTTTAATCTCTTTTTAAAAAATATAAAGCTAGATTTGATGAAAGAATTATTTCATATACAAAGATAATCTGCACATCTTAACCTGTGCAAGGACATGTATAAATGGTGTCTTTAGTTCTTAGTATGACTGATAAGAAGGCTTTTATATTTGCATTTCGATTTCATGTTTTTCTGAGTTCTAGTTTTGTTAATCTCTTAGTATCAGAAATACAGCATCCAATGCCAAATTTACTTTTTAGAGTTTGAAAGGAAGGGTTTGTCAAGGGTAATTCTTTTTCCAGCCTTGTTTTTCCTTTTTCTTATGGGAAGAGACACACAAAAATGGATGTGGTGCATCTGAATTAACAGAGCAAGGACTACAATGGGGTAGAGGAGTTTTTAGAGCTATGAGCATCTAACAGATGTCTACCCCAACCCTGTCAATTTACAGATGAGGAAGTAAAACTCACAGGAGTTAAACCCGTTGCCTATGGTTTTAAGGAGAAATAGGGGAACTGGAATTTTAATGTAGTTCCTGACTGCAAATTCAGCATGCCTCCTGTAGGGAGGGCAGCTCTCCAAACATGAAAGAAACCTACTGCAGGAATCAATGTTTGTGTACAGTAGTAGCTCAAGTCCTTTAATATTAGTAATTTATTAAGCCAACATGTCAGTTTTTTTCCTTTAGTTTCTGCTTCATACTTTTTATATTTTTAAATGGGTGTATCTGCAATAATGAAGACCTTCTGCTCATTATAACATTTACCAAAAGTTACATTCAGTGGTTCAATGTGACTTTTTTTTCTCTTTGGTCTCTTCAGACCCTGGGATGCTGATGTGCCAGATAATATAGAAGAAGTGAAGCTTATTCTTCATATGTGGGTAGCTCTCTTTTACAGCAATCAAAATAAAGTCATACCCTCAGCTCGAAAAGTAGTAGAGCATAGCAATCCAGCAAAATATGTTTCTATAAATAGTACTTTGGATTCCTTGGATTTCAATGAAATCACTGAAGAATGTCTAATTGTGAAACGACGTTCTATAGATTCTTCATTGGAGTCCAGTTCTACCACTGGAATATTATTGGCCTGCACCAGCATCAAGCCATCTACAAGTGGCTTGGAAGAGAGGGTTACTTTAGCAGGAGAGGACCATCAGGATGCCACAGAATTCCAGAGCACTATCTGTTCTTCTAATAATGAGGTAGGACTAGATGAAACAAATGATGTTCTTTTGGGGGTAGTTTTCATTATTTTGTTAAATAGAAATATTTAGTAGGTGGCATTAGATTAGTCTGTAAGAGCTGATACTCCCACTTAAATAACCAAGTATAAGAGGAAAACATAGTTTTTGTAAACCTTTGGTTGTGAAGAATAGTACTTTACAAAATTTATGAGGTACTGTTGATGGATAGCAGAAAGAGCGAAGTCTTAACTATGTACTTTAGAAAATTAATCATTTGAGATAGGAAAAAAACAGTTGCAAAGGATAAAAAGATTCTTGGATTTGTAAGACCCAGTTAGTAGGTGCATACAGAATAATTCTTCTGATATGGAAAATTATTCCCCTACCTACTTGTTCTTAAGTACCAGGGATCCAGGGCCCTAAGTGGCATAAATATGGAAGTTGTAACAATTTTGTTAAAGTGACAAAGATAGCTGCTATTTTAAAATCCATGTCTCTAGCACCCTTTAGGATGTTGAGTAATATGTCTTAGAGCTCTTCTATTGTAGTTCTCCTAGGATGTTTTATCATAGAGGAACTAAGGATATAGAAAAATAAACCCTATTTATATCTCCAATTGGATTTCAGGGTAAGGGGCATATGTCATTCATTAACTGTTGTCAGAAGAAATTTTTCACATGATCTTTGGCAGTAATAAACAAGGAGAATTGGAGAATAGAAAAAGTATATACTTATGAAAGAGTTGTTACTTTGTTTGGTGTAACACTGTAGGACAGTTAGGTGGTGTGGTGCATGGAGTTAAGACTCATCTTCTGAGTTCAAATCTGGCCTCAAGACACTCCATGTCTGTCATGACCCTGGGCAAATCACTTAATCTTATATGCCTCAATTTTTCATGTTTAAAATGAACTGGAGAAGGAAATAGAAAACCACTTCATTATCGTTGCCAATAAAACCCCAGATGGGATCATGAACACTGGACCTAATTGAAACAATTGAATGACATAATTCTGACAGTATTCTTGAGTAATTAATTCTTCTATGACATATCACTGCACCTCATTCTGCAGATGTTCAAAATGGGATATGGAAAGACTTGACAAGAGCAGAAACTAGACTTGGTGAGGTTTGGATGTCTAGTCATATACTTAATTTCCTGAAGTGCTTTAAAAATATTTAGCCATTTCAGAAGCTTTATAGTGTATCTCTTTTTTTAAAAAGTGAGATGCCTCTTTGGATAATATAAGGTTCTAGTGGTGTCTGAGCTTCTTAGTTGCAGGAAAATTAGTGTAAGTCATGGGAGTACTAAGGAGATCTCAGATTTCCATGTAAAGTAGTAAAACAAAGAAAATACTTCAATAATAATGAGTTCTGTGTTTTGGATATGTTGTTTCAGATGTCTACAGAACACTCAGTTTAAAATATTAAGTAGGCAGATGGTGATTCGCAACTAAACCTCAGGGGAGTGACTAGGGCTGATTATATAGTTTATGGAGATGATAATTAAACCTACAAGAGCTGATAAGATCAGAAAGGACAATAGTGTAGAAAGAAAAGACAGTGCCTCATCAGTTAGGGAATGACAGGTAGGCAATGTGGTATAGGATTGTGAAGGAATATTATTGTGCTATAAGAAATGATGCAGGGGATGGATACAGAAAAACCTAGGAAGACTAATATGAACTGATGCAAAGGGTAGTGAGCAGAACCAACAGAACATTGTACACAGTAACAGGAATATTGTAATGATGAACAACTTTGAAATACTTGACTGCCCTTATTAATACAATGATCCACAATAATTCTGAAGAATTCATGACAAAAAATGCTATCCACCTCGAGATGATGAACTCTAAGTGCAAACTGGGGCATTTCTTGCCTTTTTGGGGGGGGGGCAACATGTCTAATATGGAAATAACATATTGCATAACTTCACATGTATAATAATATATTTCTTCTCAGTGGATGGGAAGGGGGCTAGAAAGAGAGGGAGAGAGTTTGGAACTCATTTAAAAAAAATGAAAGTTTAAAAAAGAGAGAAAAGGGCCCCAAATGTAGTTTTTGGTTTGTGATACGTGTAATGAGCCTTCAAAGGAGACTGAAAGGAGTAGCTGGAAAGATAGCAGGAGAATGAGGAGAGAGTCACAAAAATCCAGAGAAAGTGATCAATAGTGTTCATTACAGCATAGAGGTTGAGAAAGATAAAGACTGAGAAAAAAGAAAGCTCTTCAGATTTGGTAATTAAAAGATCTTTGGTAATTTTCAGAGGGAGCAGTTTCATTTGAGTGAAAAGGTTAAAAGCCAGATTTTCAAAGGGTGAGTAAGTGATAGGATGAAGTTATCCACTTAGTGGATAGCTCTTTTCTAGGATGAGAATGGAGAGGAGTAGATAGGAGTGGAGGAGGGGGGCAGGGATCTTGGGGAATAGTGCATATTTTTTAAGGGTGAGAGAGACTTTACTGTGTTTGAAGGTAGAAGGGAAGAAACCAGTAGATTGGGAGAAGGTGAGGATTACAAAAGGGCAGTTGAGCAGACAGTTGACTGAAGAAGACGGGAGGAGTTAGGATCAAGAGAGCAGGAGGAGGAGCTGACCTTGGCAAAGAGAAGGGCCAGGTTATTATCAGAGGAGAAGATTGGGGAGATGCTGATATTTAGGCAGAAGGGGATAGTAAAAAAGGAGCCTCAGGGTGAAAGACCTTAAAATTTTCACTAAACCAAGAGGTTATTGGCTGAAGTGGTGGGGAAAGATAAACAGTTTGGAATAACTTCTGTGGGGAATGAAGTAGGGAATTAATTAAATTAGGGAGGAATAAAAAGTTGCTTTATTGCAATAAGAACCCAATTGAATTAGGTAACATAAATTATAATGTGCCTGGGCAGCAAAGTCATATAACTTTCTGCATCTTGGTTCAGCAGTATGTGAGTAGAAGCAGAGCAGGCAGATAGTGACAAACATTTTTAAATATAAATTTTCTAGATATCTTTTGTTTTTACATGAAAATCATGTCTGGATTCCTCTTCTCCTTCCCACCACCAACAGGATTACCAATCCCTATCATGGCAAAGAAAACAATTAAAATTTTCCAGTACAATGACTGCATCCGACAATGAATGCAGCATTTCACTTTAGTAGTTCTCCACCTCTTTGTCATGAAAAGGGAGGTGTGGTTCTTTATCTGTCAATTACTCAAAATTTGGCTTCCTTTCTAGTGATCTACACAGTTTATAGTGTGGTGTAGTAGTCATTGTTTATATTCTTTTAGTTCTGTTTATTTCACCCTGGTTCACTATTAAGATGTCTCCCATGTATCTCTGGATTCCTCATATCTGTTGTTTCTTACTGCATAATGATATTACATTGCATTCATATACCATAGTTATTTTAGACACTTCCCAGTTAATGGTCATCCACTTTTCAGCAAAATCATTTATAAAACAACCTAATTTATGCTGTTGTGTTGGGTGCTAGGAAGAAGACAAATATTAAGCTGCCTCTGTCTGCAAGCAGCTTACATTTTACTGGTTTAACATATGCACAGATAAAACCTTATTGTATTTAGCATTCTAAACTCTAAATTTTTATTGTTTTTTCATTTCAGGTCATTAGAAAAAGACTGGAACAGGAATTACCAAGTAATATAGAGACACCCAGTATTGTACTTTCTAGTAATGCAAGCACGCAAACTAGAGAAACTTCTGTTGCTGATGAAAATGAAAATTCACAGAAAGTTGCTAACTCAAGGGCAGTATCTCAAAATGGAATCAGTGATCAGACAATGACCTGTGGAACTTCAGTGAACAGAACTTTAGAAGACAGAGACGACTCTCTCTATGAAGCACTAGGCACAAAAGCAAACACTTTACAGAACGTTACAGAGCATAGCAGCCCCAGAAACAAAGTGACAGAGAATCAGGAGTCATTAGAAAACAAAGATGGCGATTTGGAGTATGTAATGATCAATTTGGAACCAATTACTTTCACTTTTGAGAAAAATGCTTGCCTGCCTATAGAAACAGGATTTGCAAGTGGAGCTGATAAAATACCTGACTCTGATAGAGAATTGATTAAAAAAGTATCACCTGTTGAAAGTCTTAGACAACAAATTCCCTTTCGTGAAATAGCCCAAGGACAAGGTGCTTCATCTGCAAATCAGGATCTCCAAGACATTCCATCTGTGGCAGCATCTGTATCAACAGGAACTAAATATCTTTGTGCCTCTTCTGTCCCAAGAGAGAATCTTGCTAAGGAAACTGGCCCACTGCAGAAGGAAGTTCCTATTCCACTGTCAACATCACCATCAAATACAATGTTAATTGAGGCAGTCTCATCAGTTGTAAGTTCTGGTGATCGGGCAACCTCTGATGAAGTAAAACTACCTCAGGACACATTGATACAGACTCCAGGACTCTATAGCATATCTTCTGAAGAGGTTATAGAATCATCCCCGGTTGAAGAAATAGTTTTAACACCTACTTTTACAAACCCCTTGGAAAGCAAGCAGACTGCTTCAGCTGGTTACGTTGCATCAAGAGCTTCTAAAGTAAACTATTCTTTAGAAAAGGAGACAAATGAGAGTGGCTTGAACAGTGAAAAGATGAATTTTGAATCTGTTAACTTAGCATTTACCAAAGAAACTTGCATATCTTTGGGCAGAGAGGCAGTTAGCATAGAGTTATCAGATGATTCAGATATTGAACTAGCACTAACGATATCACCACCTACAAGTCCTCAAGACCAAGCACAATCTGATGAAATTATGCAGATTCAGGCAGTTCCATTAGAGAATGTAGAACTTCAAGTTGTAGCGGAAGAAGTAATTGAGCCAGTAAACACAACTTTCCCCAAAAACAGAAAAAATAATTCTTCTGACTATTCCTCACTTCATACTGCACTGTTGCAGAAACCATTAGAAAATAAAGAAGTTAAAAGAGATGCTATAGACCCAGTTACTTTAGTACTTGCTAAGGAATCATGTGCACTTGAGATTGGACGGGAAGTTAATATTATCTCTAACTCTCCCTTTGATGGTGCCTTAATTGAGCCAGTGTCACCAGCTTCAATTCCTGATGATCAAGTGCCATCTAAAGAAACACCACTGTCTCAGGATATGCCTCTTCAGATGTTAGAACTCCACAGTACAATATCTAAGGAAGTCAGTAAAGCCACCCAGATTCAGTCAATAGATTTATCTTCAGGAGAAGAAGATAGTGCATTACCAGGAGGAAAACCTACTAAAACACAGGGAAAACCAACAAATCTTGTTGCTGAAATGACTTTGCCCTTAATTGATTATACAGAACAAAAAGAAACTCATTTACTCTTTCACAGGAGAGCAGCTGAAGACCCTGTGGTCCAAAATAAGTATGGTGATACTAGATTTTTCCCAGGAAATTTTCAGTGTTGTGATACAGCATTATTAAATCAGACCACTTCGGTTGCCAAGTGTGAAGACTACAAGACTTCTTTTCAGGAAATGGAAAAATCAGAGAATCCTTTGCAACAAGCTAGTGAGGAAAACAAAAGTTTGGAATTAACACATACTGTTTTGGATACCCATAAAGCTCCACTTTGTCTTAGAAAGTTGATAGAACGTAGGCCTGTAACTGAGAAAATTGATTCAGCTGAATCAGATCTGACAAGCAATTCATTGGATCACAAGAGTAGCCCTTTCAACAGTAGGAAGGATTTACATGGGCAAAGTGAATATGATTATTTACATAATAAATCTCTGAATTTGAATTCAGTTGCTCAATCTGATTTTATACAGATGTATTCACCCTCAAAGAACCCAAATATTTGTATTTCCATGGATGATGCTTCGCATAAAAGTAGTTCAGGGCAACTAAATGAAGAGAGATTTCAAGAGCATGGGATTTCAGTGGTCAATAGTTTCAGTAATGATAAAATTGTTTCCACTTTGCATGAAGGGTCCATCAACTTAAAAGGAACTAGCCTTGGATTAAGCCTCACATCATTGTCAAAAGGGGAGGGAAAACCACAGGTTCATCAAGAAGTTTCAGTATGTGAAACAAAAGACCAGCCAAATGAAATTTTTGCCACCAAAGAGTCATGCAGTGGTACATACCAAAATGTGGCAAACACAGCAAAAACCGTGGGAGAAGAACATTCTGCTCTAGCTATTCCAAAACCTTCTTGGGAAGCCTCTAGAGAGCTTGTAGAAGATGAGAATGCCATGGAGGGGATTGGAACTGAGAAAGATATGAAATCCCCTGATAGAAATACGGATATGAATTTGAACACTGAAATTTATTATGAATCACTTTCTGGAGAATCTGACCAAGAATGTTTTGGGGATGTTAAACACTCCCAGTTGCAGTTAGAAGATTCTTGTCCATTGAGAACCAGTAATCCCAGCGAAGTGGAAGAAGCTCCCATAACTAATTTTGATACTCTGATGAATAGTAGGACTGTCACAACAAGTAGTGACATTGAGAGCTGGAATTATTCTCATAAAAGTCCAGTTGCAGACAAAGGTAGCCAGCAAAGAAGCTGTTCAGTTGGATTAAAGAAAGGGGATAAGTATGTACCGTTTTACATTAAAATCCGAGATCTTAATGGCACTCCCAGGACTTATACTAATTTTACTGTAACTAAGAAGCTCAAAGACACCACCAGGACTTTATGTAACCTGAAGCAGCAACCCTCTGTTACTGCTAGGTGCGGCTTGATCAGCTCCTGGACGAGTACCTGGCAGGTGACAGATGATCCAACCCAGAATACTTTGGATCTAGAATATCTGCGGTTTGCACATAAGCTAAAACAAATGGTAAAGAATGGGAACTCTCCACTTTCTACTACTTCCAGTCCATTGCCAAAGGAATCACATGTTCAGACAACTGTTGGAGTCTTTCCCTTGACAAAAGTAACTGAGACTCCAGTTAAACATCCATCCTCCAGGAGCAGAAGCCCTCTGCTGGTAACAATTGTGCACTCAGAACCAGGAGAGCATACCTCAGACTGGCATGTAAAAAGTCATAAACATAGTGACTTTAACAGTCTTTCCTCTTTCAGGCAAGACAAGGGTAGCCAGAACAGAACTATTCCAAGTACTGAGAGAGATCCCGCCACTTCCTTCCACCTCAATAAGTTGAAATATGATAGTAAATTGAAAGAATCTCGGAATGACATTTCACTCATTCTTAGTGAATATGCTGAATTCAATAAGGTGATGCTTAGCCAAAGGAGCTACCAAGCTAATGATTTGAGTGGTTCTTCCGAAAAGGCTACATCCCCGAAGATACCTTCTTTCCCAAGGAGGATGGCTTCCTATGAACACATGATTACAGACTTGTGTTCCAATTTGCACGTCAAACTAAAAAGCGTTATAAAAGAGGCATGTAAAAACACCTTCCTGTTCTACCTGGTTGAAACAGAGGATAGTTCATTCTTTATCAGAACAAGGGTAAGGCATAACTTTTTCTTATATTTTTTCCTTTACTTTGGTTATTTTAATTCTCAACATTCTTGGTTTGAATCATACTGTTAGGTAGTTATAAACTTCACGTATTTCAAATTATATAACTTAGTTTAGGTAGTACAATTGGCTTTTCTAAAACCTGTGGTTTCTGGTTATACTGCTATTTTTGTATTGCTGTTAGAAGATTCTTAATATGTCCAAACCAGGGATGAAAATAAATAGAATCAAGCATTATCATTTTGACTAATTTATATCCAAATATAGTTTTAAATGTTCCAGAGCCAAATAGAGATGAATTTTGGATTATTTAAACTCTGTTGCATCTACTACATGCCATGTACAGTGCCAAAACCACACAATCTAATGTTAAAACAGTTAATTGAGAATTACTCATGTTTGCCATTATTTTTCGATTTTCAATTTTAATTTTTTTTTTTGTATTCTGGAAATACTGTTTTCTTTGACCTGTATTAAATGTATTTATTCTTTGAGTATTTGTAAGCCAAATAATGTATCCTTATGTGAAGATGTGAAGATTTCTAGTTCTAGGAAGAACTAGAAAACAGTCCAGATTTCCTTTAATTTACTCATCCTAGCCGTGTTAAGAATTTCTTTATTCTGTACTGCTTTGTTAGGAATACACAATATACCTCTTTGATTAGGAAGCATTAGTCTAAAGCAGAGCAGATTTGTGTGTAAGATTTGGAAAGTAGTAGTCAGAGTCAGTAAATATTTTTATTTTATGAGACTCATTTCTGGATGTTGTATTATAGATTCATTATTTAAAATTGATTATGCCACATTTGACATTGCTAAATAGTGAGCTGGTTAATATGGAAAGAGAGAATAATTAGGCAAATCAGGGTCGTGTTTACAGTTCTGTTTAAAAGATTCTGCCTTTGTTAAATCCATTAACAACCGTAAACAAATTCTGTGATTGAATTTTTCATATATCAGAAATCCAGATTTAACCAGTGCTTTGAAACTTTGCATAATCTGTGACTTCATGTGTCTGGATTATCCTTTCATTAATACAGGTTGCCACCCCCTTGATGCTTGTCTTACTCTATGTGACTTAAATGAATGTTTTGCCATATTTGTGCCATAGAGGATCTCAGTTCAGTGAAGGACTACTTTCTTTTTTTTTTTTCCTGGTTTTCATTTTGTATCTTAAGGATGCCATTGTGCCACTTGAGTGAAATTGGGCAAGAATGGGACTGATATGCAAACAAAAGACTTATTAGTGAAATGCAAGCATTAACAGAAGAACCTTGATTTATTCATTAGCTATTTTTCATGTGGATATTTGTTTTCCTTCTTTAGTTGTAAGAATTTATCTGCTTGTATCATTTTTTTTTAAGTCATAGGAAAAATGTTACAGGTTTAAATTTCTTAGTTCCTCTTTTATTGAAGACTCTAATGAACTAGTCATACATGTCCACCTTGGTGTACTTTGCATAACCTTACTCTTTTATTTTACATGAATTCTTAAGGCCTTTCAGAGAAAGGTCTGTGCACAGATTTCACAGAGGTTATTCTTCACAAGAATAGTGTGGATTGGATATGACATAAGATAAGAAACACAACTTCTTTTTCTTCAAATTTTAAAAATTTTGAAGACACATATTGTAATATCTTAAAATAAATTAGGAGTATTAGGGTTTTTTTAAAAATTAGTTATTTGAAATATTTTGAAAATCATTTTCTCCATCTTTGGTTCTTTTGTAGCCATTTTTGTGTCTTA
Organism: Potorous gilbertii; assembly: GCA_028658325.1. Taxonomy (NCBI): domain Eukaryota; kingdom Metazoa; phylum Chordata; class Mammalia; order Diprotodontia; family Potoroidae; genus Potorous; species Potorous gilbertii. The sequence goes on from CM053770.1 coordinate 166,755,938, forward strand.
ACCTCAATTTTCCCATTCATAAAAATTGGGAGTTATACCAGTTCCATACCAGATTCTCAGAGATATAATCCCTTTATCCACTGGAATAAAATTGGAAATACTGATTATGTAGAAGTAATGAATTCACAATTAAGCAGTATATAGAAGAGATCTCTTTTAGTTTAAGAATAAACTAGAATTATATGCGAAAAGAAGAAATAACAATCATTAATGGGAAACCATAAATTTAAATAACTATAAGTTTGGTTTGTCTTTATTGCTGTTAACACTGACCAATCAGTCAACAAGATGTTTTTGTCTTCAGAAAGCTATTTTTCTACTTAACATCTAATATACTATTGACAAACACATTTTTATCCCAAAGTTTTTTTCTTTTTCCACCTTGCATAGGCAGAGCTACCTCTCTTTTTTTTCACTGGACCTTTCTATCTTTCTGACATTTGGTAAATGATACAATTTATAGAGTTCCTATACTATGTCCTCACATTATGTGATAATGCTAAAAATACTATGCAGTGATTTTCTTAATCATAGATCATTAAAGCTCTAAGTACATCAGAATTAATTTTATATGGGTATTTTTTTTTTAAGTTAATGACATTTTTTGTGATCATTTGAAACACCTGAATTGTCACCTAAGGTGACCAAGTTTTTTAACTCTATTCTAAAAGACAGATAACTTAATTTTCAACTTTTTCCACTGTCTGCCTTTTATTAATAATAAGCAAGATACTTGGTCTCCATGTTTTAAGTCCATCAGGAAAGGCAATAAGGATTGTTTTCTACCTGATTCACAAGGGCAGTGTAAAGAAAGGTATGACTACAAAATAATGAGGCTGATTGTCATGTGTGGTTTGTAGAGATGAGGAAAAATGGTCAAATGGACATGTTACACCATTTTTAGCTTATCAAGGAAGGTACTTTAAAGGGCAGCCAATTAGTCTTATATTAACAGCTGTGATGAACACAGTGGTTAGTTATATCAGTTAAGTGAGATATTTTACCAAAGAAAACTTATTGAGGAATAAATTAAATCAACAAGAAGAGATTTTTGATGGTACAGAATATGGCAAAAAAAATAATAATAATAAGGAAGATAAAAGTGCCATAAAGTTAAGACACTGGCCTGGATACCCAGAGGTTCTGATCTCTCAGCTCTTCTGCTAAGTAAGCATGTCACCTAAGAAAAGTCATTCTGAAACTGAATTTCCTTGTTGATGCATTTGTCCACTGCATAGTATAATTGAAAGGTCAGTGTTTTGGTACATTGCAAATTAACTATGAGACTGGGCAAAACACTGAATTTAGATAAAGAAAGCTTATTCTGGAAGAGGAAAATAAACATTGTGCTGTTTTTTGAGTGATAAATAGAAACAACAAAGACTCAACATTTATTCTACTCTTCCAAAGGGAAGTTATGCAAAATAGGATTATATTTACTTACTTATTTGCAAAATAGTTACCAGTGGTGAAACGTGACATTTCCAGTATTCCTTGAAGATAAAGCATCAAAGTCTTCTGTGGAAAACTTTCAACATCCCCAGACTAAGGAAATGTTTATTCTAAAAAGCACAGATGAAGATATAATTTGGATTAATCTCTGTGATGTGGATGCAGGCTGGATTTTTCTCTCAATGTCCTACACTCCTACAATATAAAAATCCTACAGTATTTGAGAAATTCTTTGAGATGCAAAGTGAATTCTGGCTCAGTGATCAGCTGCTTTACCATTTGTGCTTCAGTTCATGGTGTACTTTCTATGCAACTGTTTTGTGACCAGAAATATTACCCAGCTTAACAGCCTATACTGTTCACCAGATTTAACCGTAATTAACTTCTGGATGTTTACATCAATCCTTTTATATCATTATAATTATAGATTGACTACTTATTTAGCCCAATGTATTATGAAAGCAGTAACCAAAAAAAAGCTGAAAATGTTTTGCAGAATTATAGTCTTTCACAGTAACTACTTTGAATGGGACAGCATGTATTTGGTTATAAAATTTTTCATTTTTCTTTTTAAAAAACTTAGTTATGTTTTTGTCAGAAAAGTATCAAATCAGAAGTTATTTTATTAATAGCATTGTTGTTCATTGTTCTAACTGTTGCACTAGAGGTACTTCATAGTAAAAAGTAAAAGTTATTTATATTTCTTTGCTAGAACATAATTTGACATTTTAGAAATCATTATATTATTTTTGATAGAATGTTATTTTTGTTAACATAGCTATTTTCCTGTATTTCAGAATTTACTGAGGAAAGAAGGCCATAAAGAAATTGAACCCCAGCATTTCTGTCAGGCATTGCACAGGGAGACTGACACACTAATAGTCATCATTAAAAATGAGGACATATCAACACATGTACATCAAGTAGGTTAAAAAACGTTTCTTACAGAATACTGACTTGAAATCATTTTGATTTCACAATAATCAGGATGTTGGCCAACTTTTAGTATTTATAGTAGTCTTTCCAATTTGTTTTCTTATTTGATCTTTTTTTAAAAAAACAGCTTTTTATAAATTTAATTTTAAAAGCAAAATCAGAGTTGCAGAATTGCAGCGTTGGAAGGAACCTCAAAGTCCAGCCTGTCTGAACAAGAATTCCCTGCTGTCAGACTCAACACGTGATCATCTAGCCATTGAAAAAACATTCTGTCTTCTGAAACAGCCCATTCCACTTTTGGATAGCTCGTATAATTTGGAAGTTAGTCTTTAAACGAAATCTAAATTTGGTTTTTTATATCTTTCACCCATTGTCTGGGTTCTACCCTCTGGAGATACCAAAAATATGTGTTAACTTCTTCTGTAATAGATTTTTAAATATTTAAAGATAGATAGCTATCATAGTTCTCCTAAGTTTTATTTCCTACAAGATTGAAGTTCCAGCAGACAGTTATCATATGGCATAAATTGGAGGCCATTGGGTATGATGCTCACCCTTATGTAGATACTTTTCAGCTTGTCAGTGTTCTTCCAAAAATGTGGTACCCAGACCAACACAGTATTTCAGATATAATCTGTCTAAGGCAAAGTATAACAAAATTGTTATTTCCTTGTTCCTTAATAATATTTTTCTATCAGCCTTCTCTATTAGTCTTAAATTTTCTTTGTGTAGAATTTGCTACATAATAGTTAAAATAGTCCTGCTGGTTCATCATAATTTCTGTTTTCTAAAAGCTGATCTAAAATAATGTTGAATTTTTATGACTCATTAAAGTTTTGAACTAATCTTTATAGCTAAGTCATTCTATTGAACTGTTGTTGCACATTCCAATTTTTAATAGGTTCCAGTTAGGTGTTGCAGAGGTCAGAGTCCCAGTAGTTCTCATGTATGCAGGGTCACCTATCTGCCATATCACATGCTTGATTCATATTGACTTTTGCAATCCAGAACCCCCCAAATTAACTAAATTTGATAGAATCCACTGTTGTAATTTGTCAGAACCTCTTTGAATTCTGATTCTGTCATCCATTATTACTTATCTGTGCTAGCTTTAGATAATACAGATTTTTAAAAGTATGTCACCTGTGCCTTTGTCTAAATGATAAAAATGCTTAATAGCACAGAACCATAGTCCTGTCCCTGGGACGTTCAGCTGGAAACTTCTTTCCAAATTGACATCAAATGATTAGTGACTGTTTTTTTCCATTTATACCTACCCTGCCTAAAAAAAATGGAGGTTGTGTCTTATTTATATTTTCTGTATCTGTTAGTCTGATAATAAGATTTTTTTTGTTGTTATTAATAGGGTCAGCTAATGCTTACTATTTCCCTAATATGGAACTAGTCCACCATTGCTGATATGAAATCACTCTGATCATAGTTAGTAGTCTTTGTGATATATTGCTACATTCTTTCCTGGTATAAAATCACTCTGATCGTAGTTGATAGTCTTTGGTAATGTATATTGCTATATTTTCCTTGCTAAAATTTTATTTAAAATATTTGGATTGATAGTCATTAGGGATAGTGGTCTATAGTTTCTTTTTCTGTTCTGAAACTTCCTGGTTGCAGTATGAAGTATTAAGAACACATTTGTATTAAAGCAGGAATTTGGGAGATCACCTTTTCCTATTTTTTCAAATAACTTTTGTGGCCCTGTAGTGGTTTTAAATGGTTAATAGAATTCACTTTGAAATTCGTTTATTTGGGGTTTTTTCTTTTGTGGTTCATTTACAGCTTCTTCAGTGTCAGTTTTATGATATAGTTACATGAAATGAGTTCCAGTAATTTTTTCTTTATGGATTGTGAACCTTTTTTCCTTTTTGACCTTGATTATTTACTTTTCTTCCTTTTTTATAAATCAAATTAGCTAATATTTTAATCTATTTTACTTTTTTAAAATAGAAAGCAGCTCCTAGTTTTATTAGTTCAGTGTTTGTTTTTCTCTCAATCGTGTTAATCTCTTTGATTTTAGGATTTCAGTGTTGAGATTTAATTGGAGGTTTTTAATTGTTAGTTTTGAGTTTTGGGTTTTTTTTTTCATTTGTTGATGTTTTTTCTCTTTTATTGATGAAAATGTTTAGCGATTAAAAATTTTCTCCTAAAGACTGCTTTGGCTAATTCCCCAAAACTTAGTTATTGTTATCTCACTGCTGTCATCACTCATAAAATTGATTGATTCTTTGATTTGTTCTTTGACACATCCATCCTTTAGAAGTGTTAGTCTCCATTTTTAATCATTTCTTCATGTTCTTTGAATATAATTTTATTACATCATGTTCCACAAAAGATCTGCATATTTTTCTATGTTTATTTGTGTTTTTATGCCCTAATAATTTGTTTTATAAAGGTGCCATGTATGGCTGAGATATAGATAGATAATAATCTATACATATTCATATATATATATATGTTTGTGGGTGTGTGTGTACCTTCTCATTCAGTAAACCCTGGAGCTATATCATAAACTAATAATTTCTCTAAAATTCTACTTAGGTGCTCTACTTCTTTTTTTATTTTTTGTTTAGATTTATGTTGGTCTAAAAGGGATAAATTGAAGTTCCATCACTATTATAATTTTACTGTCTGTTTCTCTCCATAATTCATTTAACTTTTTCTTTTAAAGATTTAGAGGAATTATTATACCATTGGATATATAATTAATATTGACATTAATTATCTGTGGTACCTTTCAAGAAAATAGTTTCCCATTTTGTCTTTATTAAGAGTATTTTTGCTGTTCCCTTGTCTGAGGTCATGGTTGCTACTCCTGCCTTTTTAACTTTTTTAGTTGAATTATAAACAAATTTTCCTCAGCCCCTTATTTTATTTCTCATAAACACTGTATTGTTGGGTCTGCCCTCTGATCAGTTCCTTTTCCATTTTATGAGTGAGTTCATTGAAACTAACAGTAATTATTGTTAACTTTAGTTTTTTTCCCATCTTCTCTTAACACTTTTCCATTTGTTTCCTGCCCTCTCTTTGTAAATGATGATGATGATGATAATGATGATGAGATGATGATGGTGATGGTGATGATGATGGTGATGATGGTGATGGTGATGGTGATGGTGATGATGATGATGATGGTGATGGTGATGATGATGATGATGGTGATGAGATGATGATGGTGATGATGATGGTGATGATGGTGATGGTGATGGTGATGATGATGGTGA
>CM053770.1:166762064-166797372 GCA_028658325.1 Potorous gilbertii
GGAAGTCATTTGCAAAACTCACAGATATGGCCTATGTTGAATTGCCTGTCCTCCCAAGGGAATGGGTGGGGAGGGAGGGATGGGGAGAAGTTGGAACTCAAAGTTTAAGGAGCAACCGTTGAGTACTGTTCCTGCTACTAGGAAATAAGAAATACAGGTAATGGGGAATAGAAAGTTATCTGGCCCTACAGGACAAAAGAGAAGATGGGGTAAGGGAAGGGAGGGATGAAAGAAGAGAGGGCAGATTGGTGATATGGGTAATTGGAATGCTCAGTGTATTGGGGTAGGGGGAGGGGGACAAATGGGGAGAAAATTTGGAACCCAAAATTCTGTGAAAATGAATGTAAAAAGTTAAATAAATAAATTTAATAAAAAAAAAAGAAAAACACAATTTTTCCATTTACACATGTGTAACCTGGGAGAGATATGGCCAAGTCATATAACAAGAGTTAGAACTAGGACTTTTGGCTTCAGTTTTTGGACCAATGTCCTGTGGTGCACTACACCACAATAAAAAGAAAAATCTCTTAAAATCTCCTTAGAAACCTGATGTTCCAACTCCATCTCCATATTTAAAGAAGACTTCCACTAAATGAAAGACAAGGTTGTAAAATTTCAAAGGTACAAACTTGGGTTTTCTCAGCTTAAGAAATTAACCCCCCCTCCCCTTTTTCTTCCTTTGTTTCACCTGTTGCTAATCTTAATCCCTTTCTCTCTCATGGCAAGCAGCAGTACTGCCATACAGTACAGGGTCTCAGTGATGTCTAATATGGTCACCGGGGAATTGGGTCTCTTGAAACAGGATAACAGCTTCTGAATGTCATTTGTACTGCTGGAGAGAATTATGATGATTGCTATTAAGGCCCATACACTGATGCCCTGTGGAACAGAGAACAAGGAAGGGAAAAGACAAGTTAGTCAACCTATACCTTAAAGTAGTGCTAGGTTGGTGTGCTACCCATCAATTGCCAACCAACTTTACAAACTCTATGTGTTAAAGACAAGAAATAATGAAAAAAAATGAAAGTAATAGCTGTTTTGTCCAATGACAGTTTTCAACTCTGAAAATGCATTTTCTCTTCTTCTCAGAGCCCAGTTTTAGTGGTACAATGGATCGCTGCTTTCATGGTTTTAAGTGTCTATAGGACATTATTTCATTGGTTACTTTATTTCAGTATAAGATCTTTCGAACCTTCAGATAAGAGGTCCAGTCTAGTACAGTTAAGTAAACAATTACTGAGTGCCTATTGTGTAACCACACAATAGAAGCAGCTAGGTGGTGCAGTGGATTGAGTGTCAGACCTGGAATCAGGATGATTCACTTTCCTTAGTTCAAATCTGTCCTCAGACCCTTGCTAAGTGTGTGACCCTGGGAAAGTAACTTAACTCTGTTTGTTTCAGTTTTCTCATCTGTAAAATGATCTAAGGAAGGAAATAGCAAACCATCCCAGTAATTTTGCCAAAAAAGCCCCAAAATGGGGTCATGAAGAGTCAGACTTTCACAGTCACTTTCATGATTGAAAATGGCTGAACTACTGTAATATTTTGTGCCCAATTAATTTCAACAAGCATTTAAGGGTCTACTGTAAGTCAGGCATCAGGGATAAAAATCTTTGCCTTCAAGGAACTTACAGATTCAGGCAACATAGGAAGAGGGAAGAGAAAGGAATAAGCATTAGACAGTACCTGTTATATGCCAAGGACTGTGCTAAGTGCTTTACAAATATCCCATCTGATCTTCACAACAACAATATAAAGTCCTATTATCATGCCCATTTACAACTGAGAGTTTAAGTGACTCACCGAGGACCACACAGCAAGGAAGTGTCGGAGGCTAAATTTGAACTCAAGTCTTCCTAACTCCAGGCCTAGCACTTTATCACTGCACTACCTAGTTGCCTGATATGAAAGAAATATAATAGAGGCACCTCATCAGAAAGTTAAAATCAATTATTCTGCCACATGAAATTGTAAGCTCTTCATTACAGAAGCAACATTCAACACATTAAAATAAAAATTTATTAACATACTATTGTATGCCAAGAACTGAGATAGTTCTGGAGGAGATAAGAAGTTTACATATAGCATGTTCCCTCCCTCCCATTGTTCAGTAAGAGAGCATCACACCCACAGAAATAACTATAGTATCTTTTTTGCATTAAGGTTCTTCTTAAACAAAAGACAGAAACATACTTGTAGAAAGAGCAACCAACTTATTGGAAAGATTATAGTTTGTGTTAATACTGCTAAAATGTTTCCATGTTTAAGAATATACTCCTTGAACTAACCTCTGGTATCATCAACAATTTCTTTCAAAAAATAGCACAGAACTAATTATGTGGCAGATTTTTCCACTCTAAGGCTAGTTGTGTGTTAGGGCCACATGCACATTTCAAAATTATACTTGAGAATACATTTCTAATCCAAATCAGAGAACCACAGGACCAGATCTAAGTATGCTAAGATCTCTTGCCATTCAATGTGTAGGCTAGGGTAAGTAACTTAATTTATATAATACTTATGTCCCAGAATCAGTAAGTGTTTTAGAACTAGAAGGAACCTTTTTCCAATTTTTCTAGAGTTTGTCTAGTTCAACCTCTCATTTTACAGATGAAAAAGCACAGGCCAAGAAAGGTTAAATGACTTAGCCAATATCACAAAGAAGATAGATTATTTGTAAATTGTTAACCAAGTTCATTAACTCTGGGTACCAGAGATTCACAAGTTCCTTATCTGTAAAATCAGCTGGAAAAAAAGCCCAAATTGAGTTACAAAGAGTTGAACATGACTGAACAAAAAAAACCCTGGAGATTGAATGGTCTTCTCCCAACTCAACCCAACGACAAAATATTTTCTACTGACGGGCTTCATTTCTGGAACTTCTTTTACATCCCCTCTCAAATTACAAATGTAATTTTGAAAGTCTTTACGGTCAAGTAGCAAAGTCTCTACATACCCCAGGAGCACTGTACAAATCAAGCATCTTGTGATGAAGGCATGCCTCTGCCTGAGGAAAGAGAGGATGATCCTTCAGGCAACATCTCGCCTCTTCAGGATTGACATGTTGAACATATTTGGTACCAACTGTGTATCTGTAGGATAGCCAAAAGCCAGGGTGAATAAAAAAGATAGTCATAAATGCCTGTAGAACAAATACAAGTCTGTCAGAAAAATTTTTAGTAATTAAATTATTCTAATTCTCAGTACTTCTGCTTAGAAAAAGTCAAAGGGAAAGAAACTCAATCTTCCCTTACAAACCTGTCTCATACAAGGCATTTTGAAGTTACAGCTTATAATATTCTCGGAGACAAAATTCAATAAGATAAAGCATAGTTACAGAGCTTAAGTGAAAGTTCTCAACATTTTGCTTCCATAAAAAGAACAATTGCCATAACTTTAAACACAAAACCCACTGTAATCAGATCTCTCCAAAGGATTCTTCTTTCATCCTGAACAGAGATGCATTGAAGAGATACTTTGGTTAATTAAACAATGACTTCATCATTTCCTTAGTTTGATCATCGCCCTAATCCAGTCACAGGAGAAAGGGGGACTATTCTTCAGTGAATTCATCAAGAGTCGCCCTACCTTGGAAGTCACTACTCTAATTCCATCTTTAGAATGAACAGAGATCCTTCCTGAACTTTGACTTAGTTTTAGAAATGGTTTAGAAAGATTAATTATAGACCTTAAGAAGAGATAAGAGATGACACCCCACATCACTCCTTTACGGAGGTAGGAAATTCATGGGTATGGAACACTGAATTTATTTTCAGATTTCACCAACTGATTTTACTGATTCTTTTTCTCTTCTCCTGCTTTCTTTGAAGAAAAAAAAATTATTCTAAAGAATGGCTCTTACGGAGTTGAGGGGAGAGACTCTGGAATAAATTTTTGTTATCATAATAAATATTATGTAAATGTAATAAATCAATAAAATTTCATTAAAAAAAGAAATGAGTTAGACTTTTAAAGAGAATATTAAAAAGTTCTTCTCACTAGGACATGATTAAGTAATGGCAAGACTTTGTCAGTCAGGTAATTCTGGAAAAGACTTCAGACTGAAGTACTCTGCTAATATACTTTGTAATACATATATTAAAATTGAAGAGGGGAGCATGCTTCTTTGGTTTATAGGATTTTCTGCATTATGCTGATTTGATTTTGTAGAACAGAGGAGTCCAAGATCCCATTTTCCCCTCACATACCTAAGTAAACTCACCGTATCAGGTTCAGCATACATAGGTTCTCCTCCTTTGATATGGCATAGTTCAAAAGGATATTTTCCACTTCACTGATAGCTTGTGCCTCACTCATCAAGTAACGATGGTACAGCTTTTTCCAAGGAATAAACTGTGAGACAGGGAATTTAAAGATAACAAGAGAACTCAGGACATCAATAAGTTAACCTATAGCTTAAATCACAAGTAGAGAACGACATCTTCATTACTAAATACTCAGAGAGTCCTGATTCTAGCCCTGGTGTATACCCACTAAACTTCCTGTATAATCTTGGGTAAGTTCTAATTATCTTAATTTTCCCATTTGTAAAATGGGAAATAGAGCTGAGGCTTCTGGGACTACTAACAAAGATAAAATAAGAGACATGAAAGCAAGAACATTGTAAGGAAACAAGGCATTATTTTTCTTTAAAAAAAAAATGTATTTCATTTTCAGTTTCAAATTCTCTCCCTTCTTCCACTCCCTTCCCCATCCATTCAAAAGGTAAGAAATATGATACCTATTACACAATTCAAAGAAGTAAAAGATTTTAGGGGGTCAAGGAAACGTAACAAAAAATAATACAATATTTTGAGCCAGAAAGAGCTCCAAGAAGTCAAAAATGCAGGGATGGCATAAGTCCTATTCTCCTCAAGGGTCTTAAAACTAAGCTATTTTCCCTCAAATCCTTTGTCCTTTGCAACAATTCACCAAGTTCACTTTTACACATTTCTAACCATATTCCTGGACTTTCAAATTTCTGCATACATGAAGCTAGTATAATATTTGTTTTGGATCCAATTCCAAAGGCTAACATATGTGAAATATAAATTTGGCCTTTGTCAGAGGCCAGACAAAGCTAATCAAGTTATTAGAACAGAATACAAAGTTACAAGAAATCTAAAACTAATCTACATTTCATACTAGTCTAAATCAACTGTTTACTAAGATTGGTATGCTAAATCACACAGTAGTATCTACACATCTTTTACAGAGTATGCAGGTTGCCTTCTCTGGCATCAATCTCAAAAAATAGCCCCCAAGTAGGAACCAAGCTGTTCCAATAATAAAAAAGAAAGCACAAATCCCAATATCAATGGAAAAAGAATTTGATGGCGAGACTGCTTACCAGTGGGTCATTGATAATCTCCCTCCACAGGTGGCACACCAGCCTTAGGTTCTTATACAGATCTTCCATAGGGATAAAACCAAAGATGTGCCTCAGGACTTCACTGGGAAGACTACAAATGTGGCTCTGGGGCTCTTGACAGGGCAGGTTTCCAAGAAGCCCATAATAACGGTCAGGTTCAGGGCCATTTTCCTCGTCTTCTTGCTTAATTTGTCCAGGGTCCACTGGGACTTGGAATAAACAATTCATTTCCCATTTCATTTCCCCAAGATCTATGGATTGGTCCTTAAGGTTTTTCTTAGCAGCACCACCACAGTGGCTTCTTCCTGTAATTTGATTTCCTTCCTGGTCAAAGGAAAGACTTCGCTTCCTAGAAGTCAGAGCAGATCCCAAAGAGGCTACTTTAGATTCCCTTTCAGGTTCTTGAGGCAAAGCACAAGCAAAGGCCATTTCACCATCAGCAATATTATTTTCATCAATGGAGTCATTTTGGGCCATATTACTGGTGCATGACCGTTGACTAACTGGAAAGAAATCGGTCATTCGTCTTTGAAATCCCTGTGCTGCATGGAGAAACCAAGGAGGAAAGAAATTCAATGAATGATGTCTATCATTCCATTTCTGGAACATCTATAGACATTTGTGCTTTTTAACAACGAAAACAAATTAACTACTAATTATCCATGTTAATGGAGGGTATTAGAGCATAGATCAGAAATGACTGACCATGGAAAACAGTAAATCCATATGTCATTTATATTTGACTTCAGGTATAGGAGGACATATTATGAGATGCACACAGATCTAGTCAATCAATCAATAGCCATTTTTAAAGTCAGTCAATTAGCCAATAAAATGCTTATTACGGGATGCAAAGATGAAAATTAAACAGTCTTTAAGGAGGAGGCACTTAACCTGAAGTAAATATGAGTGAGGAATCAATATCCATCGAGCACCACTACATGCTGGTTGGTACTATGTACTGTACCAAACTAAGGAACATTTAAATAGATACTTAATAACATGATGCAAACTGTGCACTTAAGTGCTGAAGGGAAAAAAGAATAAAATATATAAAAAAGAATAAAGTATATTTTGACAGCAAAGTCAAAATTGTTACATCCAAAAATGTACATTCATACATTTAGACTCACATGCATTCACCCCATGCCAAGACCTGAGTCCCTTTAGACTTATTCCTGTTGTAGGAAACTCATGTCTTAGAGGGTCTTCTACGAAGAAAAGGTCTAGGGTTCAGAAAAGCACCCTAGCTCTTTGTTAAACATTAAAAGTGTTAAGATGTGATGGAGAGGTAGAGGTGAAGCCAAGATGAAGAAATGGTTGGAATAAGTGTGGGAGCTCCCCTCCACAAAACTCCTTTAAACAGAGAAAGAATATGCAATAAACTGAATCCCATTGGGAAAATCCATACAGAATTCCAGAAAATGACCAATGAATCAAATGCTCATCCAAGCTCAATATAGAGAAACAGAGAGAGGGAGACATGGACACTGGGGTCAAGCTAGGAGTATGCTACCTATGGAACACTATAGTGCACCAGAGCAATGTAGACCTATATTCCATCAGACTCACAGCAGGACACTGCAACAGGGACAGATGTCAAATAGCAACTTTGACAGCCATTAGTCATTTCTAGGTTATAAACCCAGGGCAGATTGAGGAGATCTGGGCAGAAGAGTGGGATTTGGGGGAAGGGGAGGAGAGATTGAGCGATGTTTAGAGAGAGAAATGCCAACAGTAACAGCATCAGCAGTGTGTCTCATACTCTAGATTCAAGGTATAAGCTTTGAATATAAATTCAGCATTTAGAACAGATTCAAGAAGGAATCCTAAATTCTAGAGTAGAATCTTAGACCAAAGAGAAGCCCATAACTCCTGCCACACCAAACCAATAAAACTTTCTAGCTAGCTGATAGGACAGTCCAGTAATAGTGTACTATATTGCACAGACCAAAACCCAGACCAAGAAATTGCTGAGTTCAAACCAGGGCACCAGCAATTACTTTGCCTTCAGGCCACTCTAGAAGCACTGAAAGCTTTTAGATCTCCAGATCTCCTGAGACCACAGAATAGCATAACATTCAATTACTCCAAGAAACAAAAGAAGTAACAGAACCAGCCCAGACAGCCCCTCCAGAAGTGCTGCAAAGTCCTGCTCTAACATCAAGTCTAAAGTTAGGAATCAGGCTGGAAGAATAAGCAAATAAAAAAAGAATCTCTCCATACATGGTGGCAGGAAAGCTTAACATACAAACACAGAAGAGAATGATTTCAAAACATCTACAAGCAAAGCCTCAGAGAAAAACATAGCTTAGGCACAAACTCAACTATAATTCCCGGAAGGAATTAAATAAGAGTTTGAAAAAAGTTTAAAATGTTTTTATAAATAGAGTAAGAGTACTTGACGGAAAAGAAATGAGAACAATGGATGAAAGAAATGGAAAAGCAAGGAAAATCTTGCCCAAGCAACAAACTCTCTGAAAATTAGAATGGACTAAATAGAAACTAGTGATTCCATAAAGCAACAAGAAATATTTAAAACAAAGTCAAAAAATTAAAAATATAGACAAAAATATAAGGTATCTCATAGCAAAAACTAATGACCGACAAAAGAGATTAAAGAAAAAAAATTAGGAATTGCTGGACTGGCTAGACATCCCATTTCAAAAATTCATACAAGAAAATTGTCCAGATCATAAAACAAAGAAGAAATAAGAAGAGGGAGAATGAAAAAGAAAGAAACTCCACTAGTCACCTCTTGAAAGAAATACCAAAGGTGCAGCAGCCAAGATGGTGGAGAAAAGACAGGGTCTGGCCTAAGCTCTCCAAAATTCCCCTAAAAACAACTTTGAAATAACTCCTCAAAACAAATTCTGTAGTGTCAGAACCAACAAAAGGACAAGGTAAAACAATTTTCCAGCCCAGGACAACTCAAAAGGTTAGCAGACAAGGTCTGTCCCACCAGGGTGAAAGCAGAGTACATTCTAGCCCAGGAAATGCCATGCAAACCAGCAGCAGGCCTTTGAGGCAACTGAATCAACACCAGAAGCTTCCTGAACTTCTTAGCCTACAAACCATAAAGAGGTTGGACAATTGGTCAGAGACAAGGGTCTGTTTACTGGCACTGACTGTACAACTCTGCTGCACTGCCCATAAGGTTGAAGTCCTAAGTTTCGTTTCAGGACAAGGAGGAGCATTAGCACCCTAGAACTTGTGGCTGCAGGGGAATAGGGACCCTGGAGAACAGTTCCAGGATAAAAAAGAATGCTTGCATTGCTCTCAAAGCATAGGTCAAAGAAAGCAGTAAACACACATCTCCTTAAAAGAAATGAAAATTTAGAGAATTCCAGAATTAGCTCTGAAAACAGCTACACAAAAAACCTGAAGCTTGGGACAGTATCTCCTCCACTCCAGGAGCAAAGCCAAACTTTAACAAGTTAAATTAAGACATAGGCTGGAAAAATGAGCACACAATTTACAAAGAACTTGACTATAAAAGGTTACTATGGTGACAGGGAAGATCAAATCACAAAGTCAGAGGAAGACAGCAAAGTCAAAATGGTTACATTCAAAGAAAAATCAGAATTGGTCTCAGGCCCAAAAGAATTCTTGAAAGAGTGTCCACTCTACCCCTCAAAGAAAGGAAAAATCAAAAAAGAGAGATAAAGGGAAAACTGGGAAAAGAAATGAAAGTGATGCAAGAAAAGCATGGAAAAAAGCCAACAGCTTGGTAAGAGAGACACAAAAAATACTGAAGAAAATAACAGCTTAACAAACAAAATAGCCATCAGCAAGCATTATATGTAATGGGGATAACCTAGAAGCCTTTCTAATAAGATTGGGGGTGAAACAAGGGATGTCCATTATCATCACTGTTATTCAATATGGTACTAGAAACGTTAGCTTTAGCAATGAGAAGGAAAAGAAATTGAAAGAATTAGAATAGGCAAAGAAGAAACTAAATTATCACCCTTTGCAGAGAATCCTAAAGAATCAAGTAAAAAACTACATGAAATAACAAAAAAATTTTAGCAAAGTTTCAGGATATAAAATAAGCCCACACAAATCATCAGCATTTCTACATATTATTAACAAAGCCCATTAGCAAGAGATTGAAAGAGAAATTCTATTTAAAGTTACTGTAGACATTATAAAATCCTTGAGAGTGTACCTGTCAAAATAAACTCAGGAACTATATGAACACAATTACAAAAGACTTTTCACACAAATAAAGTCAGAACTAAATAACTGGAAAAACATCAGCTGCTTCTGAGTAGGTCAAGCTAATATAATAAAAATGATGATTCTACCTAAATTAATTTATTTATTCAGTGTCATACCAAATACCACAAATTATTTTACAGAGCTAGAAAAAATAGTTACAAAATTCATCTGAAAGAACCAAAGAGCCAGAGTATCTAAGGAAATAATGAAAAGAAATGCTAGGTAAGTTGTCCTAGCTATACCAGATCTTAAATTGTATTATTATAAAGCAGCAATCATCAAAACTACTTGGTAATGGTTAAGAAATAGAATGGTGGAACAGTGGAATAGGTTAAATATACTAGACAGAGTAGTCGAATTACAGTAATCTACTGTTTGATAAACCCAAAGACCCCAGCTTCTGGTATAAGAACTCACTATTTGACAAAAACTGCTGGGAAAACTGGAAAAGAGTATGGCAGAAACTAGGCATAGACAAACCTCTTACACAGTATACCAAAACAAAGTCAAAGTGGGTTTACTATTAGATATATTTAGATATAAAAGCCGATACTATAAACAAATTAGGAGATCAAGGAGTAGTTTACCTGTCAGATTTATGGAGAATAGAAGAATTTATAACTAAACAAGATACACAGAATATTATGACATGCAAAATGGATAACTTTGGTTACATTAAATCGAACAGTTTTTGCACAAACAAAGCCAATGCAACCAAGATTAGGAAGGAAGCAGAAAAATTGGTAAAGAATTTTTATAACCAATGTCTCTGATAAAGGCCTCATTTCTAACATATATATAGAGAACTGAGACAAGTTTATAAGAATACGTTATTCCCCAATTGATAAATGGTAAAAGGATATGAGCAGGTAGTTTTCATAAGAAAAAATTAATGAAAAATCTCTAAATCACTATTGATTAGAAAAATGCAAATGAAAACAATTCTGAGGTACTGCCTATTCATATCCTTTATCAGAACACTAATGAACTGTTGGTGGAGTTGTGATCTGATCCAACCATTCTGGAGAGCAATCTGAAACTATGCCCAAAGAGCTACAAAAATGTGTATACCCTTTGATCCAGCAATATCACTTCTAGGTCTATATTCCAAAGAGATCATACAAATGGGAAAAGGACCCACATGTACAAAAACATTTATATCAGCTCTTTTTGTGGTGGTCAAGAATTGGAAACTGAGGTAATGTCCATCAACTGGGGAATGGCTGAACAAGCTACGGTACATGAATGTAATGAAATACCACTCTGCAACAAGAAATGACGAACAGGTGGAATTCAGAAAAACCCGGAAAGAGTTACATGAACCGAAGGTGAGTGAAATTAGCAGAACCAGGAAACCACTGTACACAGTAACAGCCACATTGTTCAATGACTGACTTTGAAAGACTTAGCTCTTCACAGCAATTCAAGGACTCCAAAAGACTCATAATGGAAAATGCTATCCACATTCAGAGAAAGAAATATGGAGTCTGAATACAGATCAAAGCATACTATTTGCTGTCTTTTTTTTCTTTCTTGTGATTCCCTCCTTCATTCCAATTCTTCTATGCAAGATGACTAATGTGAAAATATGTTTAAGAGTATATATCAGATTGCCCTTTTTGGGGAGGGGAGAAGGAAGGGAGGCGAAAAAAATTTAAAACTTAGGGAAGTGAATGTTGAAAAGTAAAAGCACATTAATTGAAAAAAATAAATATACCAAAAACATATTAACTAAAAAAAAAGTTTTTTTTTTAAATAGGCTAAATGGTAAAAAAGGCACAAAAACTCCATGAAGAAAAGAACATCTTAAAAAGTAGAATAAGGCACAAGGAAAAAGACATACAAAACTTTGAAGAAAACAACTCCTTAAAAAGTAAAATTGGCCAAATGGAAAAGTAAGTACTAAAGTTCATGAAGAAAATAATTCTTTAAAAATTAAAACTGGGCAAGTGGAAGCTAATCACTCCACAAGGTATCAATGAACAATAAAACAAAATCAAAAAATGAAAAACAAAGAAGAAAATGTGAAATATTTCATTGGAAATACAAATGACCTAGAAAATAGATCCAGGAGGGCCAAAGGAATTATTGGACTACCTGAAAGCCATAATAATAATAAAAAAAATAGCCTAGACAATATCTTCCAAGAAATTGTCAAGGAAAACTGCTCTCATACCCTAGAACCAGAGAGTAAAATAGAAACTGAAAGAATCCACCAGTCATTTCCTGAAAAAGATCCCAAAATTAAAACTTCCAGAAATATTATAGTAAAATTTCAGAGCTCCCAGGGTCAAGGAGAAAATATTGCAAGCAGTCAGAAAGAAACAATGCAAATGCTGTGGAGCCATAGTCATGATAACACCAGATCTAGTAGCTTCCACGTTAAAAGAATCAAAGGGCTTGGAATATCATATATCAGAGAGCAAAGGAGCTAGAATTAAACCAAGAAAACTAAGTACTATCTTGCAAGGGAAAAAAATAGGTATTCAATGAAATAGAGGATTCTCAAATTCCTGATGAAAAGTCCATAACTAAATAAAAAATCTGACTTCCAAATACAAAAGTCAAGATAAGCATAAAAAAGTGAACAGGAAAGAGAAATCATAAGGAACCCAATAAATGTTTATATTCCTACATGAGAAGATGATACTTTTAACTTCTAAGAATTTTACTATTATTAGGGTAGTTGGAAGTATACATGGACATGTGTGTGAGATGGGATGATATCTACAAAAAATAAAATGAAAGGATAAAGAGGAATGCACTGGGAGAAGGGCAGAGAAGTAAAATGGGGTAAATTATTTCACATAAAAGAGATACAAAAGAACTTTTACAATGGACGAAAAGATAGGGAAGCTGAGAGGGAGCACTTGAACCTTAATCTCATCAGAATTGGCTCAAAGAGGAAATAACATATACCTTGAGTTTAGGTAAAGAAATCTATCTGACTCTACAGAAAAGTAGAAACAGGATGAGATAAAAGAAGGGCAGGGTGGGAACTGGAGAATGCTTCATCCTCTCAGGAAAGGCTACCTTACTCAAGCGGACTACCTCAAAAGAAATGGTGCAGTAAGTAGGACTCAAAACATTGCCCTATCAATCTCATGATAGGGAGGTGAAGGCTCAGAATACAGAATGAAATAAGGATTTTTTTCTGACATGACCAATATGGAAATCTGTTTTGGTTGATTATATGATGAGAAGGTGGATTTTGGTAGACTAAAATAAATAAAATATTAAAGAAATATATGTAATGAAGATTATCAAAGCCTGCTGGAACTTTTTTTCTCTCTACTGCTAACTTAGTAACTTTTTTTCTAATTCCAACCATTCAGATATCCTCCTTTTATCTGAAGCATTCACCCTGAAATGAGAGTTGTGCAACCTAACTAGATTTCTAGATGAGCTGTCTCTTCTAAGGAATTTTTAACAGTAAAAAAAAAAAAAGACAAATAAACTAACACCTTTTTCAAGATACCATGCCTCCACTTTAAACTGCTGTAACTAATATCTTTACTCTTTGACCAAACATTCATACTCTATCCCAGAGATTCCACTACCCCTAGAAATTCAAAGGAAGAAAGATACAATATATATCCCTCATGTTCTCTTCTCTTTTGCATAAAACTTAACTTTGTGGTTAACAAAGACACAGAAATAAAATTAGTATCTGCTGACCAGAGAAGGGCTAAACAAACTAAAACACACAAATTAAACGAAATTTATTGTATTATTAGAAACAAATATGAAGATTTCAGAGAAATCTGAACAGACTAAAAAAAAAAGCAGAGAAAAGTAAGAAGAATCAGGAAAACCATATATACAACACTAACAACATAAATAAAAAGAATAAAATGAAGTTGTACACTGTACAATGATATCAACCAATCTTAGCCCTAGAAAAAGATATGAGAAAATATATTTCTCTCTCAGAACTAGGAGACAATGGGTATGGACCATAACACATAATATCAGACAAGGTTGTTGTTCTGGTTAGTTTGGCTTAAGCAGGTTTTTTTGGTCATTACTTTGCTAGAAAAAAAAAGATATCAGATAAAAAAATTAAATTGCTCTTTCTAGAGACAGGAAATGGACTTCCAAATTAGGTATAGTTTTTAAATGTGGTTGGGGGAATATTTAAATTAAAACTCTGTAAGAAAAAAAGAATAATTATTAATCAAAATTGTCTCTAGTACAACTTGAAAGAAAACTGTGGTTTAGAAGTGATGTACCTCTAGTCAAAAACTAATGTTCTTTTCTTCCATTTAGTAAATTTAATTCAACAAATATTCACTAGTATCCAATACTGGGATGGACAGTATATATCCACGTACCTATGATTATGATTTTAAGAAGAGTAATCTGACCTAATATGAACATACGTGCATACATACTTAACACACAAGTGTGTATGTACGTATGTCACATATATGTGTGTACATTGTACATGTTATTATAGATGAAAAAATATAGACTCAAGGAAGGGTTTGCCCAAGGTCACATAGTGAAAAAGGAGACAAGATTCAAACTCAAGTGTCTTTCCATTAAACCACATGTTTGGGACTAGCAGGAAAATCACAGCTGGATAATTGATTAAGGCCAGATTATTATTGACAGGATGAGGAATGATTCCTGAACAGTGAAGTAACATGATGCAATTATTACTTTAAGATTAATCTGGCTCAAACATACAGAATAGACTGAAAGTGAAATGGAAAAGGTTGCTGAGAACAGTTGGAAGGTTATCATAACAGGCTAACCGTGAGGTGATAAGGCCCTAAACTAAATTAAATTAGTCGCTGTGTGAATGAAGAAAAACATTTTGGAAGAACGGATCGTACTTATTGGCCCAAAAGATACAGGAGATGAAAGAAATTGTAAACTTTATATAATTTGATGTTATAATGATAGAATTCCAATATGGAGTCACTTAGGCTAAGTAGACCTCATGCCAATAAAGGAAGTGACTTTGAGAACTTCTCTACCACAACTGGGTTGGTTAGGAATGCCCCTCTCACATCTGACAAATTACCTGTTTCCAACCAAGCCTATTCTTAATTTTACCACCTGAACCCCAACTCTGGGCACGTTTCTTCCCTAACATGTATCCCTCCCTCTCCTTATGCTAGGTGAGTTTCTTATATCCATCATGCCAAATGTTTATATTCCAGAGTAGGTCCACATGCTTTGTCTGCTTGCTACATTGCATAATCATAAAGTTCTTGTTTGCATCAGCTTCCTGAATACCAATTTCCTGTAAATTCCTGAACCTATATCTTGGCTGCAACTAAAAAAAGAATTTTTTTTTTTTTGCTGTGAGGCCAAATAAACAAATTCTAGAGTTTCAGCCTGGAAGGATGGTCAAACTGATGTGTATTCTCTTATCTCATTAAAATTAAATTAGATTTCTTACATCTTCTTTTAGTTTTTAAAGTACAAATATACCTCTGTTTCCTTTTCCTCGTTTAGGATAGAGCCTCCAGTTCAGATCTCTACTTGTCCACCTTTGATTTAAGGGCTGGGTCAGAGAAAATGAGCCTTCTCTGCTTTGTGCCAAGAGTTGGCAGTCAATGGCTGTGAGCTGTGTCCGCTTAAATCGTTTCACTGAAAGCAAAAAGAATGGTGCATTTATGAGTTATCACTAACTCAGCATGCTAGCCAGGAAAAACAATCAGTTATCTAGTTATCTCAGTTATCCAGTAGCTAATTATCCAGTTTGTGGTTTGTCCTAGCCCCTTCCCTCCTCATTCCCAGATACTCTTTTAACCATTTAGTTTCCAAAGTATCATTTCCCTAGCACTTCAAGAAAAAAAGGAGAGATGACAAGATGAAGATAGCTGACTGTCATTTATTGTTATAATACTACTGGTAAATAATGTCTGGTTCCTACAACTAAAATGTATTCTCCTATTTTTCCTTTGTTAAATTCCTGTCTTCTTAAAAAATAAGGGAGATGGGACAGAGCCAAGATGGCAGAGTAACACCATGTACTTTCTAGAGCGCTGTCACCAAGTCCAGCCAAAGACCTGTAAAAAACGGCTCTAAACAAATTCTGGAGCTGCAGAACCCACAGATTGATGGAGTGAAGCAAATCGCCAGCCCAAGACAGCCTGGAAGGTCATTGGGAAGTGTCTATCATGCCACACAGGGGGCAGTCCAGCTGGGTAGCGCTGGCACAGATAGGACCCGAGCAGACTTTGAGAAGACAGAATTTCTCACACCTGTGGCAATTTCCAGACTTCAGGACTCCAAAATGCCAAGGACAAATTGGAAGGTCAGTGGAAAAAGCCTGTGGAACCAGTGTGGGAGAGTGGAGTGATCCAGCCCCAGCCCCAGGGTAGCAGAAGAACCTGCAACACCCAAAGCAGCAGCAGCAGGAGCAGCTGCAGCCATTGTTTCTGGAGCTCTAGGTTTACAGATTGTGGGAGAATCAAGGGGCTGAGTATACCCTCCAACCCCACTGGAAGCAGAGATCTACCTTAACAAAGAGTTTAAAAGTTAAGTAAATGGCTGGGGAAGTGAGCAAAAACCAGAAAAAGAATGAGACTATAGAATCTTACTTTGGTGACAAGGAAAACTAAAACATGCAAACAGAAGAAAACAAAGTCAAAGCTCCTCCATCTAAAGCTTCCAAGAAAAATATGAATTGGTCTCAGGCCATGGACGAGCTCAAAAAAGGATTTTGAAAATCAAATAAGAGGAGAGCAAAAATTGGGAAGAGGATGAGAGTGATGCATGAAAATTATGAAAAATGAGTCAACTGTTTGCTAAAAGAGACCCCAAAAATGCTGAAGAAAATAGCACCATAAAAAACTAACCCAAATAACAAAAGAGATCCCAAAAGCAAGTGAAGGGAAGAATGCCCCCAAAAGCAGAATTGGTCAGATGAAAAAAGAGGTTCAAAAGCTCACTGAAGGAAATAATTCTTTAAAGATTAGAATGCAGAGGATGTGAGATACTGTGAGTCTCCTCATTTGCATATGATGGTGGGTGTTTTGGGGTTTTTTGTTAGAAGCTGGGGCAGTTAAGTGGCATAATGGATAGAGGACCAACCCTGAAGTCAAGAGGACCCGAGTTCAAATCTGAATTCAGACACTAGCTGAGTGACTCTGGGCAAGTCACTTAACCCCAATTGCCTCCAGATGTAATTACTGATAAAGAGGTCAAACAAGTAACTTTGTAGACCATGGGAAGATTACTGTTGGGTTTGTCTGACAAAAAGGTAGATTTTGGGAGTTCTACCTCATAAGAGAAAGAGGAATTATTAACCAGCAGGAGTCTCTAATAGGAGGCAATGGAAGTGAAAAAGCCAGCTGCAAAAAAAGGCTGAATTAATTAAGAAGGAACAAAGTCAGATGTCAGAAAAACATCAGCTGTTTTTCTGGGAGCCTGCTGAATTGTTGAGAGCTACTGCTTTACAGAATGACTACAGCAAAGACTGGAGCAGGGGCTGGGAAGTTCACTGGACAAGAATTAAAGTTGGCAGTCATTTGAGCTATTACCCTCTAGCTCCATCTACAGTTGAGAGGTGAAACCTCTCAGAGTGGCTTAAGGGAGAAACAAAAGACGAATGGCAGTGAAGCTGCTTTACTGTAAGAAGTTTCAAACTGAGTGAAGAATTGGCTGAGCACATCTACATTGTCCAAAGAGTCAACCTTAGGAGTTCTGCAGTAAGCCTTCCTTTTTCATTAAAAAAAAAAGGCTGAGATATGATTAAACAAAATGTAGTCATACTGAGTGACAAGCTGGTTAGGTTTGTCTCCATATTGCTCAGTCAACCTGAGGAACTCTGCAGTTCTCTAGCTTAAGGAAACTGTATGTCACTACAATAGCATGTCTTTCTCAGGACCCTATGATTTTGCATTAACAACCCATCACTGCTTCACTAATTCAAGAGCAAAAGAGTAACAAGTATGCCTAACAGAAGAGAAGAAAACCAGAAGGGGAGCAGCTAACAGAGAAGAGGCTTTGTGTAGTACAAACTGTCCCTAAAGCAACTAAGGATGTCAAGACCTACAGCAGTACAGAGTTCTGTTAACCCAAATACATGAATTTTCCTACTTATGTACCTCCCTGGTAGGTTTCTAAAAATGCAATCCCTCAATCTTCAAGGAGAGAAACACCACATAAATTGGGCAGTGTGACCCAAATTTATGAGTATATTTAATGTTTCTGTACTTGCTTTATGTTAATTGATTATAGTAGTATTATGCTTGCTCTTCCTTATCCTTAAATAAAAGTTTTATTTTTAATCATGGTGTCACAGTGACCATGTAAGTGGCCAATTCTCTACCATAAGCTTAAATTCTCTAACCTAACATTTGGTCAGCATTTTCACTAAAAGAATTTTCTCACTACTTCATTAACTTAAGAGCAAAAGAGGAACAAATATGCTAAAATGGGGAATAATGTTGCCATTTGTCCTTTACTCTCAAAGGTGATAGCGTAATTCCCAAGTGAATTAAATCAGGGTCCAGTGGGAAAGATCTAATTCACAAGGACTGGAGATGGCACCCAGTGAATAATGTATGTTTCCCACAAAAAAGGCTACATTAGCACTTGGAATGAGGTCAAATTGTATGTAGCTGTATAGTTCTGACTTTTCTCTGGTAACCCTAGATGAGCTGGTGTGAGGGAAGTTGAGGTGAGGAAGCCTGTAAAAGATACACAGAATGAACAAAGAGAGCACATGCTAGTTAAATAAAAGAGCAGTGACATAGTGAATGGAATGCCACACCTGAAATCAGAAAGACTTCCTGAGTTCGAATCTGGCCTCAATTGCTTTCTACCTCTGGGCAAGTCACTTATACCTGTTTGCCTCAGTTTCTTCACCTATAAAATGAGCTAGAGAAGGAAATGGCAAACCACTCCACTATCTTTGGCAAGAAAATCCCAAATGAGTTGGACACAACTGAGCAACAAATGTTAATAAAAGGGAATTTAAGGAGGGGGTATGCTAGCAGTTGAAAAGGCTTTGTGTAGAAAATGGTGCTTAAGACATACCCTGAAGTGAGGGATTTTATGAAGTGGCAGTAACAAGAATACATCTGAGGCATGAGAGAACCTATTCAAAGGCATGGAAATGGGAGGCAGAGTACCAGGTGGGAAGAATGGAGAGAATGCCAGTGTGGGTGAACTGCAGAATACAGGAAAAGGAATAATAACACACAATATGGCTATGCAAAGGGCTTTAAATGCCAAACGGGAAAGTTTATATGTGGTCTTAGATATAACATAGAACAACTGAAGTTTACCAAGTGGTAGTGACACAATTAGATGGAAAATCACTTCTGCAGCTGTGTGAATGGCTAGTAATGAGAGGCAGGCCAAAACTAGGGTGGTGGTGATAGGAATAGGGAATAGAGGGTAAACTTTATAGACCTGGCAACTGATTAAATATGTAAGGGGAAAGAGAAGAAGTCAAAGATAACAGCAAGGTTGAAAACCTGAGAGAGGGGATGGTGGTACCCTCAGAGGAAATTCGGACGAAGGTTAAAATTGGGGGTGAGTAAAGCTAGTCGGGACACAACAGGGGAAGATAATAAATTGTCTTGGACATGTTCAGTTTGAGAAGTCTATAGGACATCTAATTTAAAATATCTAACATGCAGTTGGGAACAAAAGATTAAATTTTGGGACTAAGGGCTAGATATGTAGAACTGGGAGTTATCTTCAAAGAAATGAAAATTAAACCTATGGAAGCTAATCAGATTACCAAGTGACATCAAGTTAGGAAGACTGCTTTCAGTGAATATAACCATGGTAAATTTGGGTGTCTAATCTATCAGGTCTTCTCCAAGTGAAACACAGCTCTATTTATATACTCACATGTACAATCTAAATTTATAAGTCTGTTTTTCCATATTGAAAGTAAACTTTTTAAAAGCCCAATGTGTATGGTTTGTTTTTATTTTTAAACATTATAAGGATTTAATTTTTTTTCAACAGGACTTCTTGCAAAGATAGTGACATGAAAAGTTCCAAGCAAAGCCAAGATGAAAAAGACTCCAGACAAAAGAAATATTCAATAAAATCAGCAAACTTGTCCATTCAGCCCTGAACTACAAAAGAAGATTCTATGAGTATTCTGATTATGTGTACACCAGAGCAGCATGAAGACACTGTGAAATCTAGAATGGTCTAAAGTCAATGGCATCTCAACCCAAACCTGCTGGAGCCACAGTAAGGCTTAATGTCAACTCCTACTAGGTGACTGTTAAAGGGAATGGCAGAGGCACTCATAATGACCTAGCATGTAGTAGGCACTTGTGCTTATTGATTGACATGCAATATGAGGCCCTTAAAAGTACTGTAATCTGTTGGACCCGGTCAGGGTCACACCAGTGGACAAAGCCAACTCTTGATATTAGTATATAAAAAAGGAAATCATCAGTATTTTTATATGTTACCAACCAAGTACAGCAGCAGGAGCTAAAAGGAAAAATTCCAGTTAGAATAATTGTAGGGGAGTCTATCTGCCAAGAAAAACCTAGAAACTATATGAATACAATTACAAAACACTTTTTACACAAATAAAGTTAGATCTAAATACCTGGAGAAATACTAATTGCTCATGGTTAGGCCAAGAAAATACAATAAAAATGACAATTCTACCTAAATTAACTGACTTAATATCATAATATAACTAATTACAAAAAAATATTTTATACAGCTGCAAAAAAAAAGTAATAAAATTCATCTATTAAGAACAAAATAACAAGAATATCAAGGGAATCAATGAAAAAAAATGTGAAAGAAAGTGGCCTAGCCAAACTGTAATACAAAGAGGCAATCTTCAAAATAATCTTGTCCTGACTAAGAAACAGAGAAGTGGATCAGTGGAATAGATCAGGCATACAATAAATGACCATAATAATCTAATGTTTGAAAAACCCAAAGATCCAAGATTTTTGGGACAAGAACTCACTATTTGACAAAAACTGTTAGGAAAACTGGAAAGCAGTTTGGCAGAAACTAGGTACACCCTAACATTTTACACCATTTACATTTATACCAAGATAAATTCAAAATGACTACATGATTTCAACATATAGTAAAGGGGCATGGAAGTTTGCCTGTCATATCTATGGATAAGGGAAGATTTATGACCAAACAAAAGTTAGAAAGTATTACAATATGTAAAATTATATTAAATTTTAAAAGTTTTTCACAAACAAAACCAATGCAGTCAAAATTAGAGAACAGAAAATTGAGGGAAAAAATTTTACAGTCAAGTTTTTCTGATAGAGGCCTCATTTCTCAAATATCTACAGAACTGGGTCAAATTTATAATATGTGTCATTTCTCCAACTGCTAAGTAGTCAAGGGATATGAACAGGAAATTTCCAGAAGAAATTAAAGCTAACGTACAGAGATACGAAAAAATACTCTAAATCATTATTCATTAGAAAAATGTAAATTAAAACAACGGTGAGGGACCGTCTCACATCTATCAGACTGGCTAAAATGACAGAAAAGTCAAGTGACAAATGCTGGGGAGGATATGGAGAGCAATTTGGAACCATGCCCAAAGTGCTATAAAACTACATACCCTTTTCCCCAGCTAGATGCCACTACTAGGTCAATATTCCACAGACCAAAGAAAAATGAAAAGGACCTATATTTACAGACATATTTATAACAGCTCTTTTTGTGGTAACAAAGAATTGGAAATTGATGGGATGTCTATCAACAAGGGAATGGCTACACAAGTTGTGTTATATGACTTGAAAGAATGTTACGGCACAACAAATGATTAGTGGGAAGTAAGTTTTATGCAGTCTTATGAACTGATGCAAAGTGTAGTGATTAGAACCAGAACACTATATAGTAATTGCTGTACTGTAGGGTGATTAACTGTATATGACTTAGTTCTTCTCACCGACACAATGATCAAAGACAATTTTAAAGAATTCATGATGAAAAATGCTATCCACCTCCAGAGAAAGAATTGATGGAGTCTGAATGCACATCAAAGCATGCTTTTTTAAATTTTATTTTTCTTGGGTTTTTTGGTCTTTTTTCTTTTGCAACATAGGTAACATGGAAATGCTTTGTATGACTGCCACAGGTACTGTTCAGTCATTTCAGTGGTGTCCAACTCCTTGTGACCTTGTTTAGGGTCTTCCTGGCAAAGATATTGCAGTGGTTTACCCATTTCCATGTCCAGTTCATTTTACAGATGTAAAAACTAAGGCAAACAAGGTCAAGTGACTTGCCCAGGGTCATAGTGTCTGAAGCCAGGTTTGAACTCATGTCCTCTAAAGTCCATCTAAAGATGACACTCTATGACTGGGCCACCTATTAAATTGCTTGTTTTCTCAAGTTGGGAGGAAGGGAAAAGAGAATTTGGGACTCAAAATTTTAAAAAATTTATGTTAAAAATTGTTCTAATATGTAATTGAGGAAAATTTTTTTAAAAGAACAAAATGTACTTTTAAGAGAATGTTCAAAATTCCTTCATGGACCCAGTATACAATTTACTGCTCCTTGACCATACCCTGTGCTTGCCTGCCTTTGATTACCCTGTTTCTTAGAATGGTATGCCTTCCTCCCCACTTAACCCCTGAAAAAAAAAAAACAACTCAACTCAGGCTTTCAAATTCCCAGTCTAACCCTTCAAGACCCAACTCAAACTTGACTAACATGAATTATCCCTTCCCTGAACCCATAAGCAAAAATCAACTTCTCCTTATAATTTCCAAAGCATTTTGTACTTTTCGCTGAACTTTCAAATTCTACCTTCCAACAGTTATTTGTATCCATGTCATTTTTTAAATCAGATTACAAACTACTTGAAGGCATGATCTGTATAGAATAATAAAGTTTTAAAATGTTAAAATTGGGATAGACTTTAAAAGATCAATTTTAAATCCTTTAATTTATATATAAGAAAAATGTGTCCCAAAGCAATTAAGTGACATAACAATGTCACCTGGCCAGTAAGTGTCAGCTACAGATCTAGTATGCAGATTTTCATGCCCCTTTGTTCAGAGTTTCACCATGTTCTGTTTTATTAGTAGTGGTGAACCTGACATGGTGAGATCAGTTAGTTTCAATGCCAAGAAGACCTCCACTCAAGTCTCATCACTGCCACGAACTAGTCATAAAGCTTTAAGTATGTCATTTATCCTTTTGGTATTCTGGGCAATTCTCTAAGACTCTAAGATGCAGAGACTGTATTGGTAGATGATGTTTCCTCATCTGGGAATTCCTTGTATCAATGAAATCACAAGTCTAGTCCTTAATTCCTTACCCCAATGTTACTGCTAACAATAATAATAGAAATTCACATTTCTATGGCATTTTAAAGTTTTATCATCTTTGTATCTCTCCTAATGCTCAGTACTCATAGCTGATGCTCAAAACATATTTATTAAATTGACACAATTAACACATTTGCATAAATTAATTTAACAGATTAGCTAGTTGTCCTAGAAAGCAGAAAACAGTTCATTAAGGAGGATATATACAAGTCAATAAAATTTTGATGGGAAAAAAAAGGGATGGGGGTGTGAATCTAGAGTACAAGGAAATTATTGCCCAAGCGCCAGGTCCAGATTAGATGTCAGAAGGTGGGACATCTAAGTATTATGAAGTAACAACACGTGAGGATGGAGACTATTGAAAAACTATCTTTATGAAAGCTCTGTGGCACAAGGGAAGAACTAGACTGGGAGTATGGAGTCCCAATTCTGCCACTACGATCTTAGTCAAGTCACTTCCCCTCTGAGTTTCTTTGTCTACAAAATTCGAAAATTAGATTGCTGTTCAGTTGTTTCTGACTTTCCGTGAACCTATTTGGGGTTTTCTTAGCAAAGGTACTGCAAAGGTTCTCCAGTTGATTTTATGAATCAGGAATTTCAGCCAACAAGGCTCAGTGACTAGCTTGCCACGAAGCTAGTATCTGAAGCCAAATTTGAAGTTAGGAAGATGCCCAAAAAATTAGATTAGATGATCTCAAAAGTCTCATCCACAAAATCCTTATGATTACCTACTTTACAGTGACTCTTTAAAATGGCAGTAATAGTACCTTGTTTGCTCTTCATAAATTTGTGAAGAAACAGGGCAGATTATAATTTTTCCCCTTTCCTACCCATAATGTCTAAGACAGAAGTAATAATACCACAATGACACAGCTAGTTGTTGGTGAAGCCTAGATCTTCTAGATCAATACTCCTTCATTACACCTACACCAATTCTTCCTCAATTATCACTTCTCTACAGATAATAGCTAGCATTTATATATTACTTTAAGATTTCTACATGTTATTTCATGTAACCCTCACAATCACCCTATAAGGTTGGGGTAATTATCTTCATTTTACAGATGAGGAAACTAAGGCTCAAATTAAGTGACTTGATCAGGGTCACAAAGCTTATAAATTATCTGAGGTGCAATTTGAATTCAGATCTTCCCCACTGCAAATCCAGGACTCATATTCACTTTACCACCTAGCAATGATTCCTGAATCTACTTCATCCAGCCACAGTTTCTCTTCTCCTGAGCATTATCAGCCCTCCTTCACTCAAAACAAAGTCAAGTGCAAGTCATGTCATAATTTCTCTGATGGCATGGTCTTCTTTGGCAACAAAGGACAAATACACTTCAACTACCTATTGGACATTTTGAACTAGATGTTTTACAGGAATAATGAACTCAGTATATATAAAAAAGAACTCAGTATCTTACCCCTCCGGCCTAACCTCATCCTTCTTGAAAACTTCCAATTCCTGTGGAGGGCACTATCACCATTCCCTCACTCCCTCAACCCACGTAGCTAATCAGTTGCCAAATCTTCTATCTCCACAATACCTCCTGGAAAAGTCCCTAATTTTCTACTTATACAGCCACTACCCTAGTTCAAGTTCTCCCCACCTCTACACTGAATTAACTGCCAAAACCACCAATAAGTCTCCCTGCCTCAAGTCTCTCTCCACTCTAACCTATTCTTCACCCAGCTTTCAAAGTGATTTTTCCTAAAGCGCAGGTCTGCCTGTATCACCCTACCCCTCAACTCAATCAATAAACCTTCTAGATCAAAGGAGTTTATTATCCTTTTGGCATTTAAACATCTTCTCAAACTGATCCCTTCCTATCTTTTCACATATTACTTCCCTAGAGTCTACATTCTAGCTAGACTAGCTTTTTGGTTCCAAAAAAGCACACAACTCTTCCTTTGTGCCTATGTATTGTTTCCCATGTCTACAATGCTCTCCTTCACTTTGAACTCTTAGTATACCTTCCTTCAAGATTCAGCTCAATTGTTACCTTCTGCACAAGGTCTTTTCTCTTCTCCCACCTTGGCTGCTGAGTTCTTTCCCTTCAAATATTACTTTCCTTCTACACAGGCAAAAAGCATTTATTAAGCACCTATTATGCGGCAGGCACTCTAATAAATGCTGAGGGTACCCTTGACAAGTTTACATTCTAATGAGGAAAAAACATACATAAAAGTGAATCCTAAAAAGAGGAAAGGGGAGGTACCCAATGGGGGCATGGTGGCTAAATACATAGAAGGTGGGATGGTTGATCTGGACCTTCTCCCAAAATGGGAGTTTGAGGAAAAACTCACCTACAGGTGTATGTGTTTATATGTGAGTGTACATGTTGTCTCTCCCATTAGAATATGGGAGAATTAGAATATAAGAGAATGGTACATATGCCTACATATACTAAAATTAGAACATATATATATATGAATACATAATTGGAACATAAGAGAATTAGAATATAAACTCGAGGTCAGAGGCTGTTTTTACTTTTCTTTTGTATCCTCAGTACTTATTGCAGTGCTTAGTACACAGTTAAGTGCTCAATACAAGCCTGTGGTTGCCAGATATGACATGGAGGGCAGGACGGAAGAGAAGGTAAGATGTGACAGAAAAGACAGCAGCTTTACAAGGTAAGAATGGATGTTAACAGGCAGAGTGGGAGTGAAGGTCCTTCATGGAAGTAGGGATTCAGAATGGTACTGACGGTACAATGGGGAGGGGGTAAGAAAAGTGAGTAAGTCCAGGAAAGGGACTATCTTGAAAACCAAACTAAGTCTTGGAAAGATAAGTTTGAGCCATTTAATCAGCTTTGAATGTCATGGTGAAGCATGTGTATTCTACTCTGTAGGCAATTAAGGTTTTTGAAAAGGGAAGGAAGAAAAGGAGTTCTGTTTTGTTTTTACTAAGATGATGAGAAGGGAAAAAAATGTCCAGCCCCAGTCACAATATGGAAACTGGAAAGCTGAACTCAGGCTTCTCCCAATCTTATTTCACCCAATCTATCTAATTTTGAGAAATTACTATTTGTGGAGGGTGCCTCCTGGACCACAGCAGCTTACTCTCAAGTGCCTTCTCTCCCTCCCTCCCTTCCCTCCTCCTCCATCATCTTCTCTCTCCTTCTGTCTTTCCCTCTATCTCTCAGGTAATAAGAAATGGAGCTGGAGACAAGGCAGCGGTGAGGAACCCCTCAGAACAGGGAGAGCAGCAGCGCAGACGGAAGACACCACCCCGAAGGAAAGGAAAGCGCAGCTACTGGGACACCAGCAGATGGTGGGGTTCGGTCTTCTGGGCCATGCAGCTGCCCCTGGCCGTTTTTGCTTTGCCAACCGGCACAGAGACAGGCCAGCCAGTCTCGTCCCTCGCTCCCCTCAGCCCCGCCCGGCTGGCCAGCCCCCAGGGCCTCGGCCTACCGACTTGCCTTTTCCCTCCCGGCCGTGCCCCACAAGCGTCCCCCTACCCCCTCCCCACCCGTTTGGCCTTTCCCCATTAGGACGTAAGCTCCTTGAAGGCAAGGATTTTTCTTTTGGCTGGCGTACGTATTCCACGAAGTCCGGAAGATTCTAAAAGCTTCCTAAAGGCTAGTGGCGTTTCCACCCCTCCCCCTCTTCTCTCCGCCCCTTCCCCCCAAAATAGCTCTACTTCCCTTCCCTCCAATCTAGGCTTCCGTAGAATCACAGAATGTTAAGAGCTGAAAGGGGCTTTCTTTCCTCTGAGACCTAATCTAAGCCCTCATTTTACAGAGGAGGAAACAGGCCCCCCGGAAGGAACGTGACTCTTCCAGGGTCACACAGCTCATGGAAACAAACAAACGCCTCCATGGGACCGGAAGCCGGCGGTCGTAGTCCAGCTTCTGAATCTGCCACACAGGAGCGCGCTTGGCCATCCCCTCTTTCCCCAGGCCCAGGCCCGGCCCCGACCCGCACCCGCACCCGCAAACCACGCACTCTCACGGACTTCGGCAGGTCACTGTGCCAGCTCCCGCCGCGCAAACGCCTGCTCCTCCTCCGCCGCCGCCAACAGCCCCGCCCCTGCGCTGCTTCTCCCCTTCCGGCCTTTTTTCCCTTCGATCCTTCCGCTCCTTCCGGCTTGGCCCCAAACCTCCCAGACCGCTACACCACAAAGTAGGACCCGGAACTCCTGTGACTTCCTCCCCTAAATCCCACCCCCTCCTCTCCAGCCGGTACAATTACGACGACGACCCCCGAAAACCGGTGCGCACAGAACAAACAAACAGAAAACACTCCACCTTGGTTAATGGACTGCTCTCTCGACCAATAGAAATGCCTGCTCTCTCGACCAATAGAAATGCCTGCTCTCTCGACCAATAGAAATGCCGGTGCAGACTCCACCCAATGACAAGCCTCGGCTCTTTCTCTTACTTTTTATTCATTCTGATCTTAGAGACAAAAGAGAGTTTCCCGGCGCTTTCTACTATCGCAGAGAGAGGAGGACTGCTTTACCGTCTTAGACCGGGCGGATCGGATCGTAGTATCTTAGGTCTAGACCTGGAAGGGACCCCAGAGGCAACCCTCTTGTCCTACAGATGAGAAAACAAGTACAGAAAAGCTGTCCCTTGCCAATGGTCAGTTAGTCAACAAGCATTTATGAAGCACCTGCTATATGCCAGCGGTGCCAAATTCGGGGGGGAGGGGGGAGGGGGAGGGCAAAAAAATAAAAAAATCCTGGCTCTGTAGGGGCTCACTGGCTAAAGTGATGGAGGGAGGGAGGTGTCACTCAGGAAGTACATGTATGAGGCAGGATTTGAAACCAGGTATATGTCTCCACCGAGGGCTAAGGGAGTAGATCTTCCTTTTAGTGTGGGAGGGATGCTTAGAGATCATCCAACCCTTGCATTTCACAAATGAGGAAATTAGGGTTCATAGTTGGTACCAGAAGAATGTATATCAAATTCCATTCAAAAGAAAATTATTAAATTATTGTTTAGTATTGAGAATGCCAGACTGCAAATGAGGAAGATCTAAGTTTAAGCCCTGAATCCTTTGATACATTGTTATCTGGCACTTAATGAGTATCAGTAGTAGCTTCTTCTCTGGAGACCATAGAAAAATCCAAAAATACACGGCGTAAAGGCATAGAATTTTTTTTAATTTCCAGTTCCCCATCTCTCCCTCCCTCCACACTCTCTCCTCTCTTCCCCACCCACTGAGAGGAAAAGAAAATACGCTACCCATTGTACACATACACTCATAAAGTACAGAATTCTGACTCCAGTCAAGCCTGTTAGCTCCTCCCCAGCATCCTCTGCATCATCTATAAAATCAGGAGGTTGTCCTAAGAGCTTGGAGGTCTCTTCGCTCCCTCGATCTAGGATCCTAAGAATTCTGCCCCGTCCTTGCTCACTCCCGAGGACATACACCTATTCCCACTGATGTACACGCACACGTTCCTGCGAGGTGCCCCTTTAATGCCATTTTAAACTTTGACACATCCCGGGAAACAGAGTCGGCGGGGAGGAGTAGGAGGAGTCGGAGCGCTCCTAGAACGAAACCCCATTAAGTCCCAGCCCCGGCTCCCAGAAGCCACCTTCAGGGAGCCATGGTTCTGGCCAAGGGCCTGCAATAACGGGCGCACAAGGAAGGAAGGGCCTCGAGCCCTCTCTTACTCCCTGGGCTCCGCCCGAGGACTTGCGGAGGAGGCTGGCGGGCGGGGAGCGCGGGCACGCTACGGCGGCCGCCTCCCACTGGCAAGGCCACCCGGGCTCCCTCTCCCCGCCCTGCTCCGCTAGCGCCTCGCGCCCCTTGGGGGCCTCCCGCGGAGTCCGGGCCGCGGGCTTTCTCATGGCCCCCCGCCGGCGCGTGGACGAAGCTCGGCTGCAGGAACGGCTCTTCAGGCTGATCCAGGAGGGGCAGCTAAGGCCCCTGCAGGAGGAGCTTGGGAGAGCGGAGCACAGCCGCAGCTGGCAGGTGAAGAGCGCGTGCCCGGGCAGGGGAGGGGACACCCTCCTCCATGCTGCAGCCCGGCACGGGCATCGGGACATCCTAGCCTACCTGGTGGAAGCCTGGGAGCTGGACATCGAGGCCCCTAACCGGGACTACAAGCGACCCCTGCATGAGGCGGCCTCCCTGGGACACCGGGACTGTGTGCTGTACCTGCTGAAAAGAGGGGCGACCGTGGACTGCCTGAAGAAGGGGGACTGGTAGGTGACAAGGGTCTGGATGTGTCCGTAGATGAAGCCCTGCCTCAAGATGGGCTATGGCTTCTGTCTCCCTGAACTGCTGGCCCATCATTCAGTTGAGCATCCTGCCTCGAACAACCTTTTACAAAAACGTAGTCGACTGACTAGTAGATAGGGCAAATAAACGACTGCTTCTGGAGTGCCTACTGTGTGTCTTATGCAGGCAAAGTTCATGGAGAAGTAAAAGAAAAATATAAAACGTTTCCCTTATCCTTAAAGAGTTCAAAATCTGGCATTCAAAGAACATAACACTAATAGTGAGAGTCCTTTGAAATAAGTTATCTCATTCACCTCTTAACAAGATACTTTGATAGGTACTACAAGTGTTATTCATGTTTTACAGATGAGATCTCTATTCAATTTCCAATTATTAGATGATCAAGGGTCATCTAGCCTTTCAGATCCCTTAGTTTCCTTATATGTAAAATGTAGATAATAGTACTTGTGCTATGTCTTCAAGTTATTGTGAGGAAAGCACATTGCAATCTTTAAAGCACTATATGCATGTAAATTCTTCTTGGCCTTTTTGGTTAGATAATCACCTTATTAATTGTATTTCTTTTTCTAATTTACATTTTACAATTTAAATTTTCTAATTTTGCCATTTTACCCTATCAAGTTTTGTGAGACTAGTTCATTCCCCCTTCTTCTGTGCTGTGCCTGTGAACCTCTGTTGAGAAATCCTTGCCTTCCAGGATTATTTTTCATGTTATGAATCAGAGACATAAACAATAGAGAGCTGGAATGATAAACTAAATACCAGCCCAGATCCTATAAAAGGGAAGCACTCCTATAACAAAAGTGTTGAAAAATTACACTAATTTTGGTAGATGTAATTTATTCTTTCCATCTCTAAATCTGTAGATTTTATGAATGAAATAACTGAGTGGCATAGAAAATAAAAAACTGGCCTTGGAACCCTACATACTTAACTGTATGACTGAGTAAGTCCTTAAATCTTTAGGACCTCAAGGCAACTGTTTTAGGAATGTTAATTGACAAAGAAGATGCTGACCTGTAGAAGAGTGTGCTAACAGGA
The DNA here is from genome assembly GCA_028658325.1 of Potorous gilbertii. Taxonomy (NCBI): domain Eukaryota; kingdom Metazoa; phylum Chordata; class Mammalia; order Diprotodontia; family Potoroidae; genus Potorous; species Potorous gilbertii. Next base: position 166,792,170 of record CM053770.1, read on the forward strand.
AAAGCTACCAGAGCCTCTTACCTTGTGGGCTAAGCTAGTTCTTTTCCTTAAAAAGATATTGAAACTGTCATGAAGACTTAAATGACTCAAAGACTAAAGGCCAAGGTTACATACCTAACTTCCTGGTCACCTAAATACAAAAATCTACAAAGACCTTCAGCCCCACTCTGATGCTAGGTTGATGTATCTGTTGCTGGACAAATCAACCGAAGTATCTTCTGTGCATATCCTTGTTGGATACACTTTTTCCTGCCATGACTAAGTAAACTGTCTTTTGTAACTGTCTCATTTTGTTCCAATATTGGACCTAAACTATGAAGGGATCAGACTGCGTCAGGGGAAGCCCACCACAAAGTGGCTACCTCATATTGATGAAATTACAGATCACTGTAATGCATAACATTTCAGGACAATCAAACAGTGCAACACGCATTTTAAAAAAATTGCTACGTACCCCGCACTCTCTGGAGATACACACACACACATACACATACACACACACACAAGAAATGATACCTTCTGTCAATAAGCTTACAGTCTGTTGAGAGAGACAACATGTAAATATCTAAATACAAAATGGACACAAGGGAGATACAGCCGCAGTATATAGGGAGGACTGTGACGGTATAGAGAGTGATGTTGGAGCTTCCCTGGAAGGACATGAGGGATTCTATGAGGCAAAAGTGAGAAAGGCACCATTTGTAAGAGAGAAGGCCAATTTGCTTGGACCATGGAGTGCAGGAAGGGAAGGAGTACATAATGAGGCTAGAGAGATCAGTATGGGCCAAGTTGTAAATAGCTTTAAATCCCAAACAGAGGGGTTTACATTTGATTTTAGAAGTAATAGGTAGTCCCTGGAGTTTATTGAGTAGGAGAGTGACATAGTCAGATCTACACTTAAGGAATATAATTTTGGAAGTTACATAATAGTGGAAATAGACTTCAAGCAGGGATACTAATTAGGTAGCCATTATATTAGCTCAGATGAAAGGTAATAAGTTACTAAAATTAATATGGTGACTATTAATATAAAGAAGGAATTGGATAGGGAGATATGATGTAAAGACAAATGTCAAAATTTAATAATAGATTGAATGTGGGGTGAAAGTGAGGAGTCAAGGATTATACTTAGGTTACAAAGCTGGAATACCGGAATAATAGTGATGCTCTTGATAGAAATAGGTTCAGTGGAGGTAAGAATTCTAGAGGGATATGAGTTATTTTTTGGTCTTGTTGAGTTTGAGATGCTTCTAGGACATCCAATATGATATGTCCGATAGGCAGTTGGAGTTTCAAAACTGGAGTTCAGGAAAAAAATAGAGATCTGAAAATCATCTTCATAAGGATGATAAATTAGCAAATCCATGGAAGCTGATGAAGTTAAAGAGAATATATAGAAAAAAGAAAAGTGGACCCAGGACCAAGTATTGGGAATAACCATAGAGAGGAAAAATAATGTAGATGATGAGCCAGCAAAAAAAAAATTACAAAAGTGGTCAGGCAGATTAAAAAAAATGAACCAGGAGAGAGTACTATCACAAAAACCAAGAAAAGATTGAATACCCAGGAGGAGTGGGTGATCATTTTATTCACTTTTTTGTATAGCATAGTAAGATACAAAAACAATGTTTTAAATTCTACAAGGGAAAGGAATTTCTAGCACACTACAAAATTAAAGGATTTTGGGGGGTTTTTTTGGTCCTATGCAGCAGACAGGTCAAGAAGGATGAGGACTGAGAAAAGATCACAAGTATGGCAACTTGGTAATTTTCAAGAGAACATTTTCAGGTGAATGAGTAAAAATACAGATGGCAAAAGGATGAGAAATAGAAGGAAAGGAAGTGGAGACAATGAATATAGTTAACTTTTCCTAAGAGTTTGGTTGTAAAAGGAAGGAGAGATAAAAGATGATAACTTGAGGGATCTTACCAAGTTTTGTAAGACTGGTTCATTGTAGCACCCACTGTGCCATGTCTGTGAACCTCCGTTGAGAAATTCTTGCCTTCCAGGATCAAGTTAAGGGTTTTTTTATGGATGGAGGCGACTTCCTGGGTTGGACCTGACTCAGATGGTTGACTAGATGTAAACTATCTAAAAGTGGAAAAAAAAATGAAGCACCTGTAATTTATGAGTTAACAAAAGAAAGATCCATCACTTGCTTACTTTATATGTCCCCAGAGTAGTGTCTGAAGAGCTGATTGTTGTCCTTTGTTCTCAGAGGACTTAAATGATATCACCATGCTAGAGTCAAGTTTTAGTGTGTCTGACTGTGGTTGATCAAACCAGTAGGAGGTCGGAATGTTCTACCACAGGTTGGGCGCAAATAGTCCATGTGAACATTTGAGGTAGATTCTACATATCTTGCATTTTCTTTTAGCTATTTCAATTCTGCTTTGCTCTTAGAGCGCAGCACCTTCTCTGATGTTGGCACTCCAGGCTGAGCAGTCCTGTGCTAGTGACTTCCATGTCACACAATCAATTTCAATGTTCTTGAGACTTTCAGAATGTCCTTATAGCGCTTCTTCTGACCACTATGTGAATGCTTGCCCTGCGAATTCCATTGTCTTTGTAGCAAGTGTGCATTTTGCATTTGAACAACATGGCCAGATCATTGAAGGTGCATTCTCTGAAGCAGAGTTTGAATGCTTGGCAGTTTAATTCAAGAAAGGACCTCTGTCTGATGTCTTATCCAGCCACATGATCTTCAGAATCTTAAGGCAATTCAAATGGAAGCGATTCAGTTTCCTGACATGGCACTAGTATACTGTCCACATTTTATAGGCATACAACAATGAGGTCAGTACAGTGACTCTGTAGACTTTCTATTTGGTAGTCAATCTAATACCTCTTCTCTCCCATACTTTCCTTCAGAGCCTTCCAAACACTGAGCTAGATCTGGCAATGTGTGTGTCAACCTTGTTATCGTTGTATGCACCCCTGGAAAGTACAGTACCAGTAAGTGAACTTATCCACAGCATTGAAAACTTCTCCATTTCATGTAATGGATGGTTCTATATATGGATGGTGTGGTGATGGCTAATGGAGCACCTGTGTTTTCTTGGTATTAATGCTTAGGCCAAAATTAGCACTAGCAGCAGAGAATTGACCTATACTTCATTGCATCTCAACTTCATAGGCTGCATTGAGTACACAGTCATCTGAAAAGAGAAAATCATGCACCAATACTCCCTCTACTTTGGTCTTGGCTTGTAGCCTTTTCAATTTGAAGAATTTACCATCAGTGTGGTAGCTGACCTTGATGCCATGTTCATCTTCATTGAAAGTATTTGACAAATGGCCAAAAACATCATGCTATAAAAAGCACGGGAGTAAGTACACAGCCTTGTTCAACTTCACTGGTTACTGGGAAAGCACAAGGGCATTGTCCATTATCCAGAACCCACACAAGCATGCCATCATGAAAGTGACAGACAATACTAATGAACTTCTCTGGGCAACCAGATTTTGACATAATTTTCCATAAGCCCTCATGACTGTCAGTATCATAGGCTTTGATCAGATCTACAAATGTTGTGTACAGACCTATGTTCTGCTCCTGGCATTTCTCCTGGAGTTGTCAAGCAGCAAAACTCCTATCAATCATTCCTTGGTCCTTTCTGAAGCCACATTGGCTCTCAGGTAGGTGATATTAGCATGTAAGCAGGAAGCCCTAGAATTTTGTACACAGTCTCTACCTTCAAAGTTATAGCTATTATAACAGGTGGTCAGCTCCAAGACAGCCTTTCTGCTAAAAGAAAATATTTCCTGATTTCTTCCATAGAAATTATTACTTTCAATGATCATGAGGGAGAATTTAAGAAACTTAATTGTCCAGTGATTGGTGCTTCAGTGAACTCCTGCTTCTATCACCTTGCATGAGTCAACTGACCCAAGAAGCAAGGAGACTAGGAACCTAGAATTCATAGGTGTCTAACCCCAAACATACTGTTGCTCGGATATATGATGGTTTAAAGATAGATAAGGAAATATTCTAGCATCTCTTCATCATTAACATAAAGGTAATCCTTTGCCAAGTCTCAATGATCTTCCTGTTGGCTGCTCTACAAATGAAACGCTTTATTTAGTCCAGGTTTTCCAGTTCAAAGACAAGTATTATGAAGTGTGACAAGCTAGCTTGAATAGTGGGAGTGACATAATCAAGCTTGATATCCAAAGGGGTAAGAACTACTTATTTAAGCATAAGTAGGCTGCTCTCTGCTAGACACTCCAGTGGCACATACCTTGTTTGCCATCTTGACTTAAATTCTTGTTAGCTTTATTATACTTTAAGCTCCAAGGCTTTAGACTAAGCCACATTGTTATGTAGCTTTTGAAGTCCTTTCCTTATGGGAATTGAAGGAGACCATTCCTTTCTCAGGGTAGCAGTCTGATGGATGGGTTAAAGTTTTTATGTGTCTTTCTTCTCTAATGACCAAATACTATATCAATAATATTTTACCATAGTAAAACACTGGGTTTCAAGACCACCTGGCCTTTTTATAGCTATTAAACTTCTTCTGAAAAAACAAAGCACAAAGAGGTTTGCTTGGCCTTAGGAGAAGGAAATTTGGAATAGGAGAGGAATGTTGGAATATCTAGAATATGGCTTTGATTCAGTAGAATACAATTCTCCATTGCCTGTATTGGAGATTCTTCTAGGTAATGGTCAGAAGCCCTAAGAAAGGACTTCCAGCCCAGGATGTTTTATATCTAAATGACCAGGAACCTAAGTCAATTGCTTGTACTTTAGTTCTCTGCGCCAGCTAAATCTTTTTTTTTTTTTTTAATTAATAAATTTATTTATTTAACTTTTTACATTCATTTTCACAAGATTTTGGGTTCCAAAATTTTCTCCCCATTTGTCCCCTCCCCCCTCCCCAATACACTGAACATTCTAATTACCCATATCACCAATCTGCCCCCTCTTCTTTCATCCCTCCCTTCCCTTACCCCATCTTCTCTTTTCTCCTGTAGGGCCTGATAACTTTCTATTCCCCATTGCCTGTATTTCTTATTTCCTAGTAGCAAGAACAATACTCAACAGTTGTTCCTAAAACTTTGAGTTCCAACTTCTCCCCTTCCCTCCATCCCCACCCATTCCCTTGGGAGGGCAGGCAATTCAACATAGGCCATATCTGTGTAGTTTTGCAAATGACTTCCATAATAGTCTTGTTGTGTAAGACTAACTATATTTCCCTCCATC
>CM053770.1:166797872-166852915 GCA_028658325.1 Potorous gilbertii
GAATTTGGATGCTGTGCCACTTGGAGCATACATGTTTAGTAATGATATTGCTTCATTGTCTATGGTACCTTTTAGCAGAATATAGTTTCCATCCTTATCTCTTTTGATTAGATCTATTTCTGCTTTTGCTTTGTCTGAGATTAGGATTGCTACTCCTGCTTTTCTTACATCAGCTGAAGCACAATATATTCTGCTCCAACCTTTGACCCTTATCCTGTGTGTGACCCCCTGTTTCAAATGTGTTTCTTGTAAACAACATATTGTTGGATTATGGCTTTTAATCCATTCTGCTATCCATCTCCATTTATGGGAGAGTTCATTCCATTCACATTCATAGTTATGATTACAATCTGTGTATTTCCCTCCAGCTTCTTTTCCACCATTTGGGCTTTTAGGTTTCCCATCTCCCTTCCCCTCCTCAATAGTATTCACTTTTCACCACCTCCTCCTGCAGCCTTCCCTTCTTTCTTTTAGCCCCTCCCTTTTACTCCCCTTAACATTTATTGCTTCTTCTCTCCTTTTTAGCTTCCCTCCCCTTTCTTCCCCCTTCCCCTCCTACTGCCCATAGAGCTAGTTAGGATTATCTATTTAAGTTTATTGTTCCCTCCTTGAAACAAATCAGATGAGTATACCTCTCAAATAATGCTCATCTCCCTCCCCTCTTTCCCTCTGCTGTGATTTTGTACTTCTTCCTGTAATGTAATTTACCATTTTCTGTTCCCTCCTTTTCATACCTCCTGTTACAATCCCTTGGCATACTTAAATCATATTTTTATCATGACATCATTTACTTTGTACCCATTCCCTCTATGTATATCCCTTTTATATTTCATAATAGATGCACAATTCTCAAGATTAACAGGTATCATCTTCCCTTATAGGGAGGTAAACAGTTTGCCCAAATTGAGTAACAAGTTGGTTTTTCCCCCCTGTGTATCTTTTTATGATTCTCTTGATACCTGCATTTGAAGATCGAATTGTCTATTAAGTTCTGGAGATTTTGTCAGGAAGGTCTGGAAATCCTTTACTTCGTTGAATGACCTTCTCTTGCCTGAAATGTTATGCTGAACTTTTCTGGGTAGTTAATCCTTGGTTGTAGTCCCAACTCCTTTGCCTTATGGAATATTGGATTCCAATTCCTTCGATCTTTTAATGTAGAAGCTGCAAGATCCTGTGTGATCCTGACTGTAGCTCCTTGATATTTGAATTATTTCTTTCTGACTGCCTGTAGTATTTTTTCCTTCACCTGATAGTTATGAATTTGGCAACGATATTTCTTGGGGTTTTGAGTTTGGGGATCCCTTTCGGGAGATGAACGGTGGATTTTTTTTATGACTGTTTTTCCCTCTGAATCTAGCACTTCTGGGCAGTTTTCCTTGATGAAGGTAAAATTTTATATTCTAGATATTTATATATTAATCACTTAACACTCTTCCACTGTTGAATATTGATCAATAAGTAACTTGATTTTATACCTTTACTTTGGTAGCTCATAGCTTTGGATAGAGCCTGAGAAATATTTCAAGTGCCCATGGGTTAATTCCTCAAAAAAAGATGGTCATGAGCTTATATTGGGTGAAAAAAAAAAGAACACAGTTGCCATTGGAATCATTCATGTTTAGAATTTTTATTTAACTTTTCCTGAGTCATTCTGCTGTTGCTGCACACAGTAAAAAGGTTAATATAATAGGTCTTTTTCTTCAGTATTTAGACTATTGAGATATACTGAGTCTGTAAAGACAGACAAATGTTTGTATTCATGTATACATTTTCAAGCAAGTAGTGTCAATTCATTTATATACAGAGGGGAAGAATAGCACATACAAAATTCCTAAATGGTAAATACAAACATATACATTATGGGAAGGAGCACAGAAGCCACAAATCAGACATTAGAAAATTAATTATATCCTCAAACACAGAAAGAGCTGACAGATATGACTGTTTATTGTCAGTGATATTTTGAAAGATCATGAAAAATGGAAGAGGTAACACAAAATTGGAGATGAACAAGTGTCTCAGAGTGAAGGCAGGGACTCACCTGAGTTCTCTTAAATTTTCCTCTAAACAATGTTAAAATAATGCCTCAAAACAAATTCTGGAGCAGGAAAACCAAAAAAAGGATGGGGTGAAACAATTTTCCAGTCCAAAACAACTTAGAAGGTTTGTCTCACTGGGGTGAGAATGTACACTAGTCCAGTGCAGGCCATACCCAGGCAAGCCAGTAGTAGTCCCAGGGGCCCACTGTGACTTCCAGAGCTCTTGGCCCACAGACTGCAAAGGATCAGATAACTTGTCAGAAGGAAATTACAGAGGGCCTTTTGTTGTTACAAGAAACAGGATTTTGTTGCATTGCTCATACATGGTTCCTGGTCACAGTTCCGGGGTGGAAAAGAGTATTTGTAGTCATTCACAGACCAGAGCACAGACCAGGAAAACAGTGACCACACCTCTCCTCAGGTCATATCACCTTGGAAGAACTAAAAATTTGCAGACTCCCATAACTAGTTCTGAAAGCAGCAGCACAAAAAAATATGAAGTTTGGTCTGTGCCCCCTCTTCCCTAGGAACAGAACCTAACCTTAACGTGAAGTTAAAAGTTAAAAGTCAAGAAATAGGCTGGGAAAAAATGAGCAAACTGTAACGACAACAACAACAGAAAGAACTTGATCTTAGAAAGTTACTATGATGACAGGGAAGACCAAAACACAAACTCAGATAACAACAATGTCAAATCAGCTATATGCAAAAGTCTCAAAAAAAATGTGAATTGGTATCAGCTCCCTCCCCCCAACAAATTCCTCTTATGCTGGAAAGAATTATTGAACCTCTTTCAGATTCATTTGAATATCCACAGATGCCATCCAAATATATGTCTAAATACATATATATACTTTTGGCAAGTTTTAGTAACTATTCTTGGATATGTTTTAGTAATTATTTATAAGGTCTCAAATTGGCTTGAGGTTTTCACATATAGAGTTGTTTAAATTAGTTGTCAAGAAACTTTTGAATCACTTTTTTTTAAAATGGAAAAATAAAAAAGAAATAAATGCTATTTATCTTGACAAAACAACTTAAACTATTGTACTGGGAGGTACATACCATATGCATACACACATACATACGTACACATACATACAAATACACACATATGCATGTATGTATATGTACATGCATATATATGTATAAATGTATGTGATTATACACATGTATACACATATTGGGAAAAGAGAAGCGTGGTCCCCAGGATGACCCAAAACTCCAAAAGTCGTTTCTTAAACCATATAATAGATCAGGAAGGATTCCATAAAATTTTTATTTTTTTAAATTTTTTCCACTATAGTTTTTTTTTATTTTTTCCAATTACATATAAAGATAGTTTTCATCATCAACTTTTATAAGGTTTTGAATTCCAAATTTTTTCTCCCTCCCTCTTCTTCCCCCAAAATGGCAAGCAATCTTATATAGGCTATACATGTACAATCATATTACAAACCTATTTCCACATTAGTCATGTTTCTTCTTTCACAGCATGTGGATTACCTGAAATCAGTCCTGGTATGTGTGTGGGTGTAGACACACACAGAGATCTATCCAGCTATCTGTCTGCCTTTCTGTGTGATATGTCAGTCTGTGGCTTTAGGCTTAGACCTGAAGGAGCAGTTCTGATTTTGTTATAGCCAAGGCCTTCCTTCTTTCATGGCAAATCTCTTTTACTGCGGCAGGTGCCCTGCAAATATTGCAGTTGGATCTTATTGTTACATTATTTATTATGTTATTATGGATCTTGTTACTACAGTCTTCAGGGATCTTTGAACATCTCCCTATTGCTCTGATTTTGGTGTTCTGAATTTGTGACTCTTACTTCTTAACTTCCTTATTTAGGTGACTAGGGAAAATCAGTTCTTAGACTTAACGACTTCTTAGTCCTCTTTTTGTGGTGGCCAAGAATTGGAAACTAAGAGAATACCCATTAATTGGGGAATGGCTGAACATGTATACGAATGCAATGGAACACTATTGTGCTATAAGAAATGATGAGCAGGAGGACTTCAGAGAGGCCTGGACTTACCTGAACTGATGCTGAGTGAAGTGAGCAGAACCAGGACAGCACTGTAAATAGTAACAGCCACATTGTGTGATGATTACGGTGATAGGTTTAGCTCTTCTCAGCAATACAGTGATCCAAGACAATTCCAAAGGACTCATGAAGTCCAGAGAAAGAACTGTGGAGTCTGAATGCAGACTGAAACATACTATTTTTTCTTTCTTGTGGTTTTCCCCTTTTGTTCTGTTTCTTTCATCACAATAGGACTAATGGGGAAATATGTTTAACATGATTGCACATATATAACCTATATCAGATTGCTTGCTGTCTTGGGAAATGGGAAAAGAAGGAAGGTAGGAAGAAAAACTTGGAATTCAAAATCCTATAAAAATGAATATTGAAAACTAACGTCATTGGAAAAAATAAGAGACTATTTACAAAAAGAAAAAACAACCTTTAAGTAAAAAATGGAGTCTGTTGATACAAAGTTGGTTTAAGGAAATACTTTTAAAGGATATACTCCCAGTGCATTTTCAGATTTTTATAATCAGTAGTCAGGTAATTCATCACATAAATCACTTCTATACTACAAGCATATTTTAAAAGTTATTCCCCACTTCCTCTGTGACTATTTGCATGGGGGTGGGGTGGGATGAATGGATCTCAATTTCTTGGTAAACTGATTAATTATTTTTTAATTTACAAAGCTCCTGTCAGTTACATACATTCTTTTTTTAAATTTAATTTATTTTTCGTTTTCAACATTCACTTTCATAAGATTTTGAGTTCCAAATTTTCTCCCCATCTCTCCCCTCCCCCATCCCAAGATGGCGTGTAAATTCATATAGGCTCAACAAGTTACATATATTCTTGCAGGTTCTTTTTTCACAGAGTCAATAAAATTTTAGCACCTTGCCAGAGGACCTGACAAGTGTCCAAAGAACTTTACAGATGAGATTTTCCAAGATTTTTTGTACTTATCCTAAGACTAAGTAATTGTTGTTATTATTCATCTTAAGACAAAGTACACATTTCAAATAGTTTTAAAACCATCAATCTAATAAATGATAACTCAAATTAATAACTTCAGATAATTAGGATTAAAAGAGAAATTACTCTCTTAATGATACAATTGCATCACTCTATTAAGAAAATTTCTTCTACCCTAATTTCCCAAAATAACAATGCAAGAAATTATAAACATAATTACTAATATAAAACAGTATCATGGATTTTTAAAAACACATTTGTTGCCAATTAACATTAATTTTGTTGAATGCATTTAGTATTATCTTTAAGAAAATCACTTAATTGTTTAGCAACTTAGGAATGCTATGCTAGATGTATTCAGATACTAGTTTAGAGTAATTTTGATCCAATTACACTTTTAATTCTTTTTCTCACATTCTCTAAACATATTGTCTTAATAATGTCAAATTTTAAGTGCATTTTCCATCAAAGTTAAGATTTACTTATAAAATGTCAAATAGCACAGCTCTCTGAATGGAAAAAACAAATCTCACTTTAAATGAGACTGCATTACAATTTTGCCTAAAACAAACTCAGTCAAATCAAATCTGAATCTACAGTTACAAATGGTAGCACATATAATCTCAGTTTTCCCAAGGGCCATTCATTATTAGCACTTCAGAATAGAAAGGCTTTAAGTATCATGCCAAAGATTTACATGTCATTCCTGCATTTTCTTCTCCCCCTTTTTGGAGCCAGTGAGGCCCTCCTGAAACATGGAAATTGCAAACATCATCTCTGTTACGTAGAAATGGAATTATGAATGTATGTGCTCCACATACAGATTAGAATGTATCCTTTAATTGGTTCATCAAGGACAGAATATATCATACTCAAATAATTTCATGCTGCAAGTTTATTTCTATAGTCTTCACTTGGTAAATGTTGGTAAATGTTGTAACTCTATTGAGTAACAGCAATTTTAAATCATGTTCCTTGATTCCAACTATTTTTCCACAGCAGAAAGACTATACAAATTGATGAAACAAAACTCAGACATCATGAGAAATTTCAAAACTAATTCTAACAGGTATTTCTCCAAATAGTGTTCACAAATTTACTAGTATAAAAATATTCCATATGCATTTTATGAGATCCAAACTCCTCAAACTTCTCTTTCCATACTATGATGTAATACTTTACTTGCCTTTTTCACTACTTCCATCCTTACATTTTCCAGTCATATTCTAAGCTTATCTTAAAAATCAGTTTCCTTCATTCCACAGAATCTCTCCTTTGCAAATTAGCACAAGTTTTCTTATATAATGTCAAATGATTGTAAAATTTTTACTTTTCCATCATCAGAATGGAAATTTGGAGGTTCACAGATAATTTCTCATCTTGGCAGGTAATTTTTTTCTAAAATTTGGTTCCTTGAGAGTTTGCAAATTCACAATCTATTTTCATTCTTTTTTGGTGACTGATTCCAAATTATCTATGCAATCAAATTCTATTAAATAATTCACAGAAGAAACACCAGTAGTAAGGTAAGACATTCTTCTAAAATTAAATTTTACTTGTTTCTAAATCATTTACTTCCTCGTTTAAACAATTCTCTTTCTTTCCAAGATGAAGAGGAGCTATTAACAGATAGTCCTTAAGCACCAGATAAGGCTTAAAAGCTGCACAACAATTTTTTCTTCCTCTGCTTTTATACTTTACTGATAAAACTGAAATTAGCTTTAGTTTTTATTTGTTCTCTAGTCAAGAAAATCATCTTCTTCCTTTACACAGGAAATCAATTACTTTCCAGGAAAGGGAGAATGATAGAAGTCTGTGATGTTTATGTGAGAAAATCCTACCCAACTGTTGCAAACCACCAAAACTCACTAGGGTTTTTCAACATTTATAGAAAAATTCCAATCACATTTCCATCATAATTTTGGAAATTTATGGTAACAGATTTCCTTTTGCTTCACAAATTCAGTCTTTAATAGTTTACAAATACTACAAATTTCCTTGAACTGAGGGAGGATTTCCTTCTTTTTTATCTTTTCACTCCCAACTTGAACTGGGAATTCTAGGATTAATGACACAAAAATGAGATTATGCCTTTTGAAAATTTTGAAATTCTTGGCAGTTTTTCCTGTCAATTGTAAAATTTCTCTCATTGAAATTGTAATGAAAGGATCAATGGAAGATCTTGTTTATTGGGAAGGAGACCTTAGCTTCAGAATTGTAGTAATTACTGACTTCAAGGAAAGCTGATTTACATATTAAACTTCAACAATTAACAACAATTAATTGTGTATACAACATTTAAAAATCAACAATTCTCCCCAGTGTTAAGAATGTTCTATTTCAGCCTTTACTATAGTCCATATTCTTCACAGAGTTTAACCAGACAAGAGTTCCCAAATCAGAAGTAGATTTCAGTAGGAATAGTTCAGCTTCCTAATGTCAATTGCCACAAATCAGAATTACTAGAACCTAAGAAATCTCATGATGATTTCTGATTACTTAAAGTGCAATTTGTTAGATATGTCATTAGTGACAGGCATCCTTCCTGACTAGTCAAATTGTATGTCAGATCAAACCAAACCAGGATTACCCAAGAGTTAAGACAAGGAGGGTCAAAAAGACTATAATATCTACAAATGATTGACAGGAAATCAGACAAATATACAAAACACTAACCTATCTTCACAGTTTTTCTAAGTAGGATTGCACCTTTGCTAGTCAGTCAATTTTTCTGAGCTATTGATATTTGTCAGTAAAAGCTAGAGATAGTTATCTGTAATATTTTATTATATTCAGAGTACCGTCTCATCTGTATACAAAGTCAGGGAGTCCAGAACAGCAGCTTCAGCAACCTTATATAGATAGTAAATATGTAAATAGCATAGAAAAATGGAATTTTATGGAAAGCAGGAGGGGAAGAAAAGGATAATATGTCTGGAAACAAGTAACAGAAGAGGGACGATAAGGACACCTGCCAACTGGTCCAAATAGGAGCTGTGGCTTGTGTTCCAGCTTTGATTCTATAGGTGTTGTGACCTTTCTTAGGAACAATGTCTGAGGAAGCTCTAAACAGGGATGCAGGGCAGTATCCTCTTTTTACTATAGTGATGGCCAGAAGTCTGAGCCAAACTTTCTTTCCCATAACAGTCTTTCTCTTATCACAATAGCACCAAAAAGGCTGAGTCAGAAATTCTTTTGTCATAGAGACTTGTATAAAACTAACAAGCTTGTTTAGAGTTGATTATTCAAGAATATGGCAGCTTAGTGGTACAAGTCCTACCAACAGTCAAGCCCCTGAAGAGGATTCATTTGGAGACAAGAGAGAGCCCCAGACTCTTTTCCTCACCCCTTGAACTGAAGAGAACCATGTGAATTTTGGAGGCCTAGAAAATTTGAATATTTTCATTAGTATTTTCATTAGCAATGTCCCCAGAACAGTAGTGATTGGGACAATATCTGTACCTGGAGCTAAAGACAAACCAAACATACCAAAGAAATGTGACCTCAAGACTCTACAAGAAACCTGGCAGTAAAGCTACAAAGATGCCTAGGGGGAATTTCATGAATATCCCACAAAGGGAAGAAAAGAACTTCCAGAAATCAGGAATTGTGAATTACCCTTCTGGTGGGAGCATGTCATAGACTTTTGTGGGTTTGTTTTATATGAACTGTTATACTATACTACTGTAATAAATATACCTTTCTAAAAGCTAAGTAAGTCTGGCTAATATCAATGAATAATCATGGGGTGTAGCACTGATATTGATATAGCTCATGAGCTATAGTAGTAGAAAGACAACCCAACCTCTCAGGTTTATGTCTAGAATCCTGTGACAGTAGACTCCCTTTGGGGACACAATTTGCCAGTGCAAGTGGGAATTAGTCTAGTAGCCCCAAAGCATGTGTTAAAGGGAGCAGTGTTGGGTTTTTTTTAGTTTTTTTTTTAATTAATATTTTCTGCTCTTAAATCATCACAGTTAACCCAAATATCCCTCCTCTTCTCCCTCCTAGAGGGTCATTCCATATGACAAATAGTATTTCTTCAGAGAGTAAAAGCAAAAAAATAGTAAACTCATCAATATATTGGAAAAAGCCTAAAAACAGAGGCAATGTTTGTAACACCTATGGACCCCTCACCTCCACAAAGAGGTAGGTTGGGAATGTCTTTTTATATCTCTTCATCTGAGTCCTATTTGATCTTACAGTTTTGTTACATTTTACTTCTTATTTTTTTTGCTATGCAGTTACTCTTTTCATTTACATTGTTGTGGTCACTATCTGTATTGTTTTACTGGCTGTTTATTTCACTCTGTGTCAGTTCATACAGGTCTTTCCATGCTTCTCTGCATTCATTACAAACATCATTTCAGTACAGTACATTATAGTACACTAATATTCCCTTACGTTCATGTAGCACAATTTGTTTGGTCACTCTCCAATTTGCAAAATGGAGAATAATACTCATTTACATGATAAGGTTGTTGTGCAGATATATAGGAAGCTACTTTGTGAACTGTAAAATGCTACTGGGTGCTGCTTTTCCTCTTCCTTCTCTTTTACTATACCTACTACAAAGGGGTCATTCCCTGACTACTTCTTAAAGAGACCTATACACGGAATGGGCATTACCTCCTTCTGGGTAGGTACCTGAAAAGACCTTAGCCTAGAAAGGCCAAGGTCTCCCATTGCATCCTGGACCATCTTCACTCATCCTGATGAATACCTGGTCACTGAATCCAGATGGCTCCAGAGGAGAAAGTGGGGCTGGTGACATTGCACAGCCCTCCCTCACTCAGAACAGGGTCAAGTGCAAGTCATGTCATCATTTCTCTGATGTCATGGTCTTCTTCGAAGGCAAAGGATGAACACGACATAACAGCAACCCCAATTGAAAAACATTTAATCTGGTTCCATTTCTTTTTCTTTTAGAGTGTATATGGAATTCTGCAGTACAAGCCCAGTCGTGGTGTGGCATTTAAGAGCTTTGAGAGATAATTGCTGGGTAATTTAGTCATTTTATTAATAATGCCAGCATTTTAATGAAAGAAGGGTCATTTGACCATCTATCACACCAAAGACATTCATTGCAGAGGGCTCATGGTTTATATGCCCATTGCAAAAGTGGTGTTTGGGAAGGTGGCAATCAACTCTGATTGGTTAACAATTAATGAGAGAAAGAATGTTACAATGGGAGGATGGACCTGAACTCTGATTATGTTATTTACTTCAAAATTACCACCAGCCTTAGGCAATCTGTTCAAAGAATTTATCTCCTAACCAATCCCCAGCAAAAAGGAGTTTCACTTTGAATATAATTTCTCTCAATGGATTCACTGGTTCAAAGAGTATGGATATTTTAGACCTTATTTGCATAATTCCAAATTGATTTCCAAATGGTTGTAGCTTCTCTAGCAATGTGTTAGTATGCCTATCCTTTCACAACCCCTCCAGCATTGACTGTTGCCTTTTGGCGAGGAAGGTTATTTTTGCCAATATGCAGGGTGTGAGGTGAAACCTCAGAGTTGTTTTGATTTGTATTTCCCTTTTTATTAATGATCTGAAAAATTCTTTCATGTGGTTGTGAAAACTTTGTAATTGTGTTTTTAAGAACTGTTTACTCATATCCTTTTTACCATTTATCATTGGTGAATAGCTATTAATCTTATATAACAGTTGTTTCGAAAAAGATTTGTGGGTTTCAGTGGACTGAAAACTCAATGTGAGCCATCAGAATGATGTGGCAGTCAAAAAAAATCTAATACCATCTTGGGCTTCATTAAGAGAGAACTCATTTGAGTTGAATATGATAGTATCATATCTAAGAAAATAAGGCGTGAAAAAGAGAAATGTATTGGGAGAAAGGGAGAGGTAGAATGGAGTAAATTATCTCACATAAAAAAAGGCAAGAAAGAACTTTTACAGTGGAGGGGAAGAACAGGAAGGTGGCAAAAATACTTAAACCTTACTCTCATCAGAATTGACTCAAAGAGGCAATAATATACCCACTTAATTGGGTATAGAAATCTATCTTACCCTACAGGAAAGTAGGAGGGGAAGGGGATAAGAGAAGGGCAGGGGATGCTGATAGGAGGGAGGACAGACTGGGGGAAGTGGTAGTCAGAAGCAAAACACTTTTGAAAAGGGACAAGGTGAAAGGAGAGAATAGAATAAACAGGGAGGAAATAGGATGGAGGGAAATAGTTAGCAATCATAACTGTGAAAAATTTTTGAATCAAGTTTCTCTGATAAAAGCCTCATTTCTTAAATATATGGAGAAATGAATCAAATTTAGAAAAAATAAGAGCCATTCCCCAACTGATAAATGATCAAAAGATATGAACAGTTGGTTCTCAGATTCAGGAATCAAAGTTATCTATAGCCATATGAAAAAAAAATGCTCTAAATCGCTATTGATTGGAAAAATGCAAATTAAAAAAATTCTGAGGTACTACTTCACACTTTTTAGACTGGCTAACAGGACAGAAAAGGAAAATGACAAATATTGGAGGGGATGTAAGAAAACTTAGACACTAACAGACTATTGGTGGAGTTGTGAATTAACCATCATGTAGAACAATTTGGAACTATGCCCAAAGGTCTATAAAAACATGTGCACCTCTTGATCTAGCAATGTCACTACTAGGTCTATATCCCAAAAGAGTTTTAAAAAAACAAAAAGAAAAGGAACTTTATGCGCAAACATATTTATAGCAGTTCTTTTCTGGTGGCAAAGAACTGGAAATTAAGGAGATGCCCATCAATTTGGGAATGACAGAACAAACTGTGTGGTATATGATTGTGATGGAATACTATTGTGCTATGAGAAAAGACGAGCAATATGCTCTCCAGAAAGCCTGGAAAGATTTACATGAACGGATGCAAAGTGAAATGAGTAGAAGCAGAGAACACTGTATACAGTAACAGCAATATTGCCTAATGATCAACTGTGAGTGACGTAGCTGTTCCCAGCAATAATATAATGATCCAAAACAACTCTGAAGGGCTTAGGATGAAGAGAATGCTACCCATCCCCAGAAAAAGAGCTGATAGAATCTGAACACAGATCAAAGCCTACGCTTTTTGCTTTATTTTTTTGGTATGTATTTTCTTTAATACATAACTAATCAGAAAATAGTTTTGCAGGATTATACATATATAACCTATATCAAATTGCTTGCCTTCTAAATCAAGGGGATGGAGAGAGAGGGAGAAAATTTGGAACTCAAGATTTTAAATACTGATGTTGAAAATTGTTTTTAAACGTAATTGGGAAAAAATAAAATACTAAGTAAATAATTAAAAAGAGAAAAAGAGAGAACTTAATTGTTTAGTACAAATTCCATTTCATCTGAAATATTGTGTTCAGTTATTAGCACCACAGATCAGGCAGGATGTTGATAAACTAGAGAATGTCCAGGAGTCCATATCATGTGAAGATCTATTGAAGGAACTGGAGATGTTTACTCTGGAGAATACTAGGGATGGGATCTGGAAGAGAAGGAGTATATTGTCTTCAAGTATTTGAAAGATATTTAGTTATTTTTTTTTGTTTGTTTGGCACCATTAGGATTCAGTTCAGTACATTTTCTAATCTGTTTGTAGAGTTTTAGTTTTTTTTTCCTGGGGAGAAGGGAGGGTGTGAGAGTTCAGCTGCACTTTTTTTTACTGCCATCTTGGCTTCATCTCTCTTTACATATATCATTCCTGTTGATTTTCAGTGTCTTGCTGATGATGATAATATGTTTCAAAAGTGGGACATGAATTAGCTCTGTCCTCTACCTATCTCATCATGCTACTTCTTCTGGGAGAGGTAGTCTAAGTATTAATAACTTCATTTATACAGAGAACACTGTCTCATAGAAATTCAATGATTTACTACAGTCACATAGTTTCAGAGCTGGGATTGGTACCTAAGACTTCTGATTCATTTCTGTATTCTTTCTACTACATCAAGTTGCCTTGAAAAACCCCTTCTTTGTCTTTCTCCAGGGTTCTCAGCATTTTATATAATTTTCGACTAGCTTCACAACATTGTTCTAAAGAAAAGAAAAATAGTGCATTACCATCAGTGAATGTTTTTTTTTTTATAATATCCAGTAAGTATAGGAGCTGTTTTTTACACATAGAAAATTCCTGTTCTCAAGTCATAGGGAGGTCCAGCTAATCTAGCTCAATTTTGTTTTGGGGAGAAGGAAATTTTATTTATTTTTATTCTGAATTTAACACCAAATAGAATGGATGTTTCCTTTCATATACAATCCTCTTTTTCATTGTAGAATTGTACATGAAATTATCAGTCTCTATTATATACAGGTTGATTTACTTTTTACTTAAAACTCAACAAAAAACTTTAAAGCTACTTTTCTGTGATTTTTTTCTGTCATTACTTCAATCTTTTTCTGTGCATTTAAGAATGCTTTAATCCAAAAGACTTATGATGGAAAATGCTATCCACATCCAGTGAAAGAACTATGGAGTCAGAATGCAGATCAAAGCATGCATTTGCTCTCTCTCTCTTTTTATTTGTTTTGTTTCTTCTTTCTCATGGTTCATCTCATTGATTCTAATTCTTCTTTACAACATAACTAATGTGAAAATGTTTAATACGAATGTATACATAGAGCCTGTATCAGATTGCATATGATCTTGGGGAGGGAGGTGAAGAAAATTTAAAACTGAGAAGCTTATGCAACTGAATGTTGAAAACTAAAAAATAAATAATTTTTTAAACAAGAGAAAAAATAAAAATTGTTCAGTAGCCTTCCTTTATTTCTTTTATTTTTCCTTTTGGATTTTTTTTTTTTTTTGGCTATTCTAGTACTATTCCCCACTCCCCTTCTCTCCCCTGCCCCCATACTCAAACCTCACCCTGTAGGGGAAAAACACCTTTGCAACAAATATGCACAATCAAGCAAAAAAAAAAAATTCCCACATTGGCCAAGTCTGAAAATGTATTTCTTATCTTCTATCACTTCCCTGTCAGGAAGGGGTAGTGTGCTTTATCATCACTCCTTTGGAGTCATTGTGTTGATCATAGTTCTTAAGGCTTTCAAAGATTTTTTTATGAGGTTGTTATTGCTATATAAATTGCTTTCTTGGTTCTACTCTCTTCACTCAGCATTAGTCCATTCAAATGTTCCCATTTTGCTCTGAAACTATCCCTTTAGTCATTTCATAATAATACCCCATTACATTCCTATGTCATGATCTGTTTGGCTGTTCTTCAGCTGATGGGCAGCTCCTTTCTTTCTAGTTATTTTTAAGACAAAAAGAGCTACTATAAATATTTTTTGTACTATGGACCATTTTCTTCTTTCGTTGATATCTTTAGGGGTACAGAATTGTCAGGTCAGGGGAGTACTTTGGGGGCATAATTCAAAATTGCTTTCCAGACTGGATGGCCCAATCTACAGCTTCAATAACACTGAATAAGTCATTCAATAAACATTTATTAAATACCTTGTTTATGTCAGGCATTGTGTTTAGCATTGGGCCTATATGTGAGAAAAAAAAGAAAGACAGCTCTTGCCTTCAGGGACCCTAAAAGAGAATGAGGAAAAACAACACACAAGAAAATAGAAAAGAGGGGAGTTGGGGAAAGGGAAAGAATGATGAAGTCCTAAAGAAAGCAGCCAAATGGGAAATGAGAAGATGACTGGCCTGCACACTGTCCATAAATGGATGCTGTGAGAGGAGCATTCCCTTAACTATCCTCCAATCAGAGGAAGGGAAGAGTCCCGGGGCAGATGAGGTATGTATCAGGGGTGACATGATCTTGCAAGATGAGGAGAATCTATGGTTGCATGATAAGTCTAAAGGAGTGTAGCTGGTGAAAAATAAAGAACTGACTGTCCTGGGTGCCCTTTTCCAGTGGAGGTTCTCAAATCTCCACCTTTCAATAACAGGGGCAGAAAGTACTAATGAGGTGTGAACACAAGAGGGAGGTGAATTTTCTGGGTCAGCATTCCTGTCTTCCCAGAGCCCATTCAGCAATTGTGATTTTATTTTTCTTTTTTCATTTTTTCCTGATGCTGAACCTCAGAACTGCTTTAATTTGCATTTTTATAATTATTGGTGTTTTTGATCATTTCTTCATATAGTTATCAATAGCTTGGATTTCTTCCTTTTGCAATTCTATGTTCATGTAGTTTGATTTGAGCCAATTCCTCATATATTCTGTATATGAGACCTTTATCAGAACAAACTGCTACAAAGTTTCCTCCTCCACCTCTTCCCCTTTGGATTTAACTGCATTGGTTTTGTTTGTGCAACAACTTTTAAAGTTTTGTATAATTGGAATTATCTATTTTATTTTCTGTGATCTTCTTTCTCCCTTTTTAGGTCTTAGGCTATTCTTCCATCCACAGATGTGAAAGTTATCTTCTCATTTTTCTTTTAATTTGTTGTGATGTTATATTTTTACATCTGCCATGATCCTTCTGGATCATAGTCTCCATGATATCTTAGTATTTGATATGAAATTTTGGTCTATATCTAATTTATGTCACACTATTTACAATTTTCACAGCAATTTTTGTCAAATAGAGAGTATTGAACCCAGTAGCTAGGAGCTTTGTGTTTATAAAACTCCAAGCTACATATATTCATATGTTGTATTTCTAATCGGTTCCATTTATTAGCCTCTCTATTTTTTAACTGGTACCAAATTATTTTGAGAATTACTGCTTCATAGAATAGCTTGAAATATGGGACTGCTAGAACCCTTTACTTCTGACTGTTTTTTCATTATTTCACTTAAGATTTTTGACCATTTGTGCCTCTAGATTACTTTTTCTAATTCTATAAAGTAATCCTTTGATAGTTTTGATTATTATGACACTGAAAAAGCAAATTTATGTTGCATTATCATTTTATTGTATTGGATCAGCCTGTCCATAAATAATTAATTTTTTCAAGTTATTTGGTTCGGTATTTCTATAAACAGTATTTTAATAGTGGCATTAACATGCTTTCTGCTTATATCTTTTATGGGAGACTCCCAAGCATTTTATATATTTTGTAGTTTTAAAAATATTTTAATAAGTCACATTTATACAACATTTTACATTTCTTCCTTTACATATTATCTACATGAACTCATTTCATCCTAGCAACAACACTGTGAGTTACATTTCTAATTATTTTCTTCTACCTGTTTTATAGAAATTTATCAGGAAACTGAAACCCCAAAGAAGTAAGATGGTTTGCCCAGGGTCAAACAACTTATGTCAGACCTGGCATTCAAACTGAAGTCTTCAGATGTGTAGTCCAGTGTTTTTCCCATAACATTGTACTTCCTGGTTAAGATAGCTCAGAGCATTAAAGTTATAGACTGAGGAGAGAACATTAATTATGTATATATTTTGTTAATCTCCCCTTCCTCCAAATCAGCTCTACTTGTATTTATTAATTCAACTGGGGTTTTTTGCTTTCAATTTTATTAATCCTTTTTAATTTCCTAGAATTTCTACTGTGGTATTCAGTTGGAGTTTTTTATTTGTTGCCTTTCTAGTTTTTTAATTGCATGCACAATTCATTGATTTGCTTTTTTCTCTTTTTTGTTGACAGAAGTGTTCAGAGATAGAATTTTTCCATTAAGGACTACTTCAAATGCATTCTGTAAGTTGTCTCATTGTTGTAATTTTCTTCAGTAAAATTTTCTATTTTCTATGATTTTTCCTTGATGTAACAATTAAACTAGTTTAAAAATTAATTTTAATCACTACTTCAAAGGCCTTTTATTAAATATTAATTAATTAAAATTTTATGTGGTCAGCAAAGGATTTTTAATATTTCTGCTTTCCTGCATTTGTTTGTGAGGTTTTTATGCCCTAATACATGTTCAATTTTTGTTAAGGTTACATGACCAGTCTATAAATTCCTTTTTCTTTCCTTTCAGTAACTGTCAGAGACATATAACATTTACATTTTCTAAAGTTCTATTCAGGTCAGTTGGACATGGGCCTGATTCGGGCAAGTATTCTATTAGTCCAGATTTGATACTGGAACCAAAAGAGATGTCAAAAAGAGGCATATGGACCCCCCACTTATCTCCATATGGAAATGGGTCTGTTCAGTGGTGCTGAGTGTGGTAATTCATGCAGTCTGGGGCATACTCCAGATCTAGAAGAGTTGACTCCACATGGGTGAATCTTTCTTTGCCTTTAGGTAATGAGGAATTAATGAGGCCAGTAGCTACCAAGTAGCCGTGTCAAAGGAACTACAGCTTGAGCTTTGTTGGTCCAGTCAAGTCTCAGGGACAGCTGTGTTACCTTTCAGAGAAAAACTCATCTAATCTGTGTTGTGGCGGAATAGATGAAGCATTATAGATAGTGGTCCCATTATATACTAGCCCACAGTGGCGAGGTCCTAAGGATCTTCTGCAGTACTTCTTAAACAGTGGGCCGCAACCCCATACGGGATCATGTAACTGAATGTGGGGGTAATTTGACAACAGTAAAAGGTTTCTGGACATGAAACAACAAAAAATTCATTCAAAATCAAACACACAATGAATCTGAGGTGTTTCTGGCAATGCTTGCCCATGTTGCACCCACAATTTCACTGTAGTCTTGGTTCTGAACACACATGAGTATTTTGCACTGTGCTTGCTGTCACACCACGCAATACCAAGGAATGATGCCAGAAACACTTTGCCTCAGATTCAAGACTATTATATGTCATGAATTGTAGTGTTTTTACTGTACATATAAAGCTTTCTGCTTTTACAGAAACGTAACAGTTTATTACAGAAAATACTTTAATGTTTTCCTATAGTCATTCCTCAGCATGTAAGTATCAATTAGTATATCTTTGGATTGTATTGTGTTAGAATGTTTGATTTTAAAAATTGCTGTTACCTCCTTCTTTTACAAGAAACATAAGTGTTTAATTGCAGCAAGACAAAAGTCCTTTAATAATATTTCTCCACCATCATTGTTGTATGTGTATGTAGAGGTAAACATCAATTTTTTAAAATTAAGCACAAGTAAATGTAATCTCGTAAACTAAAGCAGCAATATTTATTTATATTTTAGGACAAAAATATTTTTCGATTATAGGTAAGTGGCTAAATTTAGAAAGAAGTAAAAATACTGATGGCAATGTGACAGAATCTTTGTCACCAGGTTGTAATACACCTAAATTAACAAGAGAAAGAAAATGTCAAATCATTTTTGTAATATGGATTTACTTCTAATAATGATGATGGTGTGGAAAAACCTTTTTGCTTGATTTGTAATGAAGTTTTGGCTGCGGAGTACATGAAACCAGCCAAACTAAAATGATATCTTAATACCACGCATGGATATTTTGAACGACTTTAAAAATATTCAAAAAAAGAAAAACAATGTTTTGAGAAATTTGTTACTGTCAACAAAAATGTTTACTTGCATCCTGAAAAACTTCTTATTTAATTGCAAAAACTAAAAAGCCCTGTGCTATAAGAGAAAATCTCCTGTTACCTGCTGCTATTAAAATTTCAGAAATAGTTCATGGGAAAAAGTATAGGGATGAAATTACCAAATGATACTGTTTCCAAAAGAATTTCTGAAATTAATAATGACCAATTCCAGCAGGTTATTACCAGGCTTAAGGGTAGCCCAAAGTTTGCAATTCAGGTAGAAAAGAAACAACTGATATTTCTAACATGGCACAGTTGTTACTTTATGTAAGACATGTTTATTTAGGAAACATACATGAGGAATTATTGTTTCGTTGCCCTTTGGAAGGGCACACAAGACGGGAAGGTATATATCTTAAAGTCGATGAATTTTTCACAAATGAAGGGTTACAGTGGAAAAATTGCATTGGAGTCTGTATAGACAGTGCTGGAGCAATGATGGATGAGAATATTGGATTTGTAGCAAAAGTTAAAGCTGATGGCAATGAACATAGAACTTTTACTCAATGCATGATCCATTGGGAGGCACTTGTAGGCAAAAAAACATCACCAGAGTTAGAGGTTGTGCTTCATGATACATCAAATCATTAACTTCATTAAAAGCTGTGCCCTTAACAGTTGTTTGTTTCCAAACTTTTGGAAAGATATGAACTCTGATTACAAAAGCTTACTACATACAGAGGTAAGGTGGCTCTCAAGAGGGTGGATTTTAAACAGATTATTGAAACTGAAAGATGAAGTTGTTATATTTTTGACTGAGTAGAAATCTGATTTTGTTGATTTTTTTCATAATGATTTATGGCTTTCAAAATTGTGTTGTCAGACATTTTTAAAAACTCAAATGATTTAACCATATTGCTTCAAAGAAAGAATTGTAACATATTATGTCAAAAGATAAACTTGAAAATTTTACTGAAAAAGTTAACATTTGAAAGAATAGGGTGGAAAATAGTTCTTTAGAAATGTTTACAACTACAGATGACTATATAATCGAAAATAACTTTTCCAAAGATTTAACTGTAAGAATTATAACCGATCATCTGAAACATCTAGAGACGCAGTTTTAAAATACTTCCCTTCAAACTGTGATTCTAAAAAACTAAGTTGAGTTCATAAACTATACTCAAATGAAATAAAAATGTAAGTCATCTGCCACTGAAAGCTCAAGAAGAAATTGATGAGTTACCAAGCGGCCACAGGTTTAAAACTTGAGTTCCCTTAAAAAAATCATTAAATGAATTTTGGTTTGGGATTAGGACAAAATTCCCAATAATTTCTAAAATGGTCCTAACTTGCTTTTGCCATTTTGTATTATGTATTTATAAATCAAAATATCAATCTACTCTGAAAAATACTGAAAATGCTCTACATCCTGCAGTATCAAATATTCTGTAAAAATTTAATTCTTTATGTAAAAATAAACAAATACATCATCTCATTAGTATGCAAATTTGTTCATCTTTGATAAATAGCAAAATTACATGGATCGCAAAGAATTGTTTTAAAATAAATTTTTTATGATTTATTATCAAAATGTTTGTCAGAAATGTTTGATGTCATCAGTAAGTGTATCTTATTTTATATACCTATATGTCACATAAAAATTTCTCAGGCAAAAAGGGGTCATGAGCGGAAAACATTTAAGAAGCCCTGTTCTAGAGTAATGGTGTTAAACTCAAATAGAAACAGGGGTCACTAAACCATACATAAAGATACCTGTGGGCTGAAAATCAACTCAGTTTTAAACTGTAATATTATATATATTTTATTGTATTTTTATATATTTTTGTTAAATATTTCTCAATTACATTTTAATCTGGTTTGGACCCCACTTGGGAGTGTTCTGGACTGCACAAAACCTGTGGACTGCTCTAGAGGTCCTTCTACCATTTGAATGTTTTTTGTGCTTTTAATGAAAAAATAGGAGTAGTACTAAGAGGAGTAAGAGGAAGAAAAAAGAAAGAAAAAGAAAAATTTTTAAAGTAAAAACAGAACACACAGAACAATAACAAAACAAATTAATGCCTCTCTCTCCCCCCAACACCCCTCCCTCCAAAAAAATTACCACAGAGAAAAAGAAAAAAAAAAATGCAAGAAATCTTTGACTTTCCCTATTCACTTCAGAAGGACCAAATCTCAGATCTCAAAGATCTGGGTAATTCCAAATATTTGCAGTTCACTGTGAGTCACATGTTGCAGCTGATGACTAGAAACAATACCATTAGGGACACGGCACAGATGATGAAACTTCCAATACAATCACACACAGACTCTTCTCCCATAGTAATGACGTGCGAGAATGATAACATCAAGGACACAGCACTGATGATGATGCTTCTGGCATAGCCAATAACTCTTCATCACATGTCAGAGTCATCTGTGGAAAGTGATTAAGAGGTAATAAGCTTCTCTCATAAAACGTGTCCAGGATCAAGTTTGATAATGAGACTTTCCCCCACAGCACCCCACACCTAACTCAATATTCCCTGGCACACATGCTAAAAGCTCCCCCTTCCTGGGAGCCACATGAGGATCTATCAGTCAGTTAATTAGTTAATAAACATTTATTAAGTGTCTGCTGGGTGCCAGGTACTGCAGTAAGAACTGGAAATACAAAAAGAGGCAAAAGGACAGTTCTTTCCCGAACTCAAAATCTAAATACAAGTAAGCTATATACAGGATAAATAGACAGATAGAAAGCATTAGAATTTAGAGGGGGTGGGAAAGACTTGTTTTAGAAGGTAGGATTTTAGTCAAGATTTGAAGAAAGCCAGGGGAATTTGAAAATTCCAGGTGAACATGAGGAGGGGGAGCATTCCAGGCATGGGGAACAGTCAGAGAAAATACCTAGAGATAAGAAATTAGGGAGGGGGGGATGTGGAGGAGAGCTATGCTAGGTTATGAATAGCTTTGAAGACCAGAGAATTTCTTATTTTATCCAAAGAAGCCACTAGAATTTGAGCTGAGGAGTGACATGGTTGATTGAGCCTGTGCTTTAGGAAAACCACTTTGGTGACTGGAGGATGGATTGAAATAAGAAGAGACTTGAGACAGGTAGATCTACCACAAAGTTATTGCAATAATCCAGGTGTAAAATGATGACGGCCTGCACTGGAAAGGGGGGCATATATTTGAGAGATGCTGCAAATGTGAAATTGACTTGCCGTGGCAACCGATTAGATTTAGAGGGTAAGAAATAGTGAGGACTCAAAGATGATACCTAGGTTGTAAGTCTAGGAGATTGGAAAGATGGTGTTATCTTCTATAGTAATAGGGAAATTAAGAGAAGGGGAGGGTTTGGGGGAAGGATAATTAGTTTAGTTTTGGACATGGACATCTAGCATGAGATGTCTGAAGGACAGGAGACAGGAGAATGGAGATCACCAGAGAGGTTAAGGCTAGATAAACAGATCTGAGAATTATCAGCATAAAGATAATTAAATTCATGGGATCTGATGAGATCACCAACTGAAATGCTACAACAGTATAAGAGAGCCCAGGATGGAGCCCCATAGTACAGTGGGACACCTACTGCTCGAGGATGTGATTTGGATGAAGATCCAACAAATGAAATTTTCCTCTTCCTCTTTCCTCAGTGGACAGGCACAGCAGGAGAAGGAAGACCTGAGGTCAGGGGGAAGGATTCTCTCCTTCACATATGAAGGGAGGTGGGTGAACAGGCTAAAAGGTGGAGCAGGAGGTAGAAGTTACCTTGTGCTGGTACAAATGGACAGTCCCTAGGAATCTAAGACTGGAAATCAGGCCTGGCCAGCATTAGATGGAAGATGTGGTCAGAGCGAGGACACTCCTCTTCTCACCTGAGGCTGGAGATCAGGTGTGAAAAGCAAGAGGTAGAAGATAGTCAATACACATTTATTAAATACCTACCAGTGCCAGGCACTGTACTAAGTGCTGGGGACACAAACATCCTTTTTGTAGATGATAAAAAATTCCTTTCTTCCAAGTAAACACACATTCAATATTGTAGGTGCAGCTGTATGACCAGCATCCTGCTGGTGGTGCAGGTCCAGTGTTGGGATGAAATGAAGCATCCTAAGTCACTGAACATTTAACAAAGAATGTTTACATTCTTTGTTAACAGAGCAAGAATATGCAACAAGGAAGAAATGACACATAGCTTCTTGCACTTTCCTTTTGTCTTCATCTGGAAATGAGTCTGTTCAGTATATCGTCTGTCCAGGGTTTAGTGACTTGCAAGATCTTAGGCACTCACCAAGTCTAAGAGTCTTAGACTTCAAATGGTTGGGACTTTTTATGCCCCAAGTGATCCAGAAGTCATATCAGGGAAACTGAGGCAAAACTGTTATAAGGGACAACTTTGTCCTGTCAGATATATAGCAAGGCACCTTTCAGCAATACTATCTACTTTTCCCCCCAGGTATTGTCAAAACCACCCCAGAGGAAGGTAAATGTACCAGTTGAGAGGGAAGTTGTTGTTCAGTTGTTTCAATTGTCTCCAACTCTGTGACCCCATTTAGGTTTTCTTGGCAAAGATACTGGTTTGTCATTTCCTTTTCCAACTCATTTTATAAATAAGGAAACTGAGGCAAACATGTGACTTGCCCAAGGTCACATAGTATCTGAGGCCAGACTTGAACTCAGGGAGATAAGTCTTCTTTATTCCAGGCCTGGCACTCTATCCACTGTACCACCCAGCTGTCCTGTTGAGAGAGACCTGAGCTATTTCTCCAGGACATTCAGAGCCCTCTGACAGGGCAAGGACCGCAAGACTCACACAACTTTGTGCTGGGCAAGAAACCAAAAGGTCAGCTAGAACTATGTCCAAAAGCAGTCCATTCTTATTAGGTAAATCTCTGGAGACTAGATCAGGAAACCACTGGAATGGAGGGATCTTCCCCTCCTAGAGTGGTATTAATTCATCACGAGCATGATTTCTGGGTGGTCAGACATCTGACTTGGGCAGTCAAGTACATGATAATGGAGATATTGGTTGGCAGGAACAAACTCCTTGCCCTAAGATTGTCTATAAGGGATAATGATTTCAGGTGGGTACAGGTTGAAGACCACTTAGGTGAGGTAACTATTCCAAAACACAGAGTTCCCCTGGGCAGTAACATCAGCCAGAGAGTAAGGAGTCAAGAATTCAAGCTTGAATAACTGGGAGGATAGTGGTACCTTTGACAGTAATGGGGAAGTTAAGAGAATTTTGGGGGGATAGATAGAGTTCATTTTTGGACATGTTGAGTTTAAAATGTCTAAGAAACCCACAGGACATTTGAGATATCCAAAGGGCAACCGGAGATATAAGACTGGAGGTCAGGAGAGACATCAGAGCTGGATAAATATCTCTGAGAATTATCTGTAGAGATGATATGGGAGCTGATGAGATCATCAAGAGAAGTAGTCTAAAGGAAATCTTCTTGGCCCCAAAACAGAGGTTTTGAGAGAGACATTCATAGTTAGTGGGCATGACCTGAGTGAAGAAACAGTAAAGGAGAATGAGTAGGAGCTATGACATAGGAAAGAAGAGATCCAGGGAAGAACACTATAAGAAAAACCTAGAAAGAAGAGAGTATTATGATGAAGTGGGTCATCAGTAGTCTCAGAAGCTGCAGAGGCAAGAAGGTTTGAGAAAACCTGGAAATTAAGAGATCAGTGGTAGTCTTGGACAAAGCAGTTTCGGTTGAATGATTACGTCAAAAACTGGATTGCAGATTAAAAAGAATGCAAAGGAAAAGAATTAAAGGACTGATTATAGACAGCCTCTCCAAGGAGTTTAGTCACAAAAAGGAGAAGAAATATAGGATGTTGGCAAACTGGTATGGTTAGATCAGAGGGTTTTTTGAGGATGAGGAAGACATGGGCAAGCAACCGGAAAACTGCCAGTAGACAGAGAGAGACTGAAGATAACTGGAAGGGTAGGGATAGGGTGAGGTAGTATGTTGGAGATGGAACTGGAATGTTTATGCAGGTAAAGGCATTTGCCTTGGTAAATCTTCCTGTGGAACAGGTCGGAAGGGGGAGATTATGGCAGAAAGCATCTGAGTGATATGAGGAAGACAGAAGCTCACTGTAAATGGCCTCAACTTTTTCTTTAAAATATGAAGCTAAGTTTTCAGTTGAGAGTCTAGGGGAAGATGGGAAGTTTGAGAAGGGAAGAAAAGGTTTAGAAAGGCCATAATGGTGAGTGGGATAGTTAAGCCAATAGGAAAGTGTAAAAAAATTTGATTGCATTGCCATAGTGAGGACCCAGTTGAGAGTATAAAATATAAATTTGTCATGGACCAGTTGGCAACCAAATTATCCAAGGTAAGTTTTCAGAAAGTCACTCTTCTGATTCCATTAGTTCCATCAGCTTCTTCCAACACCACTTTATAGCTTCCTAAGTGTGTAAATTGAGAATTTCTCTGCCTATGCAGATACTCTCAAGGCCTTGCAAGAGGGAAAGACTGCCATGAAAACCAAATTAAAAAAAAAAACAAAAAACCCCAAGGGCAAGCAGAGGATGTTAAATTTCTTTTAAACTGAGGAGTTGCCTACTCTACCACAACTGCTTATTTTTATAGAAAATCATTCCAGATTATATCAATTTAAACTGAAGTCTGTTTTTAAATGAACTTTTTTTTAAAAGATTTAAAAAATTTTTCTTTTTAAATGCACCTGAAACCATTTGCTGTTTCTCTCACTCTTCTTGGGCCAGGCAGGGGAAGGGACTTTGCACTTTTAAGCAGGGGGTAGGTAAGTCACATGACAGAACTGAGGCTCCTGGGCCGCAGTCCCTGGACTCGCCAAGCTGCCAGAACGTCCATTTCATCCGCTCATCCGGCGCCTTACTGCCTTCCATCACGCTGCTCTGGCAAGCTACCACCTGATTCAACCCATCATTTAAAAAAAGGGGAAGGAAGCAATTCCCCCAAGGTCACAGGGTGCAGGTCTGTCCCCATCACCCGGGGCATCCTTTCCTCCCCTCCCCCCGGGGCCGGTCCAAGAGCGGACCTAGAAACAACAGGGGAGCTCAGAGTCCGAGGGCGCGCAGCCGCGGCAGGGCCAAGGCCAAAGCGGGCCCGCTGGGGCCGCCGCCAGATGCCAGCGCAGCGCCGCCCCGCCCTGTCCCTCGGGTCCCGGGCGCTAAACCAAGCGCTCGGCCCCGGCCCCTGGCGCGCCATCTCCGCCTTCTCCCACACCCACCGCGCTAATCACTTCAGCAAGCGGAGCTGGAAGTGGGGAGGGCGGGAGCAGGGAGAGAGAAGAGATTCGGAAAAGGAGGAGCCAAGGCCTCGCCCTGGGCCGCCTCCCTCTCGCGTGGAACGCAAAAGGGAAGTGCGGCGGCGAACGAGGCCGGCTCAGCCAATGAGAGCGCGGCAGGCGAAGCGAAGGCCCGTGACGGACAGCGCCGGGAGCGGCTCTGTCCTCCGGGGTCCGCCCCCTAGGCTGCGGCGCCCCGCCCCCTCCTTCTCGCTCCTCCCGCTTACTCTCCCCCAGCCTCGCTCCGCTCCTCTCTTCGGTGGCCGTGGGCGGTTTCTCCTCCTCCGCGCTCCATTTTCTATCTCTTCCTGCGCTCGCCGGACGGCGCGTGGGGCTTCGCCGCTGGCTCCCTTCGGGTCGTTTTTTCTCCCGTTCTAGCTCTTGACCCGCCTCTCCTTTTTTTTCTTTTTCCCCTTCATCCTCTGACTCCCGCCATGAATGAGGAGTACGACGTGATCGTGCTGGGCACCGGCCTGACGGTGAGGACGGGGAGGGGGAAGGGAGGGGAGGAGGTCGGCCCGCTGGGGGTGGGGCAGGCCGAGAGCGCCCGCGGGGGGAGGGGAGGGCGTGAACCGCGAGGGGCGCCGGGAGGAGAGGGGCTGCCCGGTCGTGCGGCCCCCGCGGCGCCTCGTCCCGCCTCCTCGCTCCGGCTTCCTGCTGGTAGTTGTTCCGTGGCCGTGTCGGCGCGGTGGGGTCCGGCGCCCGGAGCTGCGGTCCGGTTGGCGTGTCGCGTGTCTGTCCTTCCGTGCCGAAGGGCCCGCGGAGGGGCCGCTCGTCCCGCGCTGCTGGAGCTGATCTAGGTGCATACGCGCATCCTTTTCCTTCAGATGCTGTGCCTTCGGGAGGGGCGCCCCGGACGCCACGTTGTCCGCGGTTGGGGAGGAGCAGGAGTAACCGAGTCCCCACGTCCTCCTGGCCGCTTCCCTGCCGCTTTTGTAGGAGGGCCCAGGAAATGGCTTAAATCCGTGAGGCGGAGGAAGAGGTGCTTCCTTCCACGGAGATGAGACCGAATAATTTTAACTAAGCAGACCCCCACGCATAGGCTCCAAGTTCTGTTTCGTTAAAATTTAGTTATATTATTTAACATTATTAGTTAATATTATGAGTGCCTTCTTTCCCCTTGGGGTGGATGACCCCTCCAGGCTGGAGGCAGGGAGGGGGAGGGTGGAAATGGTTCCTTCAGTGACTAAAATTCACTCCCTCGCAGCAGAAGGGCACCGCATGATGTGACCGCAGCAAGCATTGGCTGATTCTAAAAAGCTTCCAGTGCAGCCTCTAAACTCCTTTCCTTTTTTTTCCCCATTAGACTCAGGTCCAGTGGGTGCCAAAATGCTGAGCTGAGTTACCCCCCTCCCCCCTGGGGTGTTTTGAATGCCTTTCTTACTACACGTTTACAGGCGAGAAATGAGAAAGATTTGCTGTTGATATTTTTTTCTAGTTTTCTTCTATTTGGTCTTTTCTACTAAGATGTGGGTTAATGAATAGTAAAAGGCACAGATAACCCCCTGACATCTTCTTAGGGGACTTAGAAGAGAAATCAGTATAGGTCTGTGTGAGTGCTTTCTATACTCCACACATGGCTTTGCCTAATTTGAATGGTTTGTGTGGAGGAAGGGGTCCTGTCCTTTAAGGATTCATATGTTAAATCTTTTTTCCACACCAGAGTGGAACATACTTCATATTTTAGCATTCCCATTATGGCATTTTTTTTCTCAAAAGATTATGGCTCTCTTTTTAATAACATTTTAAGTTGGATAATTATGATCCCGTGAATGCTACAATAGAAAGATATCAATAAAAGGCTTTTCTATGACCTTGGCCTATCTTATTGAATTTTCTAATGCTCATACTTTTGGGTAATTTAACTCAGCAAAAAAAAAAATACAGAAAAAGTAAATAAATTCTCTCTGTTGCATATCATTTTACAGTTTATTTTAAGCTAAATATTTGTTGACTGGATGAACAAATTAGTATTCATAAGAAAAGCAGTGTTGGAGGACAGAGTGGACTTGATTTGAACCTCGCTTTTGTATTCAGTAAGCAATATTTGAATGTATTTTAGTTTTCTGGTTTCCTCCAGAAGACATACTTGTACCAGTGTTAATCACTTTTGATTGATGTTAAAAGGACAATTTTCAGTTTTCATTTGATTGGTTAACCATTTACAAAAGTTACCAAAAATTAATGTGATTGTTTTTCAGTGTATTATTTTAATATTTATATTGATTTTTTTGTGTGTGTTTGAATTCCTCTCTGTCACAGTAGATCAGATAAACTAAAGTTGCAAAATGTAGCTATCATGGGGATTGAAAAAAGGGGTACCAATTATGAAATTATTTATCTGAAAATCTTTTTAATGATTTTGAATTTTAGAGATTGAGTTGAATCTCTGTGTGGTATATTGGAAAACGACCAGACCTTTAAAGAAAGCAAACTTGTACGTAGTTTGTGGTGGGTTAGATTAGGTAGCAAGTACATAGTACTAAGTCCATCATCTTGGACTTAGTTTCTTGCACAAACCTTTATTTTGCTCTGTGGTTGTGTATTTTCAGTGTTTTTCATTTAAAAGGGTAGGCAAGAGCCAGCATGGGTTCATCAAAAAACATGCCAGACTAAAGTCATTTACTTTTAGTGTGAGGGTGATTAGATTTGGAAAGTGCTTTGGATTTGGAGTCAGGAGAGAATTGGTTTTGAATCCTGACTGACACTTATAAGTTGTGTCACCATCAAGCAGTTCACTGAGTTTCAGTGTTCTCTGTAAATTGGAGAAATTATACTTGTAATTTTTACCTCACAGGGTTAATGTGATCCTCAAATAGGAATATGAAAATGCCTGAGGTATATACATCTTTTGTATTAAGAGTCTGGAACTATAAAGATAAAAATTAAATATATTGTGCTCACTTCAAGGAGTTTACTTTTGATTGTTGTTCAGTCATTTTTAGTTGTGTCTAACTTTTTGTGACCCCCATTTGGGGTTTTCTTGGCAAAGATGATGGAATGGTTTGTCATTTCCTTTTCTAGCTCATTTTACAAATGAGGAACCTGAAGGAAACAGGGTTAAGTGACTTCCCCAGGGTCACACAGCCAGTAAGTGTCCAAGGCCATATTTGAACTCAGGAAATGAGTTTTCCTGACTGTTAACTATGCCCCACCTAGCTGCCCCTTACATTTTATAGGAGACAATAGGTACAACACACATATAAGGTCATGCAAAATAAATAGAAGGTAATTTAGGGAAGTGCTAGCACAGGGGTGGGAACCTGCAGCCTGGGGGCCACATGTGGCCCTCTTGGTCCTCAAGTGTGGCCCTTTGAATCCAAGTCTAGATCCTCAACTACAGCCCTTTGACTTGAATCTGAAGTTTGGATTCTGTGAAAAGGCCATACTTGAGGGCTTCGAGGTTCCACATGTGGCTCCAAGGTTACAGGTTCCCCACTTCTGTGCTAGATGTTAGGAGCTGGGGGAATTTGGGAAAGACTTTGAAGGTGATATTTGAGCAGAGCTCTGAAAAAACTCAGAATTCTAAGAACTAGAGATGAGGAAAGTACAGTCTAGGCATGGAGGAAAGCTCGTTCATGGCACCAACATGGAGTGTCTTGTTTGAAGAATATCAAGATAATCAGGTTTAACCATAGTGTGTTTGAAGGAGAGCAATGTATTATAAGACTGGAAAAGTAGGTTGAAGTCAGGCTGTGAAAGGCTCTAGTTTGGGAGTGTTTAGTCTGAAGAAAAGGTTGAGGGGTTATATGTGTTAGAAATCTTTAAATATTTAAAGATAGTCATATAGATAAAAGACATTAGGCCTGTGCTGCTTAGACCTAAACATAAAAATCCTAATGATGAAAGTTACCTAAAATTAGAATGAATACTTTGCTATTCTGATAGCATAGTGAAATGGATAGAGAGCATTCTTCAAAGTTGAGAAGACCTGGCTTCTGCTTTTCACACTGAATGACTGTGTGACCCCCGGCAAGTTACTCAGCCTCTCAGGGCTCTAGGCTTCTCTTTTAGACTGTAAGTTCAGTGACGGTGCCAGCCTGCATTGGTAGAGGAAATTTCCTCACCTAGAAGTTAACCTTTACCAGTGAAATCACAAGTCCACTTCCCATCTCTATCTTTATATTCCTGTCATTGGAGATGTTGGAATGTTATAAAGCTGGATTTATGATTTGGGTAGGTGTTAGACTTAGGCGACTTATGAGGTCCCTTGCTTGGTCATTTTTAACATTGGCATATTAATAAGTCAAATGCAGTTTCTATTGTTTTATTAGAGTCAACCTTTTGTAGTTGGCAGATTAAGTAGTATTGAATGTCATTTTGTTTCACTGTAAGTTATAAGGAAATTTACTGTATTGCTGTTATATCACTAGAGTTCCCTTTTGTTTCCCTGGGGCTGTACAACAATTTAATCACTAAAAGGTACCTTAGACCATCACATTTCATTACTGATCATGGAAAGTAATTCAGATCACCTTTTTAAAAAATTCTGATGGTTTAGCAATGGTTCAAATCAGTTGTATCTTTGTTATGTTGTAAATGTGGGCTTTGATAGCAGTAGAAAATTGAGAAGACTATTTTTAGAATTTTAGAGCTAGAAATAAGGAGACTTAGAGATGATATGATGCAGTCTCATTTTTCTAAATGTGTGTAATAGAGGCCTAGAGAAGTTAGTGAATTGCCCAGAATCACACGTACCAAGCAAGCATCAGAACAAGACTAGAATCTGGTTCTGATTGTCAGTGAATGTTCTTTGCCATGAAACATACCAGCTTATCTCCTCTTGATTAACATGTGGCCAAGTATATTTTCTTTAGGGTTCTGAATCTGATTAAGATGTGTTGAAGTTATTCTGTGGGCTATTAAAACATATTAACTTTTATGTTTCTTCCTGAAGATGAGAATTTGCCTTTTCCACATTGTAAACGATTTGAGTAGGTTAGTCCCATTTATGCAAGAAAACATGAAGTGCTAAATGGTTGAGGTCATAACTTGGATACTGAAAATAGTTCTATAATTTTGGTTTGACTTTTTAGTATATGTTGTAATTCTGGTCAGTTCTTTGTGGATGTGCTCCAGTTATGGAAATTGAAAATGGATACTATTTGTTAGCATCTAAACCAGGCTTGCACAACCTGCCGCCTACCAAAGGATTTTAAGCAGCCCATGAAAATGTAGAGGATGTTTTCCTCTACATTATTTTTCTGGCTACCTGAAATCCTTTGATGGGTGGCAGGTTGTGTAGGCCTGATCTAAACCAACGTTTTTTGGCATATGTTAATTTATATTTCACTTATCAGGTAGGAGTCATTAATAAAATGCTGAAGCTATGCCATTAAAAAATAGATGTAATTGATAGAGGGATTGAAGATTAAATACAGGGAAAATTTATTTGGAATAACATTTTGGTATTAATGCTCCTTTTTCTGTGTAATATTTCTTGTTGAATAATAGCATGTTTTAATTTTATGCTATTATAAAAGATAATACAATTTTAGAACTTTGTTAATGTAGATAAATTCCGTACTTAGATATTATTTGCATGTCTTTACTGTTGAATCAATGATTGCCTTTATTCCATGGCTTACACACAGAGCTAGTTGTATAGTATTTAGAACAGAAAATTCTTTGCCTTCTAGAATTTCCACTACTCTTTTCCCATTTATTGTGAACATCATAGTAGTAATTTATTCAGTAATTTAATGCATAAATAAGAGTAATAATAATGGCTAGCATTAATATAGCACTTTAAGATTTGCAGGAAGATTTACAAGTGGAAAGGATATTAGAATTCATTTAGGTTTTTTATAGATAAGGAAAAAGTCACAGGTCACGATGGCAGTAAGCAGCAAAACTAGATTTTGAATCCAGGTTCTTTGTCTCCAAATTTTGCATTTTATCTACTATTAGTAAACATCCCTTTAAAAAAATTTAATCCTTACTGTCCTGATTATTTGAAGTATCAGTCTGCTGTGATTTATTTTTTTAAGGGTCTGTGTTCCTGTTGACTCATTTTAGTTTGAATGGCGTGTGAAATGCTTTATATGTAAATAGAGGCTGTGTGGCACTTGAGCACTTAAAATATAAATGTGGATTTTTCTTCCAAAAATAGAGCCCTGACACATACTCACTCCTGGGAAGATGGCTATTTGGGCCCTTAAATTGTTCATCTTCGTATCTCTTCATGTTTTGTGAATAATGAGGATTCACTCAATATTTATTGAATTGAATAAGATATATTAAGTATTTTAAAATTCATTTTGAATTGGTAATAGTTATATTACATTTGCAAAAGATAGTAGTACTTAATTTATGCCCCTTCTAGCTTTAAATCATTGCACAGTGATCCATTTGAAGCTGGTGTATTGTGTTAACTAGAATTTCTGCTTGCATATATGATTTCAGCTATGGATAAGTTTTACTTTATATCTTTAAGAATGTCTAGTCTTGGGGAAGGAGGGGGAGAAAATTTAAAATTTATTGAAGTGATTGTTGAAAACTGAAAATAAATTTTAAAAATTTTAGAAAAAGAATATTTAGATTTCCTCCCTCTAATGCACTATGTTTTGACAAAAGGCAAAATATTTTAAATACCATTTCACCACAGATGGTGAAAGCAGTGTCTACTCAAATGGACCCAGTGGAACAAACATTGAACTTGGAAAACCTGACTTATTCTATTACCCTTCTGTGACGATCCAGCTGGGTGACCTTAGACAAGTCACTTTTCCCTCTGAGACTCATCATTCCTTATCTTTAAAGGGAGTGGCTTAGGTTGGTCTAAGGTTCATTCTAGTTGTAATATTGCATGATTCTGTGATAAATGGTTAAGCAGTATTAGAAATAAAGGATTCTGGCAAGATTTTCAAGAGAAATAATGGG
Organism: Potorous gilbertii; assembly: GCA_028658325.1. Classification (NCBI taxonomy): domain Eukaryota; kingdom Metazoa; phylum Chordata; class Mammalia; order Diprotodontia; family Potoroidae; genus Potorous; species Potorous gilbertii. The sequence goes on from CM053770.1 coordinate 166,830,424, forward strand.
GGGAAAAAAGGAAAGAATGGGGCCCAGCAATAATAATCTCAAAACTATCTCAATCTAAAGCAGTAATCAACAAAGTTATTTGGTGGTGGTATTCAGTCATTTTAGTTGTCTGACTTTTCATGACCCAATTTGGGGTTTTCTTGCAAAGATGCTGGAATGGTTTACCATTTTCTTCTCTGGCTCATTTTACAGATGAGGTGAGGCAAATAGGGTTAAGTGACTTGCCCAGGGTCACACAGCTAGTAAGTGTCTGAGGTCAAATTTGAACTCAACTCTTCACAACTTCAAGAACCCTATCTACTGTGCTGCCTATCCACACCTTACTGTTTGGTTGTGGTTAAAAAGAAAGTTCAATTAGAACAGATTTGGTACTCATATATAAGTAAATGAATGTATTAACACAGTGTTTAGTAAACTCACGGATCTTAACTCCTGGGGTTAGGACTTAATATTGGCCAAAACTACTGGGGAAACTGAAAAGCTGGCTGACAGAAATTGGGTAGAAAACCACATTTTATAAGCTCCAAATGGCTACATTTTCTCAAAGTGTAACATCCTATCATAAACAAAGTAGAGGAGCAAGGGAGAAAATGCCTTTCACAACTATGAATAGAAGAGTTTATGATGAGACAAAAAATGAGAGATCACAGAAGATAAAATGAACAATTTTGATTACATAAAATTAAGATTTTATACAAACAAAATCAATACAGTTAAACTAGAAAGGGAACAAAATTTTAAAGTGGAGAAAGAGGGGATAGCTTTACAACGTTACCCTGATAAAGGTTTAACCTCCAAGATACATGAGGAACTGTTTAAAATATTTAAGAATGATGGCCATTCCTTAATGCAGGGGGCCAGATAGTAAATATTTTAGGCTTATAGGCCAAGAGGCAAAATCAAAGATATTATGTATTTATGTAACAAAAAGAGAAAACAAATTAACACAAATTTCTGATGTAGCCTTTGCCCCTTATTAAACTTCTTTCAGAGCACTGAGAGCTTGTAGGACTCAGCCCTGAACTATCTCTGAGATACCAAAATGACTCAGTATTCGATACGTCTAGAAAGCAGCAGCCAGGCTGCTGCTTCTGGATGTTTAAAGGGCCTGACCTAAGATTGCAAATACAGAGTTTTTGTAATATTGGTCTATTAATAATAAGAACAGAATTCTGTTGGGGGAAATAGCATTTTGCTTAATTAAGGTTCAAAGTTAATGTTCTTCAAGTAATGGCAGGTTTAAATAATTGGAGAAATTGGTTGTGTGTAGGCAGGCTGAGCCAGTGTAATTAAAATGACGATGCTTTCTAAATTAATTTACTTATTTAGTGTCATAGCAATCGAACTATCAAAATATTCCTTTATAGAGCTAGAAAAATAAAAACATTTAGTATGGAGGAACAAAAGATCAAGAATGTCAAAGGAAATGATGAAAAAGAAAATGAAAGGGAAGACTAGTAGTACCAAATCTAGCCAAGAGGAGCCCCATGTTATGCAGTATTTGGAAATAGATGCCAGTGGACAGCTTACTATTGAGTTCTGGGTCACAGCTTGAAGGCAGACCGATAAGGAGATTTATGCCTAGAGAGTGTTCAGTGTGAAGAGTGATAATAGCCCTTACACTGTTTACTGAATAGGAAATAAAGGTCAGAGGCAAGCAGCAGCTGTGTATTGCTGACTATAGGAATAGAGTGGAATCCCAGTCTGAAGACTACAATATACTAATCTGGGTAGGAATCTCAGGGCAAAGGGGATCCTGCAGTTCTCCATCTTAACCAGTAGAGCTTTAGAGGCTGGCTAATAGTGATAGCAACAGCCTACTGGAAATTCGGCCAGAGGTTTAGCTCACAGTTGGGTTGCTGAGACCCAGACTTGGGCAAGAATATAAGATCGGTTCAGGAGGGCAGAAATCAACCTTTCCCTTTTATGAAAAACTGCTTTTGGAGCACTGAGAGCTTGTAAGACCCAAGCCTGAGCTGTCCCTAAAATCCCAGAATAACATCCATCAATACCTCAAGAAAGCATCAGTATGACCACGCCCAGATGTTTCTTTCAGATGATTGAAGAGCCTACTCCTAAAATTTAGAATTCAGCAAATAGGATAGAAGAGTGGGACAAATATAAAAAGAGTCCCACCATTAAAAGCCACTATGGTGTCAAGGATATTCAAGACAGTATCAAAAGAGAGTGACCTGAAAATATCCAGAAACACTCAGAGTCCTAGGTCAAAATAAAAATACTAAAAGTAGTAGCCATAAAGAGTTCAAGTATCAAGGAACCACAGTCAGGACCATGCTTGATTTAGCCACCATAGAGGAGTAAAGAACTTGGAATATGATATTACTGAAGTTAAAAGATACAGGCTTATAAGCAAGAATAACTTACCTTAAAACTCTTCAGTTTAATCCTACAGGGACAAAATGGACATTTAATGAAATAGAAGACTTTTAAACACTAGTTAAAAAACAAAAAAAAGTAAAACATGTAAATTAATAAGAGTGGAAAGGGAAGGCAGGAGGAATATCTTGTGAGGATAAGAGGAGAGAAAGAAAAGGGAAAATTATCTCACACAATTGGGGTACACAAGTAGAAGTCTATACAGAAAAGAAAGTGGAGAGAGCGGTTGATAAGTTGAACCTCACTCATCTAAAATAGTCAAAGGAAGGAAAAACAGTCATGTATAAAAGATTCTTACTCAACAAGGAAACAAAAGAGAAGTAAGGAAGAGGGAGAAGGGGCAATAAAAGGAGGGTAGGAATGCCTTAAGTGACATAAGCTCTTAAGGATGTACAAGAATATAACAGCTTTTTTTGTTGACAAAGAATTTTAAACTGAGGGGGGTCCCATTGGGGAATGACTGGACAAGGTATGGTATATAAAATGATGAAATACTATTTTGCTGTAAGTAAGATGAAGGGAATGGTTTTAGAGAAACCTGGGAAAACTCACATGAATTGATGTAGAGTGGGGTGAACAAAACCAGGAAAATGGTTTAATATAGTGACAATGAGACAACTTTGAAATCTTTAGGAATTTGGATCACTGAAATGGCCAGGAGTCATGATGAAACATGCTGCCTACCTTCTGATAAAAGAGATAATGGATTCAGAATGCAGATTGAGATTTATTTTTGAACACAGCCAAAGCAGGAATTTATTTTACTTCACTATATGAATTTACAACTGCGGCTTTGTTTATCTTCCTCATTTGGGGAATGTGATGATCTGAGGGTGAGGAAGATTTTTGTTTATAAAAAAAAAAAAGAATAACATTTCATTGTGGGTTAAAAAAAATTCTTATTTTTAAAGCCACAATAATATAGTTAGAAAACTCCTATCACACATGCATATGAATGTTTGACTGACTTGCCTATATTTTCCTTATTACTCTTCCTATTTTATTCCTAAGAATACAGTTCTTCTTTCTTTGCCATCCTATAACTTTATCCCACAAATTCCATTTAAAACCTTGATTTAATTAAAATGATTCTTTGCCTCTAAACTACCTCCATTTTTTTCTGTGTAAAAAATGTCATCCTATTTATTAAAGCATTGGTCAGTGAAGAAGTATTACAGAACTGAGAATTTTTGCTTATTAGCACTTGCTGTACATCTTTCTACCTTTTAAAATATTTATTCTCTCCATATAGGAATGTATACTTTCTGGGATCATGTCAGTTAATGGAAAGAAGGTCCTTCACATGGATAGAAACTCCTATTATGGAGGTGAAAGTGCATCTATCACACCACTGGAAGATGTAAGTTGTAGCTAATTCTTCATTTTTCTGTTATCAGATCTCATCAGTTAGGTATTTTAAGATGATCTCTTAATGATGTTTGTATTTACATGGAGGTTACATTTATATAGCAGTTAATGTACGTTTTGTCCTTCTGAACATCTCTTGTTCTTTTGAACAAAAGTTTAGTACTGAAAAGCTTACACTGTAATAGACTGCTTGTAGCATGCACTTTTTTGCTGTTGTTTGGCCTATGATTTCATTGACATAAGGAAGTCCTGTTATGGAAATTTTTTCCAACTATGCAGAATAGCAAGTGTTTCTCAAATACTCTTGGGTGCTGAGCAAGGTTAAGTGACTTGATTTGTATATGTTGCTTGAACATATGTTCAACATGCTCCCAAGGTTGTCAGTCTACTAAACCATGCTCTGTCTTGTTGTTTGTATAAGGATTTTTAACAAACTTCTTATTTGGATTTTAATAATAGAAATTTTGTGATCTTTGCTACCTTTTGTAACTGATTTGTTATGACTGGCTTTTTTACACAGAATAGATTGTGGATAAGAACTTTTGGAACATCTATCACATAAAAATTTTGAAGAAAACATGTCCAATTCAACATTAAATTTTCTTTTTAGAAATTTTTAAATGTGGTCATGCTTTAGAAAACTATATAGAATTTTGTTTAGTTTCCTGCCTATGAGTTTGATAAAGCTGAACAGTATGAAAAATTAAGTGAAATTAGGTTTCCTTTTCTAGAATAAGAAATAATGTACCCTTCTGTGTTATAATAATTGCATTTATAATCTTGAATATAATATTAATTATATTCTTGGAAACTTTCAGCTATTTTGATAGCTGAACAAATTAAATCTTCCTTTCAGTGTCTCTAACCACTTACCTGAAGCAAAAATTGGTCTTATAAAGTTGCTTAGGGAAAAAATAAGTTTTAGATTATTTTTGCAAATAACAAAGCATGTTCCTGAAGGTAATACTGTAAATGTACACTGCTGGCAATATTTTTTTCTTTACTTCTTTCTCAGTAGTCTTGTGTTCTTGCTACTGAAATGACTATCCAGCAAAATAGATTTAAATAGACCCTGGAACTTTTTCATAATAAAGGAGATACTTTATTGAATCTGGTCTTGGGCCTTCTTATTAGTCTAACTTGTTAAGGTGTCACCGATGACAGACTTTAAGAACTGCATTTTAGTGAGACTTCAGTTACTGTATTTAGAGTAGTGGTATAAATGATACAGAAACTGATAAATTTATCTTTCTTCAAATCTAACTTCACATTGAAATCTGTATTGAAATTTAAAGAAAAAGAAATGTGCACATAAATATGTATAATTTTCTTTTTAGTTATACAAGAGGTTTAATATACCAGGAGCACCACCAGCCTCAATGGGAAGGGGAAGGGACTGGAATGTAGACCTAATCCCCAAGTTCCTTATGGCAAATGGTAAGGAATACCAGTGATTTTGATTTTTTCTGAGTATCTTCATCGAGTTTAGAAGTAGGAAACAAGGTTCTGATAATGACTAACTCCGAGAAATGTAAGTAGCAATTAGCTGTTCATTTCACTCTAATCAGCAATAGGTATTTAAAGATAATATTGGTATGTAGATGGCTTTTCCATGTATATAGGGGCGCTGTGGTCCAAAATCATGGTGTTTCTTTTGCAGTAATATGTTAAGGAGCATACTGTGTACAGATCATCAGGACTTGAGTATTAAATTGATGACTTTTGTAGGATCAGAAGATAATATTTTCACATAATAACAATAAAGTCTTATGGTATAATGGCAGGCATTCATAACAGACTTGGTAGTGGTACTTTTGAGTTATCATAGAGGTAAAATAATGATTGTTAAGTTTCTAGCCCACATGTATTTCAGGAGGAAAAGAGTGCCTGTCTGCCTTCCATACTAATGGATTACTTGAGGACCTACAAGTTATTATTTTTAATATAATATTGATTTGAGTTTTCACCAAGTACAATAAGCTTGAGAATTTAAGTGAAGTTATGAAAGATAATTCAGAAACCTAAATGCTACCTTTAAAAACAATCACTTGCGTAAGTTTTCTTAAGTCATTTGTTTGGGATACTTTTTCCCCACTATATGTGTGAAATATAATAAATATTAATTTATTTAACCCTGTGTGTGCTTAGGGTTAGATTAAACTGGTAAAAAAAAGATTAACAGTCAATAATGCATCTAGAAATAATGGTTATTTAAATGTAGACTGAATTATATTTAAATGTAAATTATTTAAATGATTATTTAATATAGACTGAAAGGACTGATCTACAGGTTGTGCATATGGTCACTTTGTAGAACAGGTGAATTTCCTGTATTTCCGAGTAATACAGGTATGAGAAATTTAGAAAACAAATCTGAACTTTCCGAGTAAGAGGTAGCAATCATGCATTGATTGAAAAAAAAAAAAGAAAAAAAAATTCATGAGTGTCAAAGAATTCAGATTGCTAGATCTTGGGTCTACATAGAAGATTTCATAATTGTTGGTGTCATCCTGCTGAGAGATATGAAGCTTCTTTCTTGGAGGAAGAATCTGGGATGTGATCATTAACCTTGGATTTGTCTAACTGATGATTTTGTGTCAGGATACATTACACCATTCCAGAAACCTGAAGACTCTGTAGAGAGTCTGAAACTCTTAAGTAGGAAACTGAAGGAGTTTGTGGACTTTCTGGCACAGGTGGTGTTTCAACTGTGCTACCAATTGAGGGTTGGATCATGGCAGTCAAAGAGGTGACAGGGTATGCCCTTCTTGTTGAAAGAAAGGGATTTGTTTTTGTGAACTGTGGTCAAAGATACTGTATTGATGTTAAAGGTTTTTGGGTTGGGACAAAGTGCGTATCAGGAGAACCAGGGAGACTTTCCCTGGAGATTGGTTGATCTTGTCAAGTGACTTAAACTAAGAATAAAAGCTTAAATTAATTAAATTAAATTAAATTATCTATGACTTTGTAAAGAAAGGTAATACAGGAAGAAGTAGCCAGAAAATAAACAGATAAAAATAACTGGGAAGAGTTTGCCTTAGTCCTAGAGGTGCCTAGAGTTTTTAAATGCAAAAAAAAAAAAAGTAAATATGGTGTCATAGGTAGCATGGAACTAATGACTTAAGGTTGGGATTTTTTAATTTAATAAATTGCTAATTAAACACAGAAAGCCTAACTTTAAAGTTTAATAATTATTCCTCATTCTGCTTGTAAAGTGGTTTTGATCCAAAAAAGTATAATAGATAGTGTAGTAACTTTTCCAGAGAGTACCTCTTAGAATTTGTCTCTCTCTAATATTGCCATCATCTGATTTTGATTTTCTACTTCAATAGTAAGTAATCTATTGCTTGATACAATTTTTTTACTTTGCCATTCTTGATTTGTTCTGAAGTGCTCCCCCTTCTCATCTCTGCCTCCCTGATTTTCTTCAGCTCCCAACTAATATCTGACCTTTTTTAGGAAGACTTTCTTGATCCCCCGTAGTTCTAGTGCCTTTACTCTGTTGAACTATTTCTAGTTTATCCTGATTATAGCTTATTTGTGACCAGGGACTTTTGCCTTTTTTTTTTTTTGGTATCTTTAACTTGGTGCAGTATATGGCACATGATAGTCACTTATGAAATGTTTGTTGACTGACTCACTGAAAGACATAAGGTACAGATGGATTTCCTGTAAGTGCTCAACTATTGCAAGACATGTTGCGGATAAGATTTTGTGCTGTTGCTTCTGTAGTAGCAGCTTTATAGTATTAATTATTTTAGTAGGAAGGAGGAAATAATGTTTATAATCTTTTAACTTTTGGGCATATCTCTTTATTAACCATGTACAAATAAGTGTTAAAATTTTATGATACTGATCTTTTTATAGGTCAGTTGGTTAAGATGCTGCTTTATACAGAAGTCACCCGATATCTGGATTTCAAAGTCACTGAAGGAAGCTTTGTGTACAAGGGAGGGAAAATCTACAAAGTTCCTTCCACTGAGGCAGAAGCCTTGGCGTCTAGTAAGTAATTGTATTTTAAATCTTATTTTCTTAAATTCCTAGAGCTGGGAGGGGTCTTAGAAGAAACTGAGATGCAGAGCATTTAAAGACACTATCAGTAAGTGTTTATTAAGAATTTTACTTTATTATTATTATATTCTGCCTTATTTATTAAGACTTTATTATGTGCCAGTTACTGTGCTAAGTCATGGAAATACAAACACAGGTAAAAACAATCCCCTTCCCCCATGAGCTTATGTCCTAATGACGAAGCAACATGTGGATAATTAGGTACAACAGAAGAGATGGAAGATTTCTAATAAGTGGCAGAATTCAGACTAGAACTCAGCTTCTAATCCCAGTGTTCTTTCCATTCAGTGAGCTTTTCCACTCCCCTTCCAGCTACTCCCTCCCCAAAAGTCTTGATTTGATGGAATATGATGGAACTTAATCGTTAGCCTTAATATAGGCCTGCTAAAGGATTTCGCAAAAAATGTAGAGGATGTAAAAGAATGCAAAGATGTAACCATTGTTTTGTGTGTGTCCCACATAACCTGCCTTCCACTAGTCACTATTGTGCCTGTCATGTAACATTGTGCACTCTCTCCTGTTTGTCATGTGACCCAGGGCAACCAACCATCATCAGTCTGTCTAGTCTGAGAAGAACGGTTGTATCTTTTCCATTTGTTTTTGGTTGTTCCTAGCATTGAACAGGGACAAAGTGATTATAGCCATGCCATGCTCCAGTGTAGCTGATGTCCACTATGCAATGAGTGGCAATAATGTGAGGACTTTTCTCCTCCCTTGTTGGGCAGCTACCCTCCAGGTTACATGAGTGTCTGGTGCTCTGTCCAAGGTCACACATTAGGTTCAGTATTTCTCTGTACGTGAGCAGTTGCTATGGAGATTTTTTTGGTTCTAACATTAAAGTTTTGAGTGACTTTGTAAAATGGGTAATTAAAAAGAAATGGAAGATCAAATCAGAACATAGAATGTTTAATCCAAAATGGATAAATAGATAATTCTTTACTTTCACAAGACCTTATTTGCTGAGAAGAAATAGCCATTTTGTAAGAATATGATCTTTGTCACCATTTAGAATCAGTACATCCTGATGTAAGCAAAAAACAGCATCCAAATTGTTGAAAAATTTTCAAGAAAGGAAACTCAGAAATGAGGCCGCTATTTTAAGATTAATTTTCAGTTTTCTGAAGAAATCAATTTCAAACATGATTCCAGAGTATGATAAACTGATTGCTGACAAGAAATACAATATGTCCCATTAACATAATGTATACAGTAAGAAAACCTAAAAAAGGTATTAAATTTGTACCACTTACTTAGCAAAGTAATTTTTTTAACATTAATGTGATTTCATGATAAATAAAAATCTTAAGTATAATTTATAATTGAAATTTCCCTTCTTTTAATATGACTTATTTGCAAAATGGTTTAATCATTAATTATACCTTTACCTGGAAAGTGAACCACAAAAATCTATCTGCTTCCTGAAGAGGTTTAGCCTGTTTTAATTTTGGCTCATACCGACTGCCAGGTTGTGCAGGTCTGCCTTAATAAGAAAATCTGAGATCAGACTTTACCTCGGACACATACTACATGGGTGACCCTGGACAAGTTACTTAGCCTCTGTTTCGTTCAGTTTTCTCAACTCAACAACAGTAGTACCTACCTTCCAGGGTCGTTGTTAGAAGGATCAGATTTTAGATTCTTACAATTATAAAGCACTTAGAGTACCTGGCAATGTAGCAAGTGACATATAAATATGAGATATTATGATTATTAACCTCCTGCATATGCTTACTTTTTCTTGACTTTAAGAGGAAAAACGTTCTGGATGGAGAAGGATAAATGTTAAATTTTTCCAGAAGGTCTGCTATTGATCTGTTATTCATACAATAAATAGTAGCATCATACATTCATTCTTTTGGGTTAGACTTTGCCAGGTTGCTCTGTTTAAATGAAGTATGTAAATCCTTGGGAAGATTATATTCGTCATCACAGCACAAGTTTATTGAACATCTGAGAGTATAACGCTATTATGTCTTGGTGATAAAAGTTCCTCATGGAATTTTATAGTCTAGTTAGAGATATAGAATATAAACACTAAAACATAAATAGCATGATCTGGTAACAGGTTGTATAGATAATAAGAGATCCATTTTTATAAGATCATTATCGACAGTTTTCCTTAATACCACATATAACCCTAACTTACTCTTATATTTCCTATTACTCTGAATTTGCACCTTTTAGTATATAATGTTATCTGAGCCAGTTAGGGATAGGATTAGGAATTGTATCTATTGTTTCATTGATAAAGGACTGAAACGTTCTGTCTGGGTCAGCGTATTAGAGGCAGACTTGAATCCAGTTCTTCCTGACTTTGATGCCAGCTGACTCTCCACTGCTCCACACTTAGATACCAGTGGAAATTGTGTGGACTGGCACTGCTTCTTTTCCAGTTGTACATCTTTCTGGTGATATCCTTTATAGTACTTCTCTTATGAGACTTGAATAATAATATATTCTGGCTTATTTCCACCCACTTTATGCCATAACTTGACGATGGTAGTATTTCATGACTTGCTGCAATACAGCATAACTAGAACAAGGGATGTTAAAATGATAGGACTTTGTTTCTGGGAGAAGCTTAGGGTTCATTCATTAAAAGCATTGGACGGTTTTCAGAGGCAACTCAAGATAATTTTCTCTTTCTATTCAATTTTGAGCCCAGTATATATGTACTGACGGGCTATCTCTATGACTTGTCATCCACCTGCATGTCATAGTCTATAAAATAGATATTCTTCATTCACTTGGTTTTTCTTGTCTACGTGGTTTTGAGAGATTATGGATATTTTAGGAGGCTTTGTAATGTTTTGACAGTTAATAGGATCAGTATAATGCCATCCACAAACAAGAATATCTGAAGGACCTTACCATCTATGGGGAATCATGTGGAAGAATTTGGACTCTGTTCTGGGCATTCACTATGAGGAAATTTCTTTGGCTTCCTTTTTTTTTTTTTTATAAGTGCCTTGATCAGTCTTCAGACTTCAAACAAAGTGATCTCTTGTTATATCTTTCAAGAAATCTTTATGATTTTTTTACATTTGTATAGAACGTATCTCTAAGGTGTTACTGTGTTCTAATGAATCAAATGTTTATTTTTAGTCAGCAAACAATATATATCCTTTATTCTCTATAACTTTTAGTTAGTCTTTTGACTCTTAAGATGTGATGTGACTGTGTGAATATCATTTATGAATACCTTTTCCCATTAAGTAATCACTGAGGATACCTTTGATGCATATGGACATCATTCTCATAAAAACATTGTAAATATGGGAAAGTAAGCATATAAGTTATTTGTTAATATTTTTCTTTTTTGCTAATAGTAAGGTCTAAGATTCTCTATAAGCCTTTTTATCCTGCTCTCTTTCCTGATATGTTGAGTTCAGTTAATCCCTCAAAATTGTGTTACTTCCAACATGGCCTTCCTTTGTGCATACTTGGTCTTGACCAGCTGTTCTTTTCATCTTTATTTGATTTAGTACCATTTCTACTTCTTACTGCCTGAGATATTACAAGGGACTTGGATGTTAGAAACCAAACTATTCTTGATGGTAGAAAAAGTTTTTTATTAAAAAATGTTTTAAGTCTTCCTTTTTTTTTTTTAATCTGTTGTATTCTGTTTAAATTCTTGAGTATCTTTTGTGTTATTGCTTAATTGGATATGTTGAAAAATATTCTCCCTATTTTTTTTTTTTTTGGATCAGATCTGTGGTTTGATTGGTGTAGGGCAGTCTTGGTGAGCAAACTCCCTCTGCTAAAATAGACCAATATCTAATCTGCACCTTAGTCCTTAAGAGTTATCTGGGATATTGGAGAGGTTATGTTACTTGTCCAGGGTCTCAGAGCCAACTTGTGTCAGAGGCTGTATTCTCCTGTCTTGAGGCCAGTGAGCTTTCTCCTTCTCCCTCTTTCTCCCTCTCCCTTTCTAAGGCCATAGTCTACACACCTTTGGCTTCTTTCATTTCTTACTTCTTAACTATGTTTTTCAACAATTTTTGCAATCCTTCTGGAATGCTTGTAGTGAAGTCACTTGAATGTTAAAGTTTTTGTTGATTTCATTTGCGAGACCTTATCAAGTTCTTAATACAGTTTCTCTTTCTCCTCAAATATTTTTTAGCACATAAGCTGCAATTATTTTTTTATTTTATTTTTTAAAATAATTAATTTGTTTTCAGTTTTCAACAATCATTTCCATTAGTTTTAAATTTTCTCCCCCTTCCTCCTCAAGATAGCATTCAATCTTACCATGGGTTCTACATATACATTCTTATTAAAACGTATTTTCACATTAGTTATGTTACTGCAATTATTTTCATGGTGATCTTTTTGTAAATGCTTATCATAAGCGCCACCAGATAAAATTATCGAATTTCACATTGAATGATTTTTTTCCCCCCTTCAACATATGAACACTGGACAAGAGCCTTTAACTTTTTAGCCTTATAAGCTTTGTTGTGAAAAAAAAGAAACATCATAATTTCACAGTTATTGCTATTTATGGCTATATAACTCCTGCCTAATAACCAGTTACTAACAATCTGACATTTTACAATCATCTTTAGTCCTTCTTTTAAGATTATCCATAGCTGTAGACCCCATAAATGTTTCATATGAATTCAGTGTCATTTGCTCCTTTCAAGTATGTCAGTGGCTTATCATTTAAATCAGATCAGACTATTAATTTATTTTGAGGTTCTTCTGTTTTCTGGTTGAGATGTTTCTGGGCTGTTTTTTAAAAATTTGAATAAAATGAAAATGAAAAAAAATCAATGACATTTCCCCACCTTTTGGGGATGTCCTCCCTCTCTTATTTTTCATTCATCCTTATACTGCCCATGCAGCCTCCTCCATGGAATTTGTGCACATCTAATTCAGTAAACATTATGCTTCGGTTATTTACAAAGTAGTAAGGTATCTACAATATTGAGATATATGCAAAGTTTAGATATACCCACACTGAGCCTATAGCCTATTAGAGGAAATGTGTTATTACACCATTAACTATACTATATAAGAACACATGTTGGAAGTATGCGCAGGGCAATAACAAATCTGGAAAGGTAGATTGCCTCCTCATTGTGAAAGGCTTTAAATGCCAAGCAGAAGAGTTTGCATTTGATGGTAATAGAAAGGCATTTGAACAAAGGATGTGACCAGATCTGTTCTTTTGAAGAAGGTATCACTTGGTGGCTTTGTGGAGGATAGTTTGAAAAAGGGAGAAACTTGAAGCAGAGAGATTATTGTAATAGTTCAGGCAAGAGGAGATAGGGTTTTGAGTGAAGGTGATGGCCATTTGAAGTAGAGAGAAGGGGACAAATATGAAAAACGCTATAGAAGTGAATTGAAAAGATTTGACAACTGATGAGCTATCATGGAGAGGGAGCTTGAAGATTCAAGGTTGACTCTGAGGTGAATCTAGGCAATTAGAAGGGTAATGGTGCCTTCAGTAGAAAGACACAGAAGTTAGGAAGCAAGTGTCAGTTTGGAGAGAAAGATAGGGTTGTATTTTAGATATGATGAGTTTGAGATTCCTATAGGACATCCACTTCAAAATGTCCAGTAGTCGGTTAGTGAAGCAGTATTTAGATTTTTTTGAATCATCAAGTCCATGGGAATTGATCAAGGATGTAAAGAGTAGAAGTGAGGGCTCAAGAATGAGGGTGAGAGGGCAGAGTATAGATGAAGATCTAACACAGAAGACTGAGAAAAAGTGTCCAGATGTGTCAGAGAACCAAGAGACAGCAGTGTCATGGAAATTCAGAGAAGAGAGAGTATATAGAATGGGATAGTCACCAGTGTCAAATGCTGCAGATAAGGCAAAAAGAATGAAGGTTAAGGCCATTGGGATTAGCAATTAAGATAGTACTAGTAACTGGAGAGAGCATTTTCATTTGAGTAATGAGGTCAGAAGCCAGATTCCAATAAGAATGTACATGTAGTACCTAATATGAAGCCCCCTTGATTGTAATAGACAGCTCAGAATATAGAATTAACTGTTATGGAAATGGTAAAGTAGAAATCATGTTTAATACACTTACCTTAACTTTCATAATTAAATAGTCTTCAAAATTTCCAGGAAGCATTGGTCTTGCTAAAAATGTATGTTAGGCAACGACTCTATTTGTGACTTTCAATAGAGCATTTTGTAATACTCCAGTGCAGTTGATGCAGTCTTGATTTGTTTTGTAGGTATTTGCATCCTCAGTTTACCTCCTGAAAATTATTGTAGACTAACTTTTGAGCACTGTCTTGCTTATTTTTGTATCACCCTTCGGTACCATAGTACAGTACAGTACTGTCATTGAATTTTGCCACAACTTTGTGTCTTCCCCATACATCGCTAAGAAAAAAATAGCAATCAGCCACAGCTCCCCTACTATGTTATAAAATACAGATCTACATTTTGCCAAATACTTAGGCATAAGTCAAATCTTAAATGTAGTCCAAACATTAGACTAATTTGATTTTTTTAAGCTTCAATAGCTTGAAATAATTTGATGGATAAGAGTGCTTATGTAGACAACTTTATCTGGATGTCACTTGTCAGACTTAACAGACTTACCAGTAGTAATTTTGGTCAATGGGAAGGTCTGAAACAGTTTGAAGTAGAGAGTAATAGTTAACAATGAATAATGTCCTGATTTTTTACCTTTGAAATATCCTTATCTGAATAAGTGGTTGGATCAAAACTGAAGTGTATTTAAAAGGTTCAACCTAAAGATTATGTAGAAAGACTTTTTTCACTTTACAGTTGGTTAAAATAAGTGACTGGTAGCATATTTGCCACTTAAACTAAGTCTAGTTTGACTTGGGGGGAGGGGGTGAGTGTGGACAGGCTAACCTTAAAGTTCTTTTCTAATAATAACCAAGGGCATATATTAAATAAGTGAAAAACATATACCAGAATTTTGGCATGTTGATTGATGCTTTCTGATCTTAGATTAGGTGGTTCAGCTACCCAGTCTCCATTGTTAAAGGAACAACAGCAGTAGGATACTTTAAAGTATTTTTTTTAAAGAAATATCTTTTATCTGACAGTGATATTTAAAGATGTATACTTCATACTTCACTAACTGATGGTGATAATTATATTTTAGTTGAAAATTTATAACTGTCCTATAGTTGTATCACTTCAGTTTTGGGAAGGTTTATGAAACTGAGAATGTATCACTACTCTTTCCAGAGTTCTTACTGTAGTATGCCTTGAACATTTTATTGGACTCTATTCCCAGTTATTGACTTGGTTCTTATATTTTCCTTGTTACTCAATTCTCATTTTGTTTTGTGTGTTTTTTCCTCATGTGTGAATATGTTTAGGCTTGATGGGACTGTTTGAGAAACGTCGGTTCAGGAAATTCTTAGTATATGTTGCCAACTTTGATGAAAAAGACTCCAGAACTTTTGAGGGTGTTGATCCTAGGAAGACTACAATGCGAGATGTATACAAGAAGTTTGATTTGGGCCAAGATGTCATAGATTTCACTGGCCATGCCCTTGCCCTTTACAGAACTGATGAGTGAGTGTTTGATATTTTAGTGGTCTTAATTTTGAAAAATCTTAAGATTTTCCCAGAAGGTTCATTACTTCTAAAAGTCCTACTTTTAGAAATCTCTTTAGATGGAACTTCTTCCATAATAGTTGAGGTAAAATTGTAGAACCCTAATGCTCATTTAAAGCTAGCCTTATTTTCTTAGATAATAAAACATGAAAAAAGTCTATGCAGGGCATATCTTTTAGCCTTTATTTACTTCCTAGATTTTCATTTGAGAGACAGCATGGTGTCATGGGAGAATGAGAAAAAACCTGGGTCTCAATCCCATCTCTTAATATATACTGGCTGTGTGTCCCTATGCAAATCAATGTCCCAGGTGAATTTCTTAAGACTTGAGTTGCCAGTCTGCATCATTGAAGGGAATTTCCTCGCCAGGAATCCTTTTACCATTGAAATTACAGATTTGTCCCCTTTTTCTTCCCAGTATTTGGACACCTAGTCCAGATACTAAATGTAATTTAAGTATAAGGGCATGCTACCCCTGAAACCTTCATTTTATATTTTATACTGTTGTTTAAAGATGGGCTTTCTTTTTGGAGCCTTCTCTAAGTGCATTCTTCAGGAATATATCTGTTCTCTGATGTAGGTGTTTTAATGAAGCAAATGCATTGTTATGCCCTGAAGGTGAAGTAAAACAGACACTTAGGAGTAGTACAGTTGAGAAATGAGATTAATATTAGACACAAATAGCTATAAATAAAACCCTGTGCTATTGTCATTACTGTTTTTCAGCTATTTAGATCAACCATGTTATGAAACCATCAACAGGATTAAACTTTATAGCGACTCTTTGGCAAGATATGGCAAGAGTCCGTACCTTTATCCACTGTATGGCCTTGGAGAGCTGCCCCAAGGATTTGCAAGGTAAAAAGCCATATTTTTGATCCCTGAGTATAAATGTAATCTTCTGATTAAGTTAAATTAGCTGATACTAATGTGCACTATGGAAAATTTCATTGGGTTGTCACATTAATATAGTCATCTCAGGAAGAGGTATATGTTCCTTTCTTTTGAATATTCTTTGCAATAGAAAATTTCTGTTCTTTATGAGTAAATTTGATTCTTGGGAAAAACAGAACAGTTCATAGTTAAGTTTAGTGTTAACAAGACAAGTAACAATATTTTGGTTCAGAAAGTATACTGTAGCACGAAATTGAATTTTCTTATAAGGCTTGGTCCTGAAGTCAGTTCTAAAATTACTGCTGCATCATTGAATTAAATATGTGGCTTTCCAAAGTGACTTTTGCAGAAGTTTAACACTCATTTGGATATTTTAAGTTCTAAAACATTTTTAAAAATTGCCACATAGTTTATGATGACATAGAATTGGCATGTCTGATTTTGAATGATGGTGTTCACAAGGGTTTTTTTTCCCAGTAGGATGTGTCTTTTCATAAAAAAGATCTTAAAATATCAGAGAAATTAAATACTTTCTGAATTTGCAGTTTAAAACAGCAAAAGAGAACAGACAACAGTAGAGGCAAACGGAAGGAGCAGCTACCAGAGCTTTGGTGTCAACCCTCTCTACTATTTATTCCGTACTGTTGTTGTTTTGGACAGGTCATTTAATCTCTGGATGTTAGTGTTCTATGTAAAATGAGGGAACTAGATCTCTCACTTTAAGTTGAATTCTAAAGGTCAGAAGCATTAAAGATTTTTGGTAAAACAGAATGCATATTACCAACAGGTCTCATTTATAGAAACAATATTAATGTTCATTATCACTTTTGGCTTTGAAATGAGTATCATCTTGCAGAAAATCAGTAAGTAATACTTATTGAGTATCCACTGTGTGTAAGACATAGGTAAAGTGGAAAATAAAAGAGATGTGTATCCTGCTTTTTAGGAACTTCACATTTGGTTGAGGAGGCAAAAGATTAAGTAAGGTAAAGATCAGATTATCTTTCTTTGAAAAAAAAAAATACTATTTTATTTTCACACAATGATCAGCCTTCTCTCCTCCTCACTTTCCTCACCTATTCCCCCCACTGAGAAAGCAAGAAAAACAAAGCTACACAAAGATGTATAGTCAAGCAAAACAAAATTTCTTATTGGTTATATCTAAAAAAATAGATCTCAATATGATCATCTTTCTAAGCTAACCTCAAAAAAACCCAAAACAAACAGAACCTTAAGTTGAACTTTGGTGACTGAATCAGACACAGTGCTCCTCATTTCCAGCTTTTAGATCACTTTAGTCCTTGGTAGTAGTGGGCCAAAGGTGATAAATATTTAGAATGAGAATTTCCCTTTACTCATCATAAATGTTTTCTTACAGGGCCATTTGAAATCAACTTTATGTTGGTATGCATGTAAACTCTGATTATCAAATTTCCTTGGGTCTAAGTTGCTGAGGTAGGGGCTATTGTTTTGGGTCTGGCCCTATGATAATTCATTATCTTTTCCCCTAAAACCTTCCTCTTTCTAGTTTTTACCATTAACTATCGAAGGTATCATCACACTCATAGTCACTGCAAGCTTGGTGTCATCCTTGACTCCCCTTTCTCTTTTACTGCCCATAGCCAATCTGTTGCCAACTCTTGTCATTTTTGCCTTTGTTGTATCACATAAGTACACACTGCTACTACCCTGGTATAAGTGCTCATCCCCTCAGCCCGCAAGAGCCTGCTGTTAGGTCTTTCTGCCATAGATCTCTCCCTGCTCCACTCAACTATCAAAGTGATCTGTTAAGTATAACATATCACTCCCCTTATTCAGTCAATTCTGTTAGCTCCCCTTTTACCTTTAGGATCAAATATTAAATCCTCTATTTGGCTTTTAAAGCCCTTCATAACATGACTCCTTCCTACTTGTCCAGTCTTCTTATACCTTATTTTCTCTAGGTACCCTTCGCATTTAGAATTCATTTCCTCCTCATCTCTGCTTCCTTGCTTCCTTGGCTTTCTTCAAGTCCCACCTAAAATCCCACTTTCTACCAGAAGCCATTCCAGATCCTCATTTATTCACAGGGCTTTCTTCTTGTTGATTATTTGCACTTTATCCTGAATATAGCTTGTTAGTATGTAGTTGTTTTCTTATTGTCTCTCCTTTTAGACTGTGAACTCTTTGCCTTTCTTACTATCATCAGTGCTTAGCACAGAGCCAGTATCATAGTAGATACTTAATAGATGTTTATTGATTGTTGAATAATTTCATTGGTGCAGGAAGCTCCCAGTGTGAAAAGTTCCTCCACAGTGAATATCAGCAGCTTGTTATTCTTAGAGAGTTGCCTGGAATTTTTTTTTCTTTTTAGTTCAAAATCTTGCATGTGTGAAATGAAGGTGTCAAAAGTCAAATTTTATTGAAATATCCTACAGTTGTAATTTTTAGTGTTTCTTAACAATTATCCATCTTTTTTTAAAAAAAACAATTATCCATCTTTTAAATGGTAATTAAATGCTTTCTTACAGGGCCACTTGGAATCAATTTACTGTACCATACATGTGAAATTACCAAACTTCCCTGGATCTAAGTTGAGATGAGAGCTATTGTTTTTGGCCTGCACTTAACAATAACTCATTATCTTTCCTCTTCAAACTCTCCTCTTTTTCTATAATTTTCCTGTTGAGGATACTACCATTGTGATATCACTTCCATCAAAAAACCAGCATAACTGAAGAAACTTGTTTTTGGAAAACACATTAAGAAGCTGTGTTTTTAAAAAGAAAGCAACTTTACTTTTTCTAGCCTACCTCAAAAGTACAGTGGTCAATAAACTTTGGATTATTAATAAAAAATTTCTTAGCTTTTAAGATTACACAGCTTTGACTTCTGCCATTGGTGCTCTTGACAATTCATATTTTTTTTTTAATTCTTAACTTAAACACCGAAAAATCGTAATTTCTATATATGTAGAGCATGAAAAAGGATTGTAAAAGCAATGGAAATTCCAATTTTCTAGTGCTTGCTTTAAAAAACAACAACAACATAATTTCACACATCCAAAATTGTTCTACTTTTCTGAGTTTCTTCTGTTCTCTAATTGCCATTCTTATTTGACATTACTGTTGCTTGCTTTCTTTCCCTCTTCCTCTTCTTCCATATTTAAAAATGTGGAGGGGGAAACCTCCTAACAAATAGGAGTTGTCAAGCAAAACAAATCCATATGTCACCCATAATGTGTCTCATTTTTCACTTATCATTGTAAGGAAGTACTGGTAGCATATATTATCAGCCCTCTGGAATTATAGTTGATCATGACATTGACTAGAGTTCTTAAGTCTTTCAAAGTTGGTTTTCTTTATAATGTTGTCTCATATAAATTGTTTTCTTATTTCATACTACATCAATTCATACTACCCAGGATTCTTTGAAATTACCTGTTTCATCATTTCTTATGGTTCAGTAATAGTCCATTTACATTCATATGTCACAGTTTATCTAGCTATTCCCCATTTGATGGGCACCCCTTTAGATTCTAGCTTTTTGTTTTTTTGTTTTACTTATAATTCTTTCACCAGGGTTAGGAAGTTGGATTTTTTGGTGACTCCCCAGCATTATCCCCTCTCTTAAACTCCCGTCCCCTCTTAGTTTCCTATTGAGTTTGATGAATTTCTGCCCCAAGCTGTTTATTTTTATTCCTCATTCTTTTATCTGTTTCAGATGAGATTGGGGTTCACCTGATAGCTATTCTTCCCCACCTTCTTCCATGTTTGTATACTTTTTTTCACACTTCAGTTATGAGAAATGACACTGTTATATTTTCCCTTCTCTTTGAATCCTTTTGAAACTCTCAGAACAAAAGCAATGTATCCCTAGGACCTCTCTTTTACTTAATCCCCTAAATTTTCTTTGAAGATCTTAAGATTCTGAAGGGATAATTGTTTCTTCCCTCTCTGTTAACACTAAATCATATGGAACAAATAAGTTTGCCTTTCTAGATTTCTCATGGTTTTTATGTTTGTATTTCCGAGTTCCTACTCAGTTCTGGTCTTTTCATCAAAAATATACAAAAGTTCTCCAATGGCTCTTATATTATTATACTCAGCTTTTCAGGATAAGTTATTCTTTTGCCTTTTGGAATATTATATTCCAAAATCTCCCATTTACAATAGAAGCTGCCAGGTCTTTTGTTATCCTGACTATGGGTCCTTGGCACTTTTAACTGTATATTTCTGGTCACTGTAGTATTTTTTCTTTGACACAGGAGCTATGAACTTTGTCATTCCTAGTATGTTCCTTCTGGGGTTGCTTTTAGGAGGCAATCAGTGCATTCTTTCTGTCTTTACTTGGCCCTCTGATTCTAATTGATCTGATCAGTTTTCGTAGAATGGTTTCTTGAAATACAGTATGTAGGATATTTTTTAAAATCATGCTTTGCAAGGAGCACAATGATCCTTAAATTATCTCTTCTTTACCTGTTTTCTAGGGCAGTTTTTTTGATAACAGACATCTTTTCTTGGAATTTTCTAGTATTTGCTGTCTTGTAGATCCATTGATTTCTGTTTGTTCTGTTCTAGTTTTCAGCAAGTCCACTTTAGCAATTTCTCTTCTAAACTCTTCTTCCAATTTTTTTCTCTAGAGCTTTTAATTTTTTATTTCTATTGTCATGTCTTCTAGGTATCCAAAGGACTGGATAATCCTTTTGGAAAAATGCACCTTTCCTTTTGCATCTCTGCTTACAGTTTTTGTTCTTTTGAGGGAGATGTTCAGACCTACAATACTGTTTGGGTTTTTTTATTTTTAGTTTTCAACATTGATTTCCACATGATTTTGAGTTACAAATTTTTTTCCCCATCTCTCCCCTTCCCCACCTCAAAACACTGTGCATTCTGATTACCCCTTCCCCCAATCTGCCCTCCCTTTTATCACACCCCTCTCTTCCCTTATCCCTATCTTCTCTTCTTGTAGGGCAAGATAGATTTCTGTACCCCATCACAGGTATTTCTTATTTCCCAGTTGCATGCAAAAACAGTTCTCAACATTTATTCCTTAAACTTAGAGTTCCAACTTCATTCCCTTCCTCCTTCCCTACACATTCCCACTGAGAAGGCAAGCAATTCAGTATAGGCTATACATGTGTAGTTTTGCTAAAGATTTACTATATTTCCCTCCATCCTATCCTGCCCCCCTATTCTATTCTCTCTTTAGACTTTGTCCCTCCCCAAAAGGATTTACTTCTAATTACTCTTCTCCTTCCATTTGCCCTCCTTTCTGTCATCCGCCCACCTCACTTATCCTCTTCTCCCCTACTTTCCTGTAGTGTAAGATAGATTTTCATACCAAATTGAGCATGCATGTTATTCCCCTCTTAAGCCAAATGTGACAAGAGTAAACTTTGCTTTTTCCCCTCCATTGATAAAGCTTTTTCTTGCCTCTTTTTTTTAAAATAAATTTATTTATTTAACTTTTTACATTCATTTTCACAAAATTTGGGGTTCCAAATTTTCTCCCCATTAGTCCCCTCCTCCCACCCCAATACACCAAGCATTCTAGTTGCCCCTATCACCAATCTGCCCTCTCTTGTATCATCCCTCCCTTCCCTTGTCCCCTTTTTCTCTTGTGTCCTGTAGGGCCAGGTAACTTTCTGTTCCCCATTATCTGTATTTCTTATTTCCTAGTAGCAAGAACAATACTCAACAGTTGTTCCTAAAATTTTGACTTCTAACTTCTCCCCATTCCTCCCTCCCCGCCCATTTCCTTTGTGAAGGCAGGCAATTCAATATAGGCCATATCTGTGTAGTTTTGCAAATGACTTCCATAATAGTCGTGTTGTGTAAGACTGACTATATTTTCCTCCATCCTATCCTGCCCCGCATTGCTTCTATTCTCTCTTTTGATCTTGTCCCTCCCCGAGTGTTGACTTTAAATTGCTCCCTCCTCCCATTGCCCTCCCTTCCATCATCCACCCCCCACCCTGCTTATCCCCTTCTCCCTCATGTTCCTGTATTGTAAGATAGGTTTTCATACCAAAATGAGTGTGCATTTTATTCCTTCCTTTAGTCAAATGTGATGAGAGTAAACTTCATGTTTTTCTTTCAGCGCCCCTCTTTTTCCTTCCACTAAAAAGTCTGCTGCCTGCCTCTTCCATGAGAGATAATTTGCCCCATTCCATTTCTCCCTCTCTCCTCCCAATACATTTCTCTCTCACAGCTTAAC
>CM053770.1:166853415-166885079 GCA_028658325.1 Potorous gilbertii
TTTTTTCCCTTTTCTGGGCATTTTCCCAGCCAGTTACTTGACTTCTGAGAGTCCTCTCCACCCTGGCCTAGGTCAGCCCAGCTAGTGCTTGGGGTCTGAGATTCAAATGCTGCTCCCCAGCCTCAGGGCTTTTGGCGGCAGGCCTGGCTGCTATTCAGTGGGAGCTTATCTTCTGCTGCTCAGGTTGGGGCAGGGCTGCCTCCCAGGCCCAGTTCCCTCAGGGGGTTTATGCAGAGACCTTCTGTAATGGAGCTGCTGCCGAGCTCCTGCCTGCTCTGGGAGCCTCTGGCCGCCTGCTCCAGGAGCCTCTGGCCACTGCTGCCTCTGCCTCTGCCTCTGCTGCTGCCTCCTGAGGGGGTCTGAGTCCTGGAGACACCCCACTCCCCTCTCAGCCCGTCTCTCTCACTGCCCTGCGAGTCCGTGAGTGGAGGGACCTTCACGGCCGCTGGAGATTCCGCCCCTGATGCCTGCTCGGATCTGCTCGCTCCTCTCAGTGCCGCATGGCCGGGGCAGGGCAGGGGAGGGCTCCACTCCCGTCTGGGGTGCGATGGACCTTTGGGATCCGTTTTTCAGGGCTCTCTGGAATGGAAATCTCCTTCACTGTGTTGCTGTGCAGCTTCCACTGTTCCAGAATTTGTTGGGAGTTCTTTTTAGAGGAAATCCATGGGCTGTGGGTTCGGAGCTAGCAAATGTGAGTCTTTCTACCCCACCATCTTGGCTCCGCCCCTGAGCCAGCTAAATCTTGAAGACAGTTTCAATATCTTTAAAGAAGACCCAGCCTAATTTGTAGGAGTGAGTGGGCTTTAGGATATTGTTTCCACCACAGAATCAGTAGATTGGGAGAGATTGAAGATTAGAAAGAGAGGGAATATAATTGAGGGAGGAAGGGGAGGGACTCAAGGGCCCTTGTACAATGGTGAAAGGAGAGGAACTACCTCATCATCAGACACTGGAGGAGGAAAGAGTGGTGGATAATGTTAATGATTCTCTGTGATAAAGAAGAAAGAAGTGAAAATTCACTGAATATGGCTTTGATTTTTTCAGTAAAGCAGGTGTTGAGGTTCACAACTAGCAGGGTGGTCAGAGGAAAAGATGAGGGAGGCTTGAGAAGAGAAAGTTTGGCACAATTTCTATGAGGAACAGGGTAAGGAATCAGATGGAGTAAAAGTATTACCTTGTTTCAGAGAGGGCCAGTTGAGATTGAATGACAAATTTGTAGGGAATCAGTCAGCACAGTCAAGTAACTTCATGCAAGAGGAGGTGGGGGGAGAGGAGAGGAAAAGTTATTTCAATAA
The DNA here is from genome assembly GCA_028658325.1 of Potorous gilbertii. Classification (NCBI taxonomy): domain Eukaryota; kingdom Metazoa; phylum Chordata; class Mammalia; order Diprotodontia; family Potoroidae; genus Potorous; species Potorous gilbertii. Next base: position 166,854,711 of record CM053770.1, read on the forward strand.
TATGGATAATTTTACCCATCATTACATTAAATGAGATATGAATCTCCTGTTCCCTTAGTCAGTTCTTGTTCCTCATACAGTGTGAACATCTCACCAAGCTAAGTGTAATTCTAGAATCTTCTCATCATCATACTCACAGACAGTTTATTCAACCAATAGAGTCACTGCATTAAAATAAACATAGGCCAACAATACAAGTAACAATGGCTTAATTTTTCCCCTAAGGACACTATGTTCATTCTTTACTCTGTAGTTTCAATCACACTTTTCTTTCCTTCTAAGACACCTTCCCCATTTTCTCTAGCTATCTAGTTAATTTTTAAGTCCTGCCTCCTTTTTGAAGGTTTCTCTAAGGTCACATTGATTTCTTCTAATTTCCTTTGCCTTTATTTATCTGTGTTGCACAATTTTTACCTTTGTAAGAAGCAATGAATCAGAATTTAATTCTGGAAATAAATTTAAAGATCATCCAATCCATCCTCTTCATTTTACATGTAAGGCAGCTGAGGCCAAAAAGGTGAAGTTCCCATATCTAAGTTCATAAAAACTAACATAAATCTCTTCACTTATAAGTGGGTGTTCATTCTATTGCACAACACTGTTTCCATGTTATGTATTGTCTTGGTATCTACTTGCTTATGCTATATAATTAAATGCTTTATTCTGTGCTCATATTACTGATGTGGTCTATTATGTTTATGCTTTTTCCCTAATTTTAAAGCAACCCAACATTTTTGGTATAAATCCAACTTGGTCGGCATATATTTTTGTGAAATGTTACTATAGCTTGTTTGCTCATATTTCACTTAAAATTTTCACATCACAGAAGGAATTTGGAAGGGTCTCTTTTTGTACATTTGCTAACAGTTTGGGTAATACTGCAATTAATTTTTTTTTAATATTGGATAGAACTAGTTTGTAAATCCATTTGGTCCTTAAATATTTTCCTTGGGAGTTCCTTCATGACATGTTCAATATATTTTTTTGAGTTTATATTTATTTCTCTATTTCTTATTCTGTTAATCTTGGCATTTCATACTTTTGTAAGTATTTGTCCATTTAATTGGTGAGTATTGGCATGTAACTGAGCAAAAATAGTTTCTAATACTTTGCTTTATTTCTGTCATAAATTTTCTTTTCCCACTGTTATTATTGGTAATTTTGTTTTTCTTCTTTCCTGATCAAATTGGCAAATTGTTTGTATTATTGTTTGTTTTTTATTTTGATTCTTTAAACTAGTTCTAATTTTTATTTATTCATTGGAGATGTTTAGTTTTGTTGACATTTTCTTTAATTTTTCAAGATTTTCTATTTTGGCATTTAATTGAAGGTTTTTTTAATTTCTTGATTTTCTTGAGTTTTGTTTGTTTGTTTCATTGTTTAATTATGTTCCCAGTTCACTAATTGGATATTTCTCACTTTGATCAAAATGTTTAGAAATATAAATTTTCCTTTTGGTACTGCTTTAGGTGCATCTCACAGATTTTAGTATGTTGTGATTTGTTCATTGATCCACCAATTCTTTAGGATTATTTACTTTTTTATTAATTTGTAATTCTTTCTCAATAACCTTTTATTTAATATAATTTTCATTATATTATGGTCAGGATCGGTTTAATATTTCTACTTTTCTGCATTTGATCATGAAATTTTTATGTCCTAAGAGATAGTCAGTTTTTATGTCTTGTAGTTCTGAGAAATGTATCTGTCCTTTCTATTCCCATTCAATAGTCACTCCAGTTCCTTATTTTAACTCTTTGGGACTCTTTATATTTCAGATATGTTTCTTGTAAACAGCGTTTTAATGGAGTCTGCTTTCTAACTCATTCTACTCTTTTCTTCCAATTTTATGGTTGCATTCATTCACATTTATGATGCTTTAATGTGTATTTTCCTTTATTCTATTTTCTTATACTTTTTCTCTTTGGTCTGTGTGCCCAAAGCAGAAGGTGGTGAGAAAGGAATGTGTTCAGCACTAGCACACACTTTAGGCTGCAGACTTAGCCCCATCTGTACTGGAAGTTTTGATACTGTGCTCTGGGGTCAGAGATAATTAGCTTAAGTTTTTCCCCTATTCCTACTGTATGCCTCATTACACAGCTTCAGTCCCCAAACAAATCTGGGATCTGAAAGGTCCTGTACTGGACCTTCCTACCTAGGCCTCCTCTCCAGCACATGCACAGTACACTACCTGTCTTCTTATTCTGAAGGGGGCTTACTGTAATTTGTCCTTAAATTTCCTACTCATCACTTGGTCCAGTGCTTTTCTGCATTCTGTCTTGGAGTAAGTATGGGAAAAAGTTGAGCTATACTGTTGTCTTACTCCTTCATCTTTGTCTCTTTCCTATATTCCTGTACTCACAGATTGCTTCTTATGTGTCTCCTATGTTGCAAGTTGTTTGAGGGCAAGAGCCATCTTATTTGATGTTTCTAGTATTTCTTTTACCTTACTTATGTGTATAATGGGAGAGCCTCAATATACTATTACTGTTGCTATCAACTACTTTCTGTTATCCCTGTCCCTAGATTAGTGCTATTGAGGAGTGCAGAAGCATAATGCCTAAGTTCTGCATCACACTCTTGTCCCGCCTATACATCACAGTCCTTTCTCCCCTTGTTATTTTCCCAAACTCTACAAAACAGGTAGAAAAGCTGCTAATAGAGACCACAGACTTTTACTATACTATCTCCTAGCTCTTTGATCCTTCTAGTTTCTTGTATTAGTAGAAAGAATGTAAATATCAGGCAATTGTCAATTCTTTAGCCTGAGAAGTTTCTCCTTACTGGCCTTAGGACTCCTCTAATGATGGCTTGCACGAGGAAAAACTTGGAAGTGATCCAGGATCTTGTAGAGCATGGGGCCAATCCAGTCCTGAAGAACAAGGATGGCTGGAACAGCTTTCACATTGCCAGTCGAGAGGGTGATCCTGTGATCCTCCATTACTTGCTTACTGTTTCCCCAGCTGTCTGGCAGACAGAGAGCAAAATCAAAAGAACACCTCTACACACTGCAGGTATGGACTCTGGCCTTTCCGGGTATTGGATTTGAAGTTCAAAGATATAAGTTCACGTCCTTTTGCTGCTACCTACTTCCTGTATGACCTTAGCCAAATCACTTAACCTTTCAGTTTTCTCCTATGTAAAGAGAAGATTGGGCCCGATTATCTCTAAGGTCCTTTCCATATCTAAATATTTAGAGATCTTTAATTATATAGCTATACATATGTTGGATTTGAGTACTGTTTTTTGTAGGCTGGGTTAATTAACATAATTGTAGTGCCATATGCCCAGTGCTAGATAAGATATTGAAATGAGATATGCTCCCTCCTTTAATGGAGCATAGAACCCAATGGGGGGAGTAATCTCTCTCTCTCTCTCTCTCTCTCTCTCTCTCTCTCTCTCTCTCTCACACACACACACACACACACACACACACACACACACATACATACACACACACACATACATACACACACACGTCATTCTTTCTTGGAGTAAGTATGGGAAAAAAGTTGAGCTATACTGTTTTGTCTTACTCCTTCATCTTTGTCTCTTTCCTGTACTCACTGACTACACAAATAGCTACACTGTAAAAAAAAAAAAAAAAAGACATCTTCATCCCTGTCAAATCCACTAACCACATAGTCCCCCAACGCTCTATCCTGGGGACCTCTTCTTTTTTCCCTCTATATTATTTCACTTGATGATATCATCCGCTCCAGTGGGTTCAGTTATCATCTCTATGAAGTTGATTCTCAGATAGCCCTAACCTCTCCCAACCTCCAGTCTCATATCTCTAACTATAAAATAAGGTATTTGAAAAGCACTTAGCACAGTGCCTGGCACCTAGCAGATGCTATATAAATGCTTATTCCCTTTCCCCTCTGCTCCCCACCCCAACGTTAGGTATCTCAAACTAGATATCCTCTAGATATCTTAAATTCAACATATCCAAAACTGAACTCATTATCTTTCTCCCTAAAACTCTTCTTCCTAACTTTACTGTTACTGTGAAGGGTACCATCCAGTCACCAAGGCTCAAAATCTCAGTCATCCTTGACTACTCATTCTCTCTCACTCCCATATTCAATCTGTTGCCAGGTCCTTTTATTTTTACTTGGTTATATTTCTAGCATACAACATTCTTCATGTAAGATATTCCATCTCCCAATGCTGAAAATGTCACTAGCTGTCTCCCATGCTTGAAACTCTCTTTATTTTCATCTCTGCCTCTTGGCTCCTCTAGTTTTCTTCAAATCTCATGTAAAATCCTGTCTTCTGCAACAGCCACTCCTTAATCTTAGTGTCTTCTCTCTGTTGGCTACCCCTAAATTATTTTGTGCATAGTTGTTTCTCTCTTCTCTTTAAGGGCTCTTTAAGAGCAGGAACTGTTTTGTTTTTTCTTTCTTTCTTTGTATCCCTAGAGCTTGGCACAGTACCTAAAACATGGGTCCTTTAATAAATGCTAGTTGAATAACCAACCACCACATAAGCAATACATAGGAGAGGTGCAAACAAATTACTAATATGAGGTCCAAGATAGAGGATTAGAGGTTAGTCCTCACTGTGGAAGATATTGAAAGGCATCATAGAGATAGTGGTACTTGAATAAGATTATAAGGGATAGTTATGAATTAGAGCATTTCATGTACAACATGAGCAGAAGCATAGAAATGAGAAAATAGGGCACTGTGTGGTGGACAGTCAAATTTGGCTGTGGCCTAGAGTATGAGAAGTCAACAAAAAGTAGGATTGTGCCAGACTGGGGGGGGGGGGGGGCCTTGAAGTACAGACAAAGAATTTTGAACTTAATATAGTAGCTAATGGAAATACATTGTAAGGTTTTGAGCACTGAAGTGACATAACCAGATCCATGTTTAAGTAAGATGTGTTTAGATTTAAATAACTTGAGAAATATTTATTGTTCATGAGTAGGTTAAAGCTAATGAAATAAAAAATAACAATGTAACTAACCTATTTACTCAATGTCATCCCAATTAAATTACTAAAGAATTATTTTACAAAGTTGGAAAAATAATAACAAAGCTCATTTGGAAGAACAAAAGGTCAAGAATTTCAAAGAAACTAAAGGAAAAAAAAGTAAAGGGAGATTTAGCGCTACCAGATCTTAAACTATATTATAAAGTGAGTTCATTGTTGAGGTATAAAATGGCTAATTTTGATTATTTCAAATTAAAATGTTCTTGTATAAATAAAACCAATGTAGCCAAGATTAGAAGGAAAGCAGAAAATTGGGAAAGGATTTTCATAGACAGTCTCTCAGATAGGATATGATTATGATGAAATACTGCTGTAATATACAAAATGGTGAGCTGCATGATTAGGAAAAATACGGAAAGACTTGAAAGTTGTCCACCTCCAGAGAGAGAACTGACAAATACGTAGTATAGCCTTATATATAGGTATATCTGTGTCTACATGTGTATGTATATGTGTGTGTGTGTTCTTATCCAATTGTAGCCATTTCTAGAGTGGGGAAAGGAGGAAGGGAGGGAAAAAAATTAAAAGCAGACAATAGAGAATAAAAGAAAACGTAGAAGGAAACACAAAAAAGCTGGGTTACTTTGAAATGTGTAAGATTTATTACATAGGTTTTTGAGAAGTGGAATTTATTATTTTATGTTGAATCCTCTCTTATGTTCTGCTGTGTACATGGAAATGTTCTTTCTTTTCTTTTCTCATTTTGTGTTTAAGTTCAAAATGAATTTTTTTTATTTAAAAGATAAGTAAAAAAAAAAGAAGGAAGGTGCATCTGGCTGCATGTGGAAAAATAAAAATTAGATAATGAAGGGACTTTCATTTTTGGCTTTATCCTAAATACTTATCATGATGCTTGAAAAATCCTAGGTTCTCAATGAATTCTTATTGAATCAAGTGTTATTGAGTAGTAATAAAAGTATTTCTTGAAGTCATTAAATGAGATTCTTATTTCCTAGTCCAGCACCAACATTACCAAAAAGGCAAAATATAAAACTACATGACATCCTGGAAGAAGGGGTATCAAATAGAATCCTGGATTTTGAGTTTGAAGAAATGTTAGTGGTCATTTAATCTAGAACATTCTCTGTGCATGTGGAAAAAATGTAGTCATTTAATCTAGAACATTTTCTGTAGACATGAAAAAACTGAAATTAAAGGAAGAAAAACAGGAAGAAGCTTAAGGTTTTAAAGGGATGAAAGATTTTCATAGTATTTTGACATTCAGATAATTTCATGCAAATAATATACAAAACTAGTCAAGTCAAACCAAGACAACAAGCATTTATTAAGTTCTAAGTGCTAAGTGCTGGGGCTACAACACAAAACTCCTCCATATCCTCAATAATCTCACGTGCTAATGAGGGAGACAGGATTCAAAGTAAGTACAAACAAGATATAGACAGGATAAACTGGGGATAATCCCAGAGAGAAGGCACCAGGAAAACTCTTGTGGAAGTAGACACTTGAAGGAAGCCAGGGAAGCCAAGAAACAAACAAGAGAAAGAAGAAAGTTCCAGCCATGGGAGACAGCCAGCAAGCATACGTAGAGCCAGGAGACGTATCTTCTTTGAGGAACAGAAAGAAGGCCAGTGTTACTAGATAGCTGAGTAAATGGAGGGGACTGACAGAAAAGGAAGGAAGAGGTCAGGTTATAAAGGACTTTCAAAGCTAATAGATTTTATATTTGATCCTAGAGCCCTGGAGTTGTTTGAATGGGGGGAGGGGTGTGATATTGTCAGATCTGCGCTTTAGGAAGATCAGTGGACATCTGGGAGAGGCTTGAGGCAGGGAGACCAATCAGCAGGTTATTGCAGTAGTAAAGGTAATAGATGATGAGGACTTATACCAGAGTGGTTGCAATGTCAAAAGAGAGAAGGGAATGTATAGGAGAGCAAAAATGACAGGAGTTGGTGACAATTTAGATAAAGGTATTGAGACAGAGTGAATAGTCAAGGACAACACCTAGCTTGCAAGCCAAAGTGAACTACTACCATTAGTACTCTCTACAGTAATAAAGGAGTTAGGAAGAAATTTGGACATGCTGAGTTTAAAATGTCTATGAGGTATTCAGTTAAAGATATCCTATAGGCAGTTATAGATATAAGATTAGAGGTCAAGAGAGGTTAAGACTGGTCAGATCTATCTGAGATTTTTCTATATGGAGATGGTAATTTAAATCATGAGAACTGATAAGAACATTAATGTAATGGTATATATAGAGACGAATATAGTAGGCAGCATAGACATGCAAATGTGATACACACACACACACACACACACACACATATATGTATATATCATGTGCTCATTCAAAAATGTTTTCCATAACTCTAAGTGGTCTACAGGATAAATTCCAAATTTCTTAGCCTGACATTCAAAGACTTTCTTAATCTGACCCCAGCTTATCTCTCCAGTGTTATTTCCCTGTATTTTCAAATAATAACTACTTTGTTCTAGCCAGGCTGGCCTATTTATTGTCTCCCATACACCTTGCTCAGTATTGCTTTCATTTCTTTGCTCTTTTTCCCTATCTGAAGTTAACTAAATTAACTCATATTTCTTCTGTAGCTATCTAAAACTTATCTATCCTGCAACACTCAGTTTAGTGTTAAGTTTAGGGAATTAACAATCCGCCATAATATGGACTTATCCAATGTTTAATTTTCATTGAATCTAATGCTATTAGGTTGTTGTAAAGGTTGTTAAACTGTGGCTGCTGATATTTATTTCATAGCATCTGACTTGTGGTTCCTTTAACATCTTATTATGTGTGTAAGAATATAGTATTTACCTCTTAGAATTTTATAATTACGAGTTATACTGAGAAACATAAATTAATCAATATTGTTTACTATTGAATATATACCTGCATGCACTTATAAGTAGCTGTATTAACAAGTAAGGCCTTGAGAGGATCTTTGTGTTTTGAAAGTTTGTTTCTGAAGATGGAGGACTAGACGTTTTTCTGATTCCCATGACCACTCAAAACTCTCCAAAACAGAAATTATGCACAAAAGATAAGGCAACTTCAACTATATTCATGGTCTAGAACATCTAAAATCCAAAAGAAATTTTTTTAAGCATGAATTGACACTAACCCAGAGTTCACCCAGCACACCTCTCTACTTTCCACACTATGGGCAACAAGGATTCATTAGCAGAACCCAAGGGCAGAGAACCCATCTCTAGGCCACAGTCCCTTAGGTGCAAAAGCCAGCCAGGGTCCACAACCCTGTAGTACCAATAGCTACAGAACATCCCACTCCGTAGCTCCAGCAAAGCCAGAGCGAGGGTTCATACCCTTATAGCAAAAGTGCTGGAAATGTCCAAACTGCCAATCCTGGGTGAAGAACTAATGAACAGAGGGAGGAGGACAGGGCTCCAGGACAAGACTGTGTGTGTGCAGGAGCTATGCAGTACTCCAGTCCTGAGGGGAAAAGCACAGCATCTACTTGGGGCCAGTTCTGACCACTGGGACAGAGATCTAGGCTGGTAAACTATGGATTACACATCATGGGAGCAGAGGTTAAGACACTTTGAGATAACAGTTTCTAGGGAAATTGTCATCAAAGAGGATAGTCAGAAAGTGAGTGATAGGGAAAACAACTAAAATTACCAAAAATTTCAGGGAGAAGAAAACTCAAAGACCTTGAACACAGATGACTCAACAGGAAAATCAGTCACAAAAGAAGAAAAAATGTTCTCCAGATCTAAATGTAAAAGGACAGAAATAGTTAATACATTCTTTATTGATCATAAAAATAAAAATTTGTTCAGGGACCACGAAGGATACAAACCCAAATGGAGACTTAACAGTAAAATATTAAACAATGAGTGAGTCAAATAACAAATTATAGAAACAATAACTAGGTGAAGGAAAATTATGATGAAACAATATATCAAAATTTCTGGGATGCAGATAAAGTAATCCTCAGGGGGAAATCATATTCTTATAAACTTATATTAACAAAATAGAAAAAGTGAGGATTAATGAATTGAATATGCATTTATAAAAATTAGAAAGCCAAAACAATTGACAAATCTAAAACAAGCAGAAAAGGAGAGATATTAAAAATTAGAGTGGAAATAGATGTTAGAAAAAAACATAGAAGTGATAAATAAAACTTAAAACTTGTTCTTTAGAAATACTAATACAATTGATAAACCTTTAGCTATTCTGATTTAAAAAGAGCAGAAAATCAAATCAATGAATAAGTAAATAAGCAAGGTGAAATCACAACAAAACCAAAAGAAATGAAAAGAATAATCAGTATATATCATACACAGTTATATGCTAACAAAACTGAGAACATAAAAGAAATGGAGGAATACTTTCAAAAATATAAAATGTCCAAATTCTCAGAAGACTGCTCTCATTTCTCTTCCTAATTTTTCTCCACCTCTCTTACTTGATTTTAAAAATTCTTTTTGAGCTCCTCTATGGCCTGAGACCATTTTTTTTTTGGAGGTTTTGGATGTAGAAGCTTTGACTTTTATGTCTTCCTCTGATGGTATGCTTTGTTCTTCCTCATCTGAAAGGATTGAAGAAAATACCTTTTTGCCAAAAAAGTTACCTTCTATAGTCTTATTTTTGTATCTTTTTTGGACATTTTCCCAACCAGTTACTTTACTTCTGAGTCTTCTGTCAAGTGGAAGGTATACTCTAGGGACCTGTAAGTTCTCAGTTCCTCCAAGGCAGCCCAATCAAGGGAGAGGAGTTTATTCCTCTCCTGGTCTGTGCTCTGGTCTGGGAGTAACCACAAGTTTTTCTGCCCAGGATCTGTGGGTAGGATTCCCTCTTCAGAGCCTCCACCAGCTCCACCATGCCAACACTCCTCCTCATCCCAGGGCCACCACTCAGAACTGAGACTCATATTGGCTCAATTCCCCCAGGGTCTTTAGGCTGAGGGTTCCAAAAATAGGCGCTGCTTCCTCAGTGGCTGCCACTGCCCTGGAGCCAGGGCTAGGGCCAGATCCTGTTCCCTTCTCACCCAGGTGAAAGATCTTTCTCACTGATTCTTGAAGCTGTCTTTGGCATTTGTGGGTTGAGTAATCTGGGAACCATAGCTGCTGCCCATGATTCCATGCCCTGAAACCTGTTCAGGTCCTCTCCCTCCTGGTGCCACATGACTAAGGCTAGGCTGCACTCTGCTCTGAGCCCTGTGCGATAGACCTTTCCTGTTGGCCTTCCAAGCTGTCTTGGGCTGGAAATCTCTTTCACTCTGTCATTTTGTGGATTCTGCTGCTCTAGAATTTGTTTAGAGTCATTTTTTACAGGTATTTTATAGGCTATGGGATTAGAGCTAAAGCAGGTCCATCCTTCTACTCTGTCATCTTGGCTCTGCCCCCAACAAAAATTTTTTAAAAAATTATTTAAGCACTATAAACCCTTTTATTCCTTACTTATGAGAATAACCCAAAGAATTCTTCTGACAGTTCTTCTAAACTCCCTGGGAAGTTCTATCTATATTACTGGCTTAAATCTTGTAAGTATTCATTGTTCTTTGCTTTTTGCTTTCATTCTCAAAACCAGCCAAGGTTTTGCTCTCTTTTCCCAATAATAACTCCAAAGATAAAATGTCTATAGGGGCTTAAAAAGCTCCAAAGCATCAGGCATCATAGACAACCTTCCTAGTTCCTATTGTTGACTAATCTTGAGGACATTTCACTACCTCACTCTCATCTACCTCTACCAGTTCCCAGAATCAAAGATCCCAGACCATAGATCTGGACACAGAAGTAGCAGAAAATGCCTTATTCCCCACCAATCACCATGCTGGAGCCTTCAAGAAGGAGGAAGTTTCTCCAGCACATATCAGAGATGATACTTTTCCTACACAAAAAGAGAAAGTTTATCGGTAGATCTGCCGCATCTCCACAGTCTGGGGAACTCCTGAAACACTATCTCAGTTTGGATGTAGGATTCCACTACTATCTCCATCTGTGTATAAGGAATGTCTTTCTAATAAATTTCCTTTGGACACTTAAATCTTTTGAACATGTTTCCTTTTCGCCTCCCTAGCATAGAGCCAAGATAACCATAAAATCACTCCTTTAGAAAGACAAGTACTTCCAATGAAGGATTTGAAATGTCTAAGAAAATCTGATTATGTCTTCCTAATTTTTAAATTCCTTAAAACTCTGAGGTCCTCATCCTAATGGTTCCAGTTTCTAGATAGAATTTGTCTACATTTCTAAAACTGATTTTTTTTTCTCATATAAATGGTAATCTGCAAGGAATTAGAGCACTAGAGCTTGGAGAAGGAAGTTTGTCACTTGAATACTGGAAAGCTCTAATTTTTTCATTCTCTCTCCATCTTAATACCAGCAATGCATGGCTGCTTAGAGGCAGTGGAGCTGCTTCTCGAGAGGTAAGGTGACTTCTGTTTGTGTGCTCTCAGCAGTGAAGCACAAGTGGTCTGGGCTAGGTAGCCAGGGTGTTATGGAGTAAATTCAATATTTGGGGTAAAAGGACCTGGGTTTTAACCTTGTTTCAGACACTTAGTCACTGTGTGACTGAGCAAGTCACTTAAATTCTCAATTCCCCAGGCAACTCTAATTGCTAGAAGGTACAAAACAGTTACCTGTCAGAATTAGTGGAGGGAATTTTTCTAATGAGGAATTCTCCACACCAATAAAATCCCATATCTTAGACCATCCCTCCCTCCTCCCCTTTGCCTCCTTATCAAATTATTTATGGTGATCATGGGGCAACCCAAAGTGTTTAAGAACCTATATTATATGCCAGGCACTGTGCTAGGCACTTTAGATACAAAGACAAAAGTACAATAATCTATGTCTTCAGTGGTTTTTGTTATACTGGAGGAGACATTTACATGTATAAATAGATAACAGGATAATTGGGGAGGAAGGAGACACTAGCAGTTGCAGGAATCAAAAAAGGCTTTATGTATATAGTTTATATATGTTCTAATGATTTTTATCCCAACTGTCACTCTTGACTTTGAGAAGTCAAATTCTTATTACTAGATTTCCCCTTCAAGGTCCTAGGAGTACCCCTGAGGAGTACGAGTAGTATCTCATGCAATTGGTTCTGGATCTCACTGATATTCTTCTTCCTTTAGATTATCAATTGAAAATCATTTAATCAGCCTGCCATAAGTAGCTTTTTGGAAAGCAATATTTATTAAGTTGGTCCACATTTGTTACAAATCATCCCTTCAAAAACATGTAATATACAAGTAAGCATAGTATCTTCGAGAAAGTGGGCTCCAGCTTAGACACCAAAGGTGACAAAGGGGTAACAAGCAACTCTTGGCTGCTGAAGTTCTTTTCTTCCATTTGTGGACTATTCAAGAAGTTCCCCTTAAGCATGATGAATCTGTATTTAGTCAACCATTGGTTCCTAGTGTAGACACTGCTGCCAGCTGATCAAGGATACTGTTTAGAACACCAAAGGGAATATAGGAAGTCAAACATTCTCCATATCCTTCAAAGTTAGAAGCTCCTCCTCTAGTCACAGATGGGAGGGATGGAGGGAGGGTTGGTCCTAATCCTGGCACCCTATTAGTTTAAGTTTGATTTTGGGAGTGAATAAGGCACAAAGAAGTCGCTAAATAGTTCAGAGGAAATTTACTTAGCTCTAACACAGCAAGGATAGGTAACAAGTATGCTTAACTTATGGGGGAAAAAAATCCCTTATCTCCATATGGAGCACATCCGTTCAGCAAGTGTGAGTATGGTGTCAAGCATCCACTAAATCCTAAGGGCCTGAACCCAAGTGCGTAGGACTTTTTATGCCCCTAGGTGACCAGGAAGCCATCTCCACACCCAAGATTATTAGGAAATTACACATCCCTTGAAACTTAATGCCACCCCCAGGCTAATCAAGTCCTGACTTGGTTGCTTTTTAGGGCCTAACCCAGGTATTCTAGGGGTAGGAGAGGGGAAGCTCTAGTACATATTCTTTCCCCTGGTGTAAAGGAGAGGAGACCTGGCTAAAGCCTCTCCTCTTCTCTCTTTGTCTCCCTACCCACCTTTCACCTCCACAGGTAGTTCATTCTCAGGGATGTGATGGTAAGCCACATCTTCCAATTTTTGGGAAAGGTCCCCATTGGAACTAACTTAATGCTTTTATACAGAACCCCATGGCCAGTTGGAATGAACCTCTTGTCTGGCTCAATTTCATTTCATCAAATGACTTTCAACGACTTTCTTGTACTTAGTTTAAGGAATTTTGACAGAAATTGTTTGAGATCCAGTTCTCCTCTAGTTAATATTTCAGGCTAACATATGGTTGGGGGGGTTAAACCCTATACTAACATACAGAAAGTATCATTTAAGCTGAATTTTTAAAGAAACCAGGGGTTCTAATAGGTGCAAGCAAGGAAGTAGAGCATTCCAGGCATGAGTGAGAGCCAGTATAAAAGCATGGCAATGAGACACAGAGGGTATTGTTTAATAGTAGTGAGAAGGCCAGTTTGACCAGTTTGTCCAGTATGCAAAGATAAGTATAATGTACAGTAAACCTGTAGAGGTAGGTTCTAATCTGGTAGGAGCCAGATTAGAAAGGTCTTTAAATGCCAATCAGAGTGTTTTTTGTTGTTGTTCAGTCATTTCAGTTTTATGTGACCTTATTTGGGGTTTTCTTGGCAAAGTAGTAGTTTGCCATTTCCTTCTCTATCTCATTTTACAGATCAGAAATTGATGCAGACAGGGTTAAGTGACTAGCCTGGGGTCACACAGCTAGTGAGTGTCTGAGGACAGATTTTAATTGAGGAAGATGAGTCTTCCTGAACCCAGGTCCAGCACTCTATCTACTTGGCCACCTAACTGCTCAGCAACAACAAAAGAGTTTATTAAACAGAGGAGTGATATAGTCACACCAGTACTTTAGGAAAATCACTTTGTCAAGTCTGGATGAATTGGAGTAGGGAGACAAGTTAGGAGGTTTTTGCAATAATTTAGGCCAGGCTTGATAGGACCTAATCCAGAGTCTGGCTATATAAATTAGAGAGCAGGGGATGGATGTAAAAAACATTTTGTATGTAGAAACTACAAGACTTAGCAACTAATTGTATATATGAGATGAGACAGAAGAAGGATTTGAGGAAGATAGCAAGGGTGATTCATGCCCCCCACAAAAATAGAAAAGTTCAGAAGGAGAGTAATCTTCAGGGGAGACCGAAATACCTATGGAACATTGAGTCTGAAATATCTAGTAGTCAGTAATACAGGCCTAGGTCTGGGTGGATAGTAGATGGGAAAGTTGAAGGTCCCAAATGAGAGGTACAGAAAAAGAAAGATGACAAATTTGAAGATAAAACAAAGGAATATACTATCTAAGATCCATATATATTTACCTTTTAATATGCAATCAGAGGAGAACACATATTTAGAAATGGATATACAGGGAGCACCCTGGCATAGACTTTCAAATATTAAGTCTCTTCCTATCCCTTCTAAATTCTTCTTGGCTGAGATATTTGGATAAAAATGCAGATGATAGGAGAGCCTCTGGTTGCTGTAGATAGTTTGCATATCAGATAACTCTTGTAGGTGATAAACAGTTGAGTGAATGCTGAGTTTGAAGCTACCATTTTCTGGGCTCCTCTCTTTCCTGCTTTGATTCTAGGTGCCACTATGAGCCAGACAGCAGAGACCAATGTGGCATTACTCCCTTTATGGATGCAGTACAGTGTGGCCACATCAGTACAGCTCAGCTACTTCTTGAAAAACATAAGGTATGAACACTATTCTATTTCATTAATTTGAGTATAAAAATTCAAGGGAAAAAAATGCTAGACAGGAAAGTCATTGCTAGCAGACTCAACTTTTGACACTTTTATGCCTGTCAGAAAGATTTGTGTTCTAGTCTAATAGTCTTCCACTACCAGATTTCTGTAGGATACTGGTTAAAACACTTTAATTTTCTGTGACATGAAGATAAGTTTTTCATAATTAAGGACTTGTTGCATAAATAAATAAAATCTATGTGAAATTCTCAGCCTATCTTTTATATACCTAGTTCCAATACCCAACTAATATTTCATTATTTTTTTAAAGAAGTAATCAAATTAAATTGAGTTGCATTTCCATTTCCTTTGGAAGTCAGTCAACCAGCCAGCATTTATTAAGTGCTTTCTATAAGCTAGACACTGCTAAGCATGGTGGATACAAAAAAGGCAAAAAAAAGTCTCTCAAGGAGCTCCTCTCTCTCTAATGGGAGAGACAATATGAAAACAACTATGTACAAGAAATATAGGATAAATTGGAAGTCATTGCAAAGGGAAAGTGCTAAGATTAAATAGGCCTAGGAAAGTCTTCTTATAGAAGATGGGTATGAAGGCTTCTTATGGAAGCCAGGGAAGTTGGAAGGCAGAGATGAAGAGAGAGAACATTCCAGGCATGGCAGATTATCAGAGAAAATAGTCAGTCTGGAGATGGAATGTCATATGTGAGTAACAGTGAGGAGATCAGTGTCATTGGATAGCAAAGTGAAAGGGATTAAAGTATAAGACTGGAAAAGTAGAAGGGACCAAGTTATGAAGCGCTTTAATAAAGATTGTATAGGCAATAGGGAGCCCCTGGGGTAGATTGAATAGGGGAATGATATGGTTAGACTTGTGTTTTAAGAAGATCAGTTTGACATCTGAGTGGAGAATGGACTAGAGTAGGGAAAGACTTGAGATAGGCAGATTCAGCAGTAAGCTATTGCAGTAGTCCAGGTATAAGGTGATGAGGACCTGTATCAGGGTGGTGGCCATGTAAGAGGAGAGAAGAAGGTACATAGGAGAGATATAACCAAGATAGAAACAGCAAAAGTTGACAATAGATTGGATATGGAAGAGTGAGAAAGAGTAAAGTATTTGAGGATGACAGTTGGGCATCTGGAAGGCCTGGAGTACCCTTGACAGTAATAGGGAAGTTAGGAAGAAGAGAAGGTTTGGGGAAAAATTAATGACTTTAGTTTTGGGTATGTTGAGTTTAAGATATCTATGGGACATCATTTTGGAGAAGGAAATGGCAAACCACAAATGGGGTCACAGAGCATCTGACATGACTGAAAAACGACTGAAACATGGGATTTACAGTTTGAGTTATCTTTTAGGCAGTTGGAGATGTGAGACTAGTTGTCCAAAGAGAGGTCAGGACTGTACTACTCAGTCATCATGAAAATGTCCTTAATTGTAAAGGAACCTGTAGAAAGAGACACGATCCCTGCCCTCAAATTTAGGTTTTAGGAGAAATAATAGGGACACATTGCCTAGTGCAATAGAAAGAGCACTGGACTGGATGTAAGATTCACTAGTTTAGCAACAGATTAACTGTGGGGCCTTGGGCAAATAACTTTCCTGTCTCAGTTTCCTCATCTGTAAAATAAGGAGGATTAGATTATATCTAAAGTCCCTTCAAGAATAAACTCAAATAATGTTTTATAGAAAATATTTGCAGATTCCCAGCTGCTAGTACTTGCTACTCTAAGATTATTTCCTATATATTCTTTATGTATCTTGTTGGCACCTATTTATATAGGTGCTATCTCCCCTTTCAGAATGCTTGAAGGTAAGAACTGGTTTTACTTTTTCTTTATTTTCTCAGCTAGTGCCTGACACAAAGAAAGTAGTTAATAAAAAGTTTTTGATGCAATTTAAGGTTTGCAAAATGATTTATTTATATTATTTCATTTGGTTCTCAGAATGACCTTGCAAGGCTGGTGCTATCATGATCCCCATTTAATAAATGAGAAAAATGATCCTGAGAGAGGTTAAGGCTTTCCCACAGGTCATGTGGCTGATAATTGTCTGAAACAGTATTTGAACACGTAGCTTCCTGCCTCCAAATTTAACCACCTAACCAATGTGGGTGTTGCTGCTGTTGAGTTGTTTCCATTGTGTATGACTTTTTGTGATCCTCACAAGGTCATTAGGAGGATCAATGATCTTCATAATTTTATGTTCATTTTTTATTTTTGAGTGTGTGGTTATTTTTGACACTACCATAGTCATTGTGCATACTATTTTCTTAGCTCTGCTTCAGTTTTCTTCAGTACATCTAGATATCTTCATGCTTCTGTATTCATCACATTCATAATTTCTTACAGCTTGGTAGTATTTCATTACATCCATGTCTCATAGTTTGTTTAACCATTTCCTAATCTATTGGCATCTACTTTGTTTCCAGTTCTTTACTGTTACAAAAAAGTTCAGTTATAAACGTTTTGCTGCATTTAGGAACTTTTTTTTTATTAACTATGGCTTCTTTGGCAAAATAATGAAATCTCTGGACATTATAATCACTTTATTTGCACAGTTCCAAATTGCTTTCTAAAATGGTGAACCACCAACAATGGACCAGGGTATATCATCCCACAATCCCATCAACATTGACTATCACTAATTTTTTGCCATCTTTGCCAGTTTGCAGCATATAAGGTGAAACCTCAGGGTTATTTTTATTTTCATTTCTCTTATTATTAGTGATTTGGAGTGTTCCTTCACATGGTTGTGAATACTTCAGAATTCCTCTTTCAAGAAATGGTTGTTGATATCCTTTGATCACTTATCTATCCATATGCATTTATGTGTGAATTCCATATTTTTTATTCTGGCTGCATGTCTTTACAGTGGATCAAGTACTGAATTTGGAGGCAGGAAAATCTGGGTTTAAATTTTGCCTCAAACAATTATTAACTGCACAGTCCTGAAGAAAGCACTTAATCTTTCTCAGGCTACACACACACACACACACACACACACACACATACACATACACACGTATATATACACACATATATACTCACACATGCATATTTACATATGTGTGTATATGTATTTAGGTGTGTGTGTATGTACATGAGTATATGTATATATGTGTGTATTCATACATGTATATGTATACATATTTACTTATCTTCCCCCCCCCACCCCGTCCCATTAAAAATTACATTTATTCATCAAATTAAGAATGATCATTCTTTTTATTTGTATCCCCAAAGCCCAATGTAGTGCCTGGCACCTAGTAGGCTCCTAATAAATACTTTAATTAAAATAGGGCTAATAATACCTACTTCAGTTTATCCAAAGGGTAGTGACCAAAAAGATATAAAAGAAGTGAAGAATTTTTCAACCCACAATCTGTAAAATCTGTCTTACCATATGTAAAGTGAATTCCAATTGTGAGTTAGTTAACTTGGACCCAAGAAGATGTGGGATCAATCTAATCTGCCATAGAAAGTTTCTAGTTGTATGACCCTAGCAAATCATGTAACTTTTCTCATCCTCAGTTTTCCTCATCTGTAAAATGGAATTGTTAATAATGACACTTACCTTATAGGGTTAGTACGAGAATAAAATAATATTATGTAAAGCACTTTGCAAACCTTAAAGCACTATAGGAATTCTAGCTATTATAGTACTGTTATTAACAAACCCATACTTTCCTTTGTTCTAATTTTCTTTTGAACTTGTTATTCTCTCGTCTTTTTTCCACCTAATAGGCTTGTTTCACAGCCAAGGATATCCTAGGTGCCCAAGCTTTACACAAGGCAGCAGTCACTGGTCAAGATAAAGCTATTCGATTCCTTGTCTCTGATCTTGGTGTAGGAGTTGATGAGAGAGCAACATTAACACAATACACAGCCCTCCATTATGCAGCTAAGGTTGGTTTTATTTTGTAATCGTATTCCTACTCCTATTCTGACTTGTTAGCCAACTGCCTCACTGGATAACTTTAGCAACTCATTTGTGTGGGTTGGTTTGGCAAAATCACCTGTGGCACAACTCCTAAAGCAGGTGAGTTCTGAATAGTTATCCTCCTGAAATTAAATAGGTCATAAAATAGAGGGAGAGTTGTAACACTGATTCATTGTTGGTGGAGCTGTGAGCATTATGGAGAGTAGTTTGGAAACATGCCCAAAGGGTATACACAAATGTGTATACCCTTTGACCCAGCAGTACTGCTTCTAGGCCTGTATCCCAAAGAGATCAGAAAAATGGGAAAAGGACAAACATGTACAAAAATATTTATAGATGCTCTTATTGTGGTGGCCAAGAACTGGAAATTGAGGAGATGCCCATCCATTGGGAAATGGCTGAACAAGTTGTGGTATATGAATGTAATGGAATACTATTGTGCTATAAGAAATGACGAACAAGAAAACCAAAAAAACCTAGAAAAATTTATATGAACTGATGCTGAGTGAAGTGAGCAGAACCAGGAGAATTTATTATTGTCCTATTATACATAAGACTTTTGACAGGCTTAGCTCTTCACAGCAATGCAAGAGCCTATGACATTTCCAAAGGACTTATGATGCAAAATGCCATGCCTATCCAAAGAAAGAATTATAGAGACATAAAGCGGAATCAAGCAGACTATTGTCTCCTTTGTTATGTTTTGTTTTTCTCATGGTTTCTCCCATTCATTTTAATTCACATGACTAATGTGAAAATGTGTTTAATAGGAATGCATGTGTAGAATTCATACAAGATTACATGCCATCTTGGGGAAGGGGAGAAAATTTCAAACTTAGGAAAGCAATTGTTGAAAACTAAAAGCAAATAAATCAATAAATTTGGGAAAAAATACAGGGGTCTGGAAGCAGAAGAAACTGAGGTCAAGAGTCACAGTGTGTCCAAAGTCACACAGAGGCAGGACTAGAGTTTGAATAAAGGTCTTCAAACTCTAAATCTAGCACTTTTTCTACTACACTATACTGCTCCTAGAGGTAAGGAAATTAAAGTGCTTATTGATTAGTGAAAATTAATTTGTCTAAATAGTTAACATATAATATATATTTATATTCTTTTAATACCCACACCCCCAAACTCATGCATGATAGTAAATATTTTTAAAATTTTTTACTCTCCAAAAAGCCATTACATTCATGAGATACCTGGTTTCTACATTTTTAAAAATAATGTGATTTGAATCTGTAAAGACTCATATGAATTGTACCCAATAGACTTCTTATGTATTATGCATGAGATTATGAATTTATATATTATGATATGTAAACTATTTAGACAAATTAATTTCCACCAATCAATAAGTATTTTAATTTCCTTACCTCTAGGAGCAGTATAGTGTGGTGGGAAAAGTGCTGGATTCAGAGTTTGAGGATCTACATTCAAATTCCAGTCCTGCTTCTATGTGACTTTGGACACACTGTGACTCTTGACCTCAGTTTCCTTATCTGTAAAATGACAAGGTTGAACTAGACTGCTAAGAACCTGTCCAAATCAAAATCTATAATCTTATGAGCCTCCCATCAGACTTCAAGGGTTGTGTTCTGCTTACCAGTTACAGAGATGAAACTACTGATCCACCAGTCGTAATGCCCATACTTTGAATTATTTTTCAAGTTATGGTGATGAATTTCCACTGATCGATACACATTCTCATGTCCAGTCACCATCGTAACCCTTGGATTAGGAGTATGGTCTGTAATCACAGAATGAAATTAATGTAATGGAGCTAACAGGGAACGGAACTGAAACTATGATCTTAGCCTCAGTATCATAACACATTAAATAACTGAACTAATCAGCCACAGATAAAACATTTATGAGTTACTTGTCATCTCCTAAACTTGCAAACCAGGGATATAGTGCAAAGCCTACTATATACAACCAGTTTGTGTTAGACTTTTTCATGCTATGTGTTAAATTTTCACAGTCTCTTTTAATTTGTCACTGCCCCATATTTCCATGAACACTGTATTTAAGATAGTCATAAGCATGGAAGGTAGAGCAATTTAACTGACCTATGTGCTACAGATAAATTCTGGGAATTCCACTAAACACCTGGATTGCAGGAGAGGAGGTACTTAAAGCTAGGTTTGCACAATGTCCATGCTGTTGTACAGTTGTTAAATTGGCCCCTGTTTTGTGAGATTCACACAAGAGTATGGAGGAAGTGAATAGCTATCTTAGGTTCTGGAAAGCTTATATTTATAGTGGTCAGGGGTTCCTTCCTATTTTCCTCCTCTTTCTTCTTTAGTCTTTTTTTATAAATGAGGGGGAAAAGGGAGGGACATTCACAAATGAAACTGATACAAAAATAAATGGTATTAGTAAAAAGATGTCCAAAAAAGAAATATTTGCCATATTAGAATATATTTTTAAGACCTGATTTCAACTCCATATTAATATAATTAATGTATTTAATAAATCAGGAGGGACATACAAATACAGTGAAGACTCTCTTGTCTTTGGGAGCTGACCTTGAGTCTAAAGATGGAAGAAATCGATCAGGTAAGAATTTATGTCACTGATGCCCAATATAAACAAACCTTGTAAATTATTTGTAAATTGAATTTGAATCTTATTTGAGTTTCATATGAAATACTTGCTCATCTCTAATTTCATTAGTTTGAATGTTCCTCTGATGGTGCAAATTGCAACACTCTGAGCCTCAATAGATAGTTTCATGAGTTGCTGTGGTCAAAGAAATTCATCACCCAGTGACTGGGAGGAGTGATAACCTTTTGAGATTTAGCTAGACTAAAATACTGTGGCTATAATCAGGCTCATACCCAAAGCATTTATAACTTGATAGGACCTGATAGAACTTGTCAGTTCCTTTAACTGACATACACTTTGAGAAAACTGGGGCACAATGATAAAATAGCAGATAATATTTTAGGAAGATTACATTTCATTAATTAGGCGTAAGGCCTGCATCTGTAATTTCATTGGCTAAAGGAACATCTGAGCAAGGAAACACCCTCTACCAAAGAAGATTTGCATCTTCTCTGCAGTTTATTATCTTAGTAACCAAGAGCAGAGGTGTCAAATTTGCCTGCATGCAGGCAGCCTCAAAACTCTCAGTTGTGGCAGAATTAGACTAAAATGTAATTGGGAAGCCTTTAACAAAAAAAAATGCAATACAACATAGATAATGTTAATTTGTGGTGTTCTAAATCAATATACATCAGGCAGGCATCCCTTACTCTTTGAGTTTGACACCATTGGTCTCTCAGAGATTCCCAAAGTAGATGATAGTGCCCAGGGATGGCTATGGGGGTGGTAGTATCCTCTAGGGAAATTGGGGGGAGGGAGGAATGTTGAATAAAAAGGTGGCAGTAGAAGCATAAGGAAAGAAGAGAAGATAAAAACATTTTGAAAACCCATCTGTACATATCTTATCTATTGTGTAACACAGTTAAAGTCCTAGTGATTACATTATTTTCCAAATAAATACACAAAATGCAAGTTACAACTGATTAGTGGTCAAATCCACTGACAGGTCTTAATAAACAAGTGTTGGCAGGCAAGCATGTTGCATCTTGTCAAGAAGTCCAGCATACATCAACAGAAATATGTACATGTAATGACTTGTTTACAATACATACTATATGGCTACATGAAACAATATTGCACCATTAGAATTTCAATACAGGAAAAAACACAAATTTACAATAAATTGTTAAATTTGAGATGTCATTTTTTTTAAAAAAATTATATTTTTGAAATGTTGCAAATTTCAAAAAGAAGTTAAAGGATTAATAAAGAAAGTAGATTTTGGGGTGGGGGAGTGTGGTTTTTTTCTTTTGTTTTTTTTTTTGCCAAATAAGTTTCAGAACCTCCAGTCTAGAGCTTCAAAAGATTGCTCAGCCAGCAGATGTGAAAGGTAGGAAGTGAAACTAGGTCTGCCTGGACCTCTTCCTCTTGTGCCTTCCTGGATTAGTCTTCTGAAAAATGAGATCATTTATTCCATTTACAAAACCAAACAGTAATTTCTTTGGACCCCAGCCAATTCTTAGTCCCACCAACCAATCTGTGTATGTGTACCTTGTCTTTAGATTAATAAATTAATCCTTCAGTTAGTCAAAAAAACATTTATTAAGCATCTTCTTATACCAGGCCTTGGGGATATAAAGAAGGCAAAAAACAGTCCTTGCTCCCAAGGAGCTCACAGTCTAAGGGAGAAGACAACTTGCAAAGCTATGTATAAATAGTATATGTACAGGATAAATTGTAAATAATCTCAGAGAGAACAAAAAGTAAGAATGATAAATGTTGATAAAGAACTCTAGCTTTTGCAAAGAACTTTACAAATATTACATCATTTTTACCTTCATAACAACCCTGGGAGGTAGGTGTTATTACTATTCTCTATTTCAGATAAGGAAACAGACCAAGAAAGGTTAAGTGACTTACCAAGGGATACACAGGTGAGAAGTGTCTGAGGAAAGACTCAGGTCTTCCTGACTTCAGGCTGTGCCACCTAAAGAGGACTGGGAAAATCTTCTTGTAGAAGGTGGGACTTTAACTGAGACTAGAAGGGAGTCAGGGAAGCAAGGAAGCAGAGATGAAGTGGGAAAGAGTTCTAGGTATGAGAGACAGCCGGTGAAGGTGCCTAGAGATGGAGATGGAGTATCTATTCTGTGAGAGAAACAGCAAGTAGGCCAGTGTCACCAGATTGAAAAGTGGAGGGGAGTAAGGGAAAAGGTAGGTAAGGGTCAAATTATGAAGGGCATTAAAAGAGAGGATATTATATTTGATCCTACCAGGGAGCCACTAGAGTTCTTTAAACATGGGGTGACATGGTCAGACTTGTTCTTTAGGAAGATTATTGTGATAGCTGAGTGGATGATGGATTAAGTCGGGAGGGACTTGTGCTGGGCAAACCCTACCATTAACATCAGGTTATTGCAATAAAGACATGAAGTGATGAGGGCCTACAGAAGGGTGGTGGTAGTATCAGAAGAGAAAAAGGGTTGTATGTGTGTGTATGAATCTCCATGGATTCAAAGATCATTTCTATACAGATGATTCTCAGTTTTATTTGAACAACCCTGACCTCTCTCCATTCTACACTCTCACATCTCCAAACTGTCTTTTAGATAGCTTGAATTGGATATCCTATAGATATCTTCAACTCAACATTCCAAAACTGAATTATATTTCTCCCTAAACCAGGGGTGGGGAACCTATGCCTCAAGGCCGCATGTGGTCTTCTAGATCTGTGGGTGTGGCCTTTTGACTGAATTCAAGTTTTTCAGAAAAAAAATCCTTTTATTAAGGGGATTTGTTCTGTGAAGTCTGGAACCTTCCCCTATTCTTAATGTCCATATTACTGTCTAGGATACCACCACACTCAGGCCTGCAACCTAGGTATCATCTTCAATTTATCATTCTTTCACACATACACCCAAAAGTCCTGTCATTTCTACCTTAGGTAGGTGTGTATGTACATGTATATATGTAATGTATATGTATATATGTAATTTACATATATACATACATATGCATATATGTATGTTTATGTAAATCACTCCTCTATTATAGCTATAACTAGGATAGACTATATGTGTGTCTTATGTACATATGTGCTATATATGTATGCATTTAATATATACATTTATATTTACATGTATTCTATCTTGGGGAGAAAGATAATGAGTTAACTTTTGGACATGTTAAGTTGAAGATGTCTACAGGACATTCAGTTCAAAATATCTAATAGACAATTGGAGATGTGAGAATGCAGTTCTGGAGACAGCTTAGGGCTGTTCAAATAAATCCAGTCATCGTCTGCATAGAAATGATCGTTGAATCCTTGGGAATTGATGATAACATCAAGTGAAATATTAGAGAGGGAGAGGAAAAGAGGACCCTGGACAGAGCCTCAGGGAACATTTATGGTTAATGGGCATGACCTGGATGAAGATCTAGTAAAGGATACTGTGGAGGAATGGTCAGGTAGGTAGGAGGAGAACCAGAGAAAGCAGCATCATGAAAATCTAGAGAAAAGAGATGGTCAGGTGGGTCATGAACAGTGTCAAAGACTGTGGAGAGGTTAAGAAGACTGTAGATTGATAAAAGACCATTCGATATGGTGAATAAGAGAGCATGGGTAACTTTGGAGAGAGAAGTTTTGATGGAAGGATGAAGTTTGAAGCCATACTGCAAAAAATGAAGAAAAGAGTGAGAGGAGAGGAAGTGAAGGCATAAACTGCAGATAGCTTTTTCAAGGAGTTTAACCACAAACAGGAGAAGAGACAGAACAGTAGCTAGCAGGGATGGATGGATCAAGTGAATTTACAGAGGCTAGGGGAGTCCTAGGCATATTTCTCAGCAGTAGAAAAGGAATCAGAAGACAAAGAATGAAGATGAGGGGAATGATGGAGGGAGCAGTGTGCTGGAGAAGATGGAATGGAATGGGATCAGTTGTTCAGCCAATTGTTTTGCCTTGTCAGAAAGAGCCATCTCTTCTTGTGGACAGAAGTTAAAGGAGAGAAAGTGACTTCAGTTTTTCTCATCTGTAAGGCCAAATGAGAAGGTGGGAAGAGAGGGAGCCATGGGAAGTTTGAAAAGAGATGAAAAGGGCTATAAGAGCTGCTGTGCAAAGTGAGATTGTACATTGGGTAGGGAGGTATAAAATAATTGCCCTGCCACAGTAAAGGCCCAATTAAGATTATGCTACATAAATTTTTAGTGGCACAGTTAGCAGCTTGGTTTTGTGATTTTCTCCATCCTCATTCAGCAGAATGACTAGGAGGTAAGGCAGTGAATGATTGGAGGCTTGACAGGGCAAGAGCTTCAATAGGTTAAGAGGGCAAAGGTCCCAGGAGAAGAAGACAATATAGAGTTGAACTAGTTCAACAAGGGGTTAGAATCTAGAAGGAAGAAGATTGTAGCCAGTGCAGCAGCAATGGCCTGGGAAAAAACTGAGGGGTCAAGGAATTAGAGGTCACTGTGAGGATAGAGGATAGAGAATAGAATTTGGGGTTGCAAGTCAGAGAGTAAGGTGGAATGACATGAGATTGTGATCAGCTGAAGGAATTTCTGAGTTCATGATGTGAAAGTGGTACATTTATGTAATGACAAAAATCAAAGGTATGATTATTTCCAGGTGTGGTTTTGGTGGCGTGAAGTAGGTCGTGGGAAATGAGGAAGTTGAAGAACTGAGAGGTTAAGCATATATTTGAGAAGATATCTACAATGTGTCCAGAATTTGTATATTTCACTCTAAATCTTTAAAAGTGGGCCCCTGGAAGTCATTTCAGAGCTAATTCACTGGAATGGAACAGCTCAGAATTTATTTTGTTTCATTTCAACAAACTTATATGGGGAGCTGATATTTTTTTCATATAAAGAATTCATTAGACTTTGAAAAGCCTTTTTTTTCCATTTAAAGCAGGCCTGCATAATATATGGCCCATAGGCCTCTTGCCCACCAAAGGATTTCGGGTGGCCTGGGAAAAATGTGGGGTTACCCTTGCACACTCGCTCCTATTTGTCACATGACCTGCGGCAACCAATCATTTTCAGTCTGTCTCTAATCCAACCTATCTGTGGCCTGAAGAAGAAGTTAAGCCTATTTGAATTTTGGCCCCTACCTACTGCCAAGTTGTATAGGTCTGATTTAAAGCACATCTTAGTGATGCATTGGGGATAGTGTAATATGAAGTTTTGAAAGGATACATTGTAAACAACTGGAATAGCTTAAAAATACCTTGTAGATAATTGCTTTAAATGGAGTTCATCTATTCACAAGTTCAAGACTGCTTTACATATGGCATACTAAATTCATTTTGATCTTATCTTCCCTCAGCCTTGCACCTGGCTTGTGCAGGTCAGCATTTGACCTGCGTTGAGTTTCTTCTCCAGTGTGGACTAAAGGATTCTCCAGACATCACAGGGACCTTGGCTCGAGAGCTCGTGAAAAAACAAGACATTCTTTATTGCTTTAACCAAAAAATGGCATGACCCACAAATCTTCCTCAAAAAAGAAATATTTAAGCAGCAGTGTGTGTTGCTAGCTTTCTTGCTGATTTTTTGGTTAATAAACATATGACTATTGAATTTGGACATCATTGGGTGCTTTCGGCTCCTCCCCGTATCTGAATAAGAATGTTTTGATCATCAAGAGACAACATCCAAGTACTGGATTAAACTTCTGGAACCCACAAAGCATATGTTGTATTCCAAGCTCTGTTATGGACATGTTGTGACATACTGACTCAGCATACAGTTCTTGCTTTGTACTTTAGTTTCTATGCTTTTGAAAATAATACAGTAACTTATCCTACTTCTTGAGGAGTTTCTATGAGAGGAGTTAGAATTTACTCTTGCAGGAACCTCTTGACTGCTCAGAGAAAGGTATAAAAAGTATTATATTATGGATGGGGTTAAGTGTTATTAAAATCTAAGTTATGCCTAAAATTTGCTTTACATTTGAGTGGTGATACTCAGCCATTCAATTTGATTTATTATTTCATAGACCTATTTGTTATTGCACTGGTATAATTTCTGTTTTTGTTTTGGAAAGGAAATATTTATAAGCTGCTTATACATGTAAGGGAGTATTTTACAACCCCCACCGCAATTAATGTAATTACAGAAGGCCTAGAAAACTCTGTTGAATTAATAGAAAGTGTAAACTAAATGTGAATATGTCTTCAATTTGGGAGGAGTTGAGTACTTTGATTGTTGGGTGAACTAGAATGATATCCACACAGAAAACGTCCTGAAATTGATTAAAATAATCAGACACTTCCACAATGCAGTTCAGAATAGAGAATTCTAGCAAAAAGATTCCAGGGTAGTTGAGCGAACTTCCCTGTGGCGGGAGGGCAAAGGATCGAGTTCTCTTCTCCTCCTTCCTTCCCCTCCTAACCAGGGATGATCTTATGACCTCTAAAAGGTCAGAAGATTTAGACTTACCATAAAGTTCATAGCAGTGTCCGTGAGTGGTAGTGGCAGACAGCAGTAGAACTATTAGAAACTGAGAGACATTCTAAGGACAAGACAAATATACCACATATCAAGAGGCAACTTTGGGATTCTGAGGGAATCAGTGTCCAGCAGAGAGCTATTCCTGGAGGACCCTTCAGGAAGACCCTCATGAAGAGAGGAAAAGACTTATAGTGCCAAGCGAAACCCTTTCCCTGTATTTGTTACAGGCAGACAACCCCACCACATTTGAGTCCAACTCTTACATACCCTAGTCTCTCAGGGTTACAGGATAGCATTCTGAGAAGGAGTAATTACCTTTCAGAGACCCAGCCCATCAATGGAGTGGGAATTAGAGAAGCAGCCTTGGAGGGATTTGCTACACACAGATATTTACAGAGTAAAAATCAATAACAGCTAAAATGTATATAGTGTTTTTTAAATTTACAAAGTACTTTACTTGTGAACCCAAGTCTTCATGACTCTACCTCCAGGGTTTTATCTACTACACCAATAAACATTTCTGTCAATATTCCCAGTACTCCTAGCTAAGCTGTTGCCTTGAGGTCTTCCCCTTTAATACTTGAAGTAGTTTCTACTGGACTTATCCAAATCCCTAGAACACAGCTGTATCATGTCAGAGTCTTTTCAACTGTATGAGATTCTTTTTCCTTTTCACTTATGTATTCTTATAAATTCAGCTCTTTGTGATGATGGGACAGTGACCTGACTTCTAATCCTGGCTATCACTTTTACTTGATATCACAGGGTTACAAATGATCTATTAATTGTCAGATCTAATGGTCTTTTCTCAGCTGTCATTCTTTTCAACTAATCTCCTTTGGTAACCATACACGATTTGACACTGCTGACCACCTTCTTCCCCTGGGTTTTCTCCACTCTCTGGGTTTGATCACAGGTTACTTTATAACTCTTAATTACCAAATCTAATTGCATTTTTTATTTCCTCATCTTTCTTATCTTTTCTGCTACTTTTGATACTGCTATCTACCTTCTTCTCCAGATACTCTTTCTTCTCTGGATTTTCATGACATTATTCTCTGTTTCTCCATCATGTCTGACAGCTCTTTCTTAGTCTCCTTTACTGGAGACTAAGCCACATCACATTCCATAACTGAGGGTCTGGAGCAAATCTGTACAACCTATGGCTTGCACTTGCAACATACTAAAGGATTTCGGGCGGTCCAGTGAAAAATGTAGAGGAAAACATCCTGTACCCACAAGCTGTAAGTGGCCCATGGGCCACAGGTTGTGTAGGCGTGGGGTAGAGCAGAGGGTCCCAAAATGGCCAATACCACTCCATGGGGAGCTCTGGAACAATCTAGGGGGTGGTAGTAGCCTTGAGTGCAGTTGGGGGGTATTATATAAAAAGAAGGGGGCAGTGGAATCATAAAGAAAGAATAAAAGAGAACACTTTGAAAAACTGTGTGTACATGTTTTGTCTATTGTGTAATAGAGTTAAAGTTATAGTGATTACATTATTTTCCAAATAAACACACAAAATGCAAGTTAAAACTGATTGGTGGTCAAATCTACCAATAGGTCTTAACAAGCAAGTGTTGGCAGGCCAGCACCTGTGTACATCAGCAGGAAGATGTGCATGTAATAACTTGTTTACAATACAGTACTATATGGTTACATGGTAATATTGTGTCATCAAAATTTCAATGTAGGAAGAAACCACAAATTTACAATAAATCATTAAATTTGAGATGCATCATTTTAAAACTTTATTTATTTATTTAACTTTTTAACATTCATTTTCACAAAATTTTGTGTTCCAGATTTTCTCCCCATTTGTCCCCTCCCCCCAACCCAAAACACCGATCATTCTAATTGCCCCTATCACCAATGTTCCCTCTCTTCTATCATCCCTCCCTTCCTTTATCCCCATCTTCTCTTCTGTCCTGTAGGGTCAGATAACTTTCTATACCCCAATACCTGTATTTCTTATTTCCTAGTAGCAAGAACGGTATTCGACAGTTGTTGCTAAAACTTTGAGTTCCAACTTCTCTTCATCCCTCCCTCCCCACCCATTCCCTTTGGGAAGGCAAGCAATTCAATATAGGCCATATCTGTGTAGTTTTGCAAATGACTTCCATAATAGTCGTGTTGTGTAAGACTAACTATATTTCCCTCCATCCTATCCTGCCCACCATTGCTTCTATTCTCTCTTTTGATCCTGTCCCTCTGCAAGAGTGTTGACTTCAATTGCTCCCTCTTCCCAATGCCCTCGCTTCCATCATACCCCCCACCCTGCTTCCCCTTCTCCCCCACTTTCCTGTACTGTATTTTCATACCAAAATGAGTGTGCATTTTATTCCTTCCTTTAGTCAAATGTGATGAGAGTAAACTTCATATTTTTCTCTCACCTCCCCTTTTTTCCCTCCACTAAAGTCTTTTGCTTGCCTCTTTTATGAGAGATAATTTGCCCCATTCAATTTCTCCCTTTCTCCTCTCAATATATTTTTCTCTCACCCCTTAATTTCATTTTTTTAAGATATGATCCCATCCTATTCAATTCACTCTGTGGTGTGTGTGTGTGTGTGTGTGTGTGTGTGTGTGTGTGTGTGTGTGTGTGTAATCCCACCAACTACCCAGATACTGAAAAGTTTCAAGAGTTACAAATATTGTCTTTCCATATAGAAATGTCAACAGTTCAGCTTTAGTAAGTCCCTTATGACTTCTCTTTGCTGTTTAC